>VMRN01000026.1:4552353-4689500 GCA_010277015.1 Poeciliopsis turrubarensis | reverse complement strand
CAACACAGAGAAGAGAGTGAATGTGTATCTGGTTCCAGCAGTGAGACGAGAGACAGTGTGAGTTACTGGTCCATCTCCATCTGGTGCACTGATGTTTGTCTCTGTGCCGTTAAACTGGAGAACAAAGCTGGTGTTGTTGTTGATTTTATTCCACTGCAGAGTGATGCTGCTCTCATCTTGATCTGATGACCTGAAGCCTTCTGCTTTGGCTGGGACTGAGAGAGAAACTTCATCTTTACTTAGAAAGAGACTACATGAAACAAAAAACAAACAAAAAAAAAAAACGTAACAGCCAAACTTCACTGATATATTTTATGCCTTAGAATTGGGTTTTTCTGCAGAATGAAAACTGCAGCTGTATTAAAGATCTTGATTTTTCCCTTTATATATATAAAAAAAATCATTATGAGACTCTAAAAACATGTTTATTTGAAACTGAAAACACCTTTGCCTGAAGCTCTTAATATTTTGTCTGTATGTCTGATTTTTTCTTTTTTTGTTCCTTGGACAGCACAGAAATATGTCTCCACTGTTTTTAAAATTTACATTTATCTCAATGTCTGATTTAGTGTTTTTGTTTGTGTTTTGCAAATGCAATCTTGCAACTCAATGACAAAACCTGTGCTGAGGTCAAATAAAGAAAAAAAAAAAAATTACAAATTCCAAAAGTTTCAAAGAGAACATAAAGCATGAGTTTACAGTTTTAGTCTGTGAGCAGTTAACACGTTTGCTTCTTATGTTAAAGACAAATATATGGTAAGCGTTACTTGGTTTGTAACAGATGAATGGAAAACTCTGGGTGCAGTCTTCATCCAACCATTTTCCCATGTCGCTGAATGAAGCAGCAACACACTGACTGTAGTCATTGTCTGGCTGACCGGTCGCCCAGTGTCGAAACAGGGAGGGGCTGCTATCTGACCACAGCTTTTCCCGATAAAGCCCAATCCACACTTCGATGCCACCTAGTAGTGTTCTGATGTTATTATTTTCTGCTTGATTTCGTATACTGTGAAGAAAATTACAGAAAAAAAAAAAAGGTGGGGAAAAGAAAAGTCATAGTGCTAAGTAGTACATTACATATCATTTATTTATTTATTTATTTATTGTGCTTTTATTACCTGGCTAGGTCAATATAATTCTCTCTGCAGAATCGCTGAGCTTCAGTCCAATTCAGTGATTGGGTACTGACAAAGTAAGTCGGCGAGCCACCGACTATACCTGCAAATAAAACAGACTGATGATTAGGAATGCTTGAAGTTTACCAGTCATGTTGTTAATAAGGGAATAAAGAGAAACTACTGCCATCAAGTGGCTTTAACCAGAATTACATGAGCAAAGAAAGAAATGATATTTCCACCTTTTCCCCATGACCAACATTTCAGTGTTCAGGAGCTTTTATATCACAAAATATAGTGTAAACTGAAAGAAAATCTTACCAGTGTAACACAAAAAACGCCTTAGGTCCGAGCACTGGCGGTCATCCCATCCACCCAAATACACGCTGTCACTTAAAAGCCTAACACAATGCTGCTGTCCCCCAAAGTCATTGGGAGAGCCAGATATCCAGTTCCTAAAGGTATACTCCCCAGCTCCATAGAAGCTGCTGTCATTCAGGGACCATTTCCAGCTGTTGTACAGCTCATCATAGAGACCTATCCAAGCCATGCCTGTTGAAGAACAAAGTTTCAAGTTGTCAGTGAACAGCTGTGAAGATTCATCTCATGGAGAATGAAATTCTCCAAACATTTTTTTTGTTAAAAAAAAAATAAAAAATATGGATATATATATATATATATATATATATATATATATATCCAGGATATAAGGTCTGTGTCTGAAATGTTTAAGCATGCAGTGAATGTTAAGAATCTACCTGAATAGCCAGCATTTGTCCTAAGAACAGCATCAACGTCGGCCAAGTTTTCAATGGTGGCCAGATCGGTGTAGTCCCGTCTGCAGACACTCTGGGCGTTTGTCCAGGTTTGTGCAGAGCCTACAAAGTAGTACTGACGAGTTTGGGCAAAGGCAATGCTGAGGAGTGCACCTGAAATAAAACATATTGAGTAATGCATAGCTGAATGCACTCACTGGCCATTTTATTCAATGCACTTGTTAACACAAACAGTGATTCAGCCAATCACGTGGCAGCAATGTAATGCATTTAGGCACCGAGTGGTGGTAAAAAAAAGCTACTGATTGAGTTAGCTGACAGATTGAGAACTGTAAATTAGTATGAATGTGTCCCATCCTACAAAAATATCTGCTCTAAACTTTGGGTACTCTGAAGAGTTACAATAGTTATCACAGAGTTTTTTTTTGTTTTTTTTTTTCAGATCACTGAAACCACCGATAGAAATAAAGAAAAGTAGGGAGATAGTTTTACATCCTGTGATGACTTACTGCACTTATTTTCTCTATCATACTTTACTTTTCAATGTACAATTAAATTCTTGTCATTAGTTGGGGTTTTACAAATGAGTGAAATTTTACAAAAACCTAAATATTAGCTCTGAGAATTTGATCAACTCTGAGTATCCCACTTCAGTTAAACAACAAAAAACTTTTGCTGTTTTGTATTTAAAACAGCATGAAATTTTCCATGAAAAATCCTTTATTTTGAGTTTGTTACAGAAAGTATTTAGAAGAGAAAATTTTGGTTTTATTTATTTTTATGCTTTATTTGTACAATTTCCCCATTTGTAGGAATGCCGAAGATTTCAAATGAAAATGCAACAAAATACAGCACAAAGCAGAAAATGAAAACAAAAAGGTACAAACCTGCGAGTCCCAGGTAGATCAAGATCAAATCCATAATGTTTAAAAAGACCAATAATCAAGTTGAGCTTTTTTTAATGGTCAACCCCTGAATTCACCTTATGAAGTCGTTTCACATCTCAGTCAAGCCAGCAATAAAAAAAAATAAAATTTAAAAATCTAGATACTCAACATTAAGATTTTTAAATGAATCTTGTTCATTTTAAAAAGTATTCACCTTTTTGTTGAAAAAATTATCTCAACAGAAAATGCTACACACCCAAACAATGAGGAGACGTGTGCTGCAATGAACCAAAGATATTCAGGAACACAAACTTCAGGCGCTCTGCGTTTTTACAACTGTTAGTGAGCCTAGTAACAAAAAAAAAACACGTCTGATTAGTTTTGTGGATCCTCGGAACCTTTTATAAAGATTGTTCCTCGTTCTGCAGTCATAGGCAGGAATGAGGATGTGTTTGAACTCAGCTCTTGTGAAAATTTAAATTGTTATCCTTGTTGTCACTTAAAGGACAATGTACCATCATTTAACCAAATGATATTTACAAATAAAGTTCAGTTGTACTCCAAGCTGTACAACTCTCTGAAGCTTCTTGTTAATATGCTAACAAAAGCAATAATGAATTTGAAAATCAGTGGATCAATATCTTAAAAAATGCTCAGAATTCATATTCATTTGAAGATTATTTTTATTATATCAGGCTAAAGGATAAATCTGGCACATTTACAAGGTAGACTTATGTCTATAGATCCATTTTTTGAGTAAACAATTATAATATTTTCATGAACAGTAGGAAGGTCTCCTGACACTCCAGCTCAAACCTGGAGTCCCTATAAAGTGTGAAATCTCACTTACCGATTCTTAGTAAATCTTTACTGAAGGCTGTTTGGTTTGTTTGTTTTTTGTGTGAATTTCTGAATTGGCTTTCTTATTAGACAGTGTGTACATGTTGGAGCACAACTCCTCTCCGATAAAAACTAAAAAATAGAGCCCAATGTGTCATGTGTGGCGCAGGGATCGGACCAAAATGCAAACAGGAAAGTGGAAGTCTCATGATAACCAATGTTTTTAACCAAACAGCCAAAACTCCTTAAGGGAGATTAACAAATTACAGAGAACACATTGGTAACATGAATGGAAATCTGACAAAAAGAGCAAAAGGATTACGCTGCATTGGCGTAATCAAAAGAATGAGGAACAGCTGGAGGAAAACCACAAGCAGAGGACAGATGAGTAAATGGAAAACACCTAAGCTGAGGAGAAATATGAGCTGAAAACATAATCAAACAATGAGAAAATCATAAAACTAACACGAGCAGAAACAGAAACATCAAATGAACATAAGTCCAAAGGCACAATAAATAATTAACCAAAAGGCAAACACAAAGAACAAAAAGTAAAGGATCACAACATAAATCAAAACCAAAGCTGCAACATAACGCTTAATAAACTAAAGGGTGATTTATTGAAAACATAAATTAATGTGGACAGGATAGTAGTGCATTGTTTTCTTCCAAATTAACTCACAAAACCTTAACAGGATTAAATGAGCAGATTAGCTCCTTGCTAAGGCGAAATCATGTCAGTGCCGACATGGTAGAGAAACAACCCATCACTGTGGTGGAAAATCTCTGAACATTTAATGGTCGTTCATTTTTTGTTTTGTTTTTTTTATATATATATATGTATTTACTGTATTGTTAATTTAACTGTGGTCAAATTAAATAAGTTTGAACACTACACCAAACTATTCCATTTAGAATTGTGAGAGCATTTTTTGTTTAAACCACACATTTATTTTGTATGATGATGTGTGAGTTTTCTGGTTTTTAGGCAGGAAAAATTCCTGTTCAGTTGATCTTAGCTTTTTTTTTTTCAGCTTCTAATTAAGGCAGCAATTTATTTTTGGCATTAGTCAGACAGAAGATATTGTTTTTCCTCCATGCTTTGTAGTTAAGCCGCTCCAAGAAAAAAAAAAACTATACTTCCCGGTTTTTAATTATGAAAGACATCACAGGAACCGTGTTCCTACATTTTTCCATCTTTATCGTACTTGTAGTTATCAGTTTTAGCCACCAGGGGGCATAACCTCGCTATTCTTTAGCAGGGCTATCAGTCTCACAAGCTGCAATACTGACAACAGAATGTTGATCAAAACAGCCCTAATAGCGCAAAGTGAACTTCTACGAACTCTAGCAGTGTGAAGCACCTGTACATCATAACTTCTCGTTTTTGTTACGTGATGCCTTTTATTTTAAAATTATGCTCATCCTCATTCTTGTACTGTCAGGTGTTCTGACAGCTGGCAAAAAGAAACTCCTCCATGAATGCCACACCCACCTGCCATACCTTTAATCATGCAGAGCGTCTCAATACTTTATTTATATGAGCATTTGCAGCTTGTCTATGTTGTAAAATGTTATTTCAGGCAGCTACAATATATGGTTCCCCCTTCAAAACTTTGTCAAATAAATAGCAAATGTTTTCAAACTTACATGATTTATTATTGATGATGAGAGGAATAAACACAGATGCAGGTAAATTAATTTGTTCCCATTTTATGGAGGGGGGATAGATTATTTCAGGCAGCTGAACTCTCCATTCTCTCCTCCCCCCATCATTTTGGGAAATAAGGAGTAACTGTTTCCAAATGCTCAAAACTTGTTATGTGTGATAGCATGTAGTATACTAGAAATTTGCTTAATCCAGTAATCTGTCTTTAAATTAGAAGGGGATTTATCAGAAAGTCTACGCTCTCATCTTTTCAGGAAGTCTTAAGTTTTGTGCCCTGCTGTCAGCCAGCTTCCATCCTCTTATATCAGCAGTGCGCGTTCCCGACACAGAGGGAACATAATTTTGCACTAGACCTCTTACCCTGCGATGCTATTCCTTAAAATGCATAAAAGGTTAATTAAAATTATTGAATCGCATAATATCAGAAACATTTTTTTAACTGTTTTTGAGGAATACCTGGAATATGAAGTGGTGAAAACTTTTCATGACAAAGATATTGCAAAAGAGACGACCTCACCGGGTCAAAAAGGAACCCACTGGCGCGTCAGAGGGTTAGAGCTGCCGCTTCCAGTGAGCACCTGAACGCAGCGCGGGAGCATCCGGCGGTGTAGGAGGAGGAGGAGGGAGGAGAGGAAGGAGAGCGACAGGAAGAAGAGGAGGCATATCGATGGTAAGCATGAAGAATATTCCCGGACTCTGAGCTGATCGACGGGGAAAACATCTTCCGTCGCTCGTTAAGAGGCCGACAGGAAGCGGAGGAAGACAACGGCGCGGCCAGGATGGAGGAGGAGAAGCAGTTCCTTTGTGGGGTGGTGGAAGGTGAGAGCGGCCGACTTCATCAATGACCTCCTATAAATAATGTGATTTTTATTCCTGTGCTGAGCGTATTGATTTTGAATAGAGAATAGTGTGACCTGGACTACAGTAAAAAAAAAACAAAAACAAAAAACGATCATTTGCAGCTACTGTAAAATGGGCGTGGGGGTGTTGATAAATATATTTATGAAGGAAGAATAAGCCTGGATGAAAAGGTCTGTGGCAAATGATGGTGCCATCAGCCAAGTGAAGTGGAGATCAAAAAGGCAGGCAGCGGAAAGCATCAGATCTGTTTGAACTGTGCTGGAAATAAAGACAGATATGCTGATAAATGAAGCAGAAATGATGGGAGGAATGCAAATGCTGTGATGAAGCTGGAAATGAAGAGACTGGTGATAAGAGAATGAAATGAAGTTTGAATGACACGACAATAACAGATGATGACAGAGATGGTGTGGGGGGATAGGAGGAGGAAGGCTGCTGTTATGGTGGGCAGTTAATTATCATGATGATGAGGAGGATGATAATGATGACAACAGAGAAGGTGAAGAGGACACACGACTCAACAAATTTCCAAAATCTGTTGAGTGCAGTTTTAATGAAGAGGAGAATTGCGATAATAATTCAGAAAAAAGTAATTACAATTTTTCTTGTTTGTTGTGCCACAGATTGCAATTATCGCCAAACAGCAGCATGTAGAGTAATGTAAAAATAAATTCTGGTTAATTATAATGTTGCACATTTCCTCCATTTTTAGACACAAATAGAAAGCTTTGTCCTGTTTTGACTTATTTGAGGTGCTGAACCAAAAATATTTGAATAATCCAGGTATATAAGATATAAGCAAACTGAGAGACGGCAGGAGATTCACAGCGTTCAGCTACATCTGGACAGACGAGATAATTTTAGATTAAAAAAACACAATGGCCTGAGTAACTGGTCAGAAATGAGTAGCAAGATGAACCAAAAATGTTCTTTTAGGTATCTGGTATGTTAAGGTGAGGGAGTTTTCATTAGCGTAGACAAAGTGTTTGAACTGTGATGCATGACCTTGAGTAAAATTATTGCGACATTTCTGCCACAATGAAAGGGTAAACAAAAAGTAATCCAACTTTGCACAACAGCTCATTTAAATTGTATTTATTGTTGTGCATGAGTAGTAAAAAAAATTATCTCAATTTTAATGTGATATGCAGAAAACCAAATAAAATCATCAGTAAATAACTAAATCTGTTTAGTATTCTGTTTGTTAAATAGTTCAGTTTTCTTTTTAGTTTTAAGTATCTGTCATTCCAGCTACATACTGTATCATTTAATCCATTCCAGTTCAGCTTTCACAACAGACGTCTTCTTGAATCGTCTTCGTTCCAGTGCAGTCCAGCAGCTTTATTCTTTAGTCTTTACTTCCTAGTAACCGTCTGGAAGGTTTCTCATGAGGTTGTTATTAGTCTGGCTTTGGAGTGAAGACTCCACTTACATCTAGAAATGTCAAACATCACACATACGTGCACCAAAGCAATAATGAAGAAATTCCAAAATGGCTTGCAGAAGGAAGTGGTCTGGACTGCATTTTATTCACTTGTCACTCTGACCCACTTACTGTACTTGCACTCATACACACACTGCAGACTTATTCAATAACATACAAGACTGGTAGGGACACTGGGGATGCTCCCATTTCTATTAATAGAAAATGTGATGGAGTGTGTGCATGCAGATAAATTAGGCCTAAACCAAATGCAGTGGGGATACGGCCAAGCGGGCGCTGGAAGAGCTCGGATCATTTGCCTTACTTTACGCCTTGCATTGTAGCAGCCAGTAACGAGTATTAAAAAACTTGTTTTTCCTTTAGGTTTCTATGGTCGACCCTGGTCTATGGATCAGAGGAAAGTTCTCTTCCAGTGGTAAGAATATTGTGGCCTGTTGAATATTTTCTCAAGACATTTCAAACTGCTGTGTTTCAACCGTCTGTGTAACAGCATGTATTTAAACCAAATCATTACCTATTTGTCTGTAGTGTTCATGTTTGAATTATAGTCTGGACTTTGACTGGGCCATGCTAATAATACATTTTGCTCCAAACCACAAGGGTCGAACTCCAGCACTAAATGGCTGCTATTTTTTGCTATGTCCCTCGTCCAACACACAATGGGGAACCAGACAGGTTTAGCCCTTCAATTTAATTTGAGTCACAGCCAAAGAAAGTAACTGCACTCCCTACTGAGTTGCAAAACATTTTTTCATTAGCAGTTTCCTCACAAAGAGAACGAAGCGATGCATGACTCAGCTCCCTACGCAACACAAACGCAAAGTGTTATTTAGAAAAAAAAGCATCGGTAATCTATTCATGTAAGGAGAAACAACCACATAAGTAAACAATGAGGAGAGACGTGCGTCAAAGATGCTGTAAATTTATGCATCAATTAAAGATGAGGGATTTTTATGCTCTCATGTATTCTGTGTAGTTTGAAGGGAACCAATTAATTCTTCATGCCTCACTGGTCCTACCTTTAAGATTAAATCTTAAAACCTTACTGAAAGCTTGGACACAGTTTTACAGCTCAGCATCTAATAATAGCCTGGAGAGTGTACCTCTGCTTCCCTAAGCAAAAATAATTAGTCCATTGTTTGATTCTTTTTGCAGTTTTGTCCTTATAGCACACAGCCAGCAGCTGGGATGAAGTCTTAAGAATTCTGCCTTACAGATTTTAAAATTAAAATGTGTCTGCAGTTTTCACAACCTTGCTAAAGAGTCACTTTGTTATGAAGATGCTACACCAACAGCTGAGTGTGTGGGTTCCAAATTTATTAATAGAGACGTTTTATTTGGGGTTCTCATGTGGGTGCAGAAACAGTTGCTTTGTGGTTCATAGCTTTGGCAGAGTCGTGCTGCAGATTTATACCCAATATGCGTGTTCGTCCCATTGCATGTTGGTATGTAGGTTGGCACTTTGTGGAGGCGACTTACTGTACGTGCCATCTGTCCAGGAAGTGAAGGATGAGATCACTTCCCTTCCATAAATGAGCAGGATCACAAACATGACAAAGTGTATGAATGGGCACTGATGCAGATTCAGTTTTATTTCTAGTACTATTCTCTATTTATAATTTAGGAGCTTGTTTCCTATAAATGATGCAGTCTTGGGATCTCGCAACAGAGACAGTTAATCTGTTTTTATTACGAGTTTTGCAGCTCTGTCGTTTTCTGCTCCTACGGTCCTCATTCTCAGTTCCAAACATTGAGTCTTTTGTTCATTTCAGGGCATAACCAGAAATGAAATTCTCATTGGTGCGTCTTTGTAAATGTCTGATGTTTGTCAACCTCTTGAAATGATTTAAATGACCTGTCTTTTGTCTTTCTTTTGTGCGTCACTGAGAAACATATTTCACCTTCCTCCGTCTCCCTCAGGATGCAGCTGTGGGGGTTGAACACTTACCTGTACGGCCCCAAAGATGATCTGAAGCACAGATTGCTGTGGAGGGAAGTCTATTCTCCCGAAGAGGAAGGTTTGTACATTCACTGTATCCTTCCTTCCATGATGATGCTCATATAATAACTACTTTACAGTTAATTACTTTTAAGACTAATCGCACATAGTTCCTTCTCTCCCAATTTAGCCTGATAAATTGAGGCCATCATACTTATAACTTGTTCTTCTTTTCACAGCTCAGTTGCGTACTCTTATAGTGGAAGCTCAGTCGCAGGGTCTGAGGTTTGTTTACGCTCTCTCCCCTGGTCAGGATATCGTCTTCTCTTCTTCCTGTGACTTGGCTCTGCTCAAACGGAAGCTGAAACAGGCGCGTTGCGCTCTCTGAAATATGTCAGAAACACACCTGCGTGTTGCGTCCCCCTTACTGATCCTCCTTTGTTTCTCTCTGCCAGGTATCAGACCTGGGGTGCCAGGCGTTTGCCATCCTCTTTGACGACATCGATCACTCCATGTGCCAGGCCGACAGCGAGGCCTTCACTTCGTTTGCTCACGCTCAGGTCACAATAACGAATGAGATTTATCGCTTCTTGGGGGAGCCACCTGTCTTCCTTTTCTGCCCTACAGGTAAAACTGAAGTCTGCATGAAACTCTATGTTTTGTTGAACGAAACATTATTTTCTCTTTCTTTTTTACTTAGAGTATTGCGGTTCGCTGTGCTCCCCAAGTGTGTCAAAATCTCCCTACCTGCAAACAGTTGGAGAGGACCTACTACCTAACATAACAGTGATATGGACAGGTAAGACAAAAATCAGTGAAAAAGCTCTTAAAAGTTGCATAATCTGTCTTCTTTCTAGAATTTAGAACATGGGTGCTCAATACATCGACCGCGGGAAGGTTTTGAGTCGATCTCTGCAATAGGTGACAAACTGAAGGCCGGCAGGACGCTGAGATCAGCGCTTTCTCTACTGACAGGCTCATCAAAAATATTCACTAAGATCCTAAAAGTTTGTAGCTTCAATAAAGAAAAATATTTTTAAAAACTATCAACAAATTAGCAATTATTGTTTCAACAAGGCATTGCGCAACTCAGTGCGTCTCGGTTCCATTAAGAAAAGAAAGGCGACTCAAAGACCGACTGACTGGCAGAGCAGGAGTTTAAACGAGCTAATCAGCCACCGCTGTGTTCATGAGAGGCTTGTTAATAATCGAGAAATAAATATCAAGCCTGGAAACCTGATGTCGTAACAGACTGAATGTTATGTTTTTAACGTAATCTCTGCTCGGCTTGCGGGGCGCAGGCGGTTGCCACAGCAACGGGTGTGCTTAACGACAAAGAGAGAGGAGAGTAAAAAGGTAGGAGTGGTTTTGAGTTCGGGTTATTTCACCTTTGCTGTGGCGCTTTACAGCCACTGAACGTTCAACAAACGACAAACTCGGACTAATTACCTCGTTTGTTTGTGAATATACGTCACTCACATCAAGAATTAAATGGGACAAATATATTTGATTAAGTTTTAACAAACAAATGGCTTCTACTGTGATAATTATGTGAAATATAATTAATTATATCCTTTAGATTTGCCTTTACCTTTGCAGAGCTCTTTGGTTCCTCTTGTCAGTCTCTACTTTCTCATATTGAAATCATCAAACCAAAGTTCAGATCTACCAGAACAGACTGACACCTGCTGGCCTCAGATCTGCAACCAGCTTCTGACTGAGAAACCAGTAACCTGCTCCCAGTGTCAGAATCTCACTGAGGAAGAAACCGCATCAGGTTTTCTATTACCTTAATATTTCTGCCATAACTGATGTATATTCACATATAAAATAAGTCAATAGAGTTTAATTTACAGTTTTTATGTCTTCGTGTCATGAGGTAGATCTCAGCCGGCCGGTGAGAGAAAAAGTAGATCTTGGTCTGAAAAAGTTTGGACGTCCCTGATTTAGAAATATACCCGATGTGTTCTTTATTCGAAATGCATCTTGCCTAATAAATGTGCTAATAAAAGCACATCTCAGCACGCACGCATGCAAATTAGATTTTGCACAAACCCACTCAGCCTCCTCCACAAACCATGAGACCGTTTATGTGCACATCCTCCCACGCTCACATGGAAGTACAATAGAAGCACAGGATCGATTGCCCACTCGCTTCTACAGCACTTCTTCAGTTCTGGTGTTTCTCTCTGTGTTTCAACACCAGGAGCTAAAAAGGACTGCTCACATATCACATTGTTATTGTATTATTACTATTATTTATGTTCAAGAAAACACCTGACTTGTTTTGCTTACTGAGTCGACAGGCATGTTGCTGATAAAACAGCTCTGCATTCAGGCGTGTCTTCTCAGTGTCGTTTGTTTGGATTGTTCAATCGTTGCCAGAGGCATGAGGAAGTTATGTCATGCAACTTCAAGGATAAAGGAGCTCCCTCTCTAACTGTTAAACAGATCTAGAATTGTTTATCATGATATCGTTCATTAGAATCTGTAAACTCTCTTGATTTTAAACTCTTGGAAATTAGCAGAGGCTGTGAAATACAGTTGGTATGGAAGAGAAATGCTTCGTGGAGGATTTTCTGCTAAAAGACACCCAGCTGACCTGTCTGTAAAAAATACGCATCAGAGCTGTTGAAGAAAATATGCAAAGTTGCTGTTTTGTGAACAAGCAATTATCTCCCATTTCCCTTGAGGAAACAGCTTTTTCCCACAACAGATTTATTTAAGAAACATTTTGGCAAATCAATCTCCTAAAACACTTTATGCTTCCACTAAATTAGAATAACCTAATTTAGGTTTTTCTTGTGACCCAGTCCAGAGTCATTTATGGACTGATACAACCCTGAGTTGGTTATGGGTTTAACTCAGCATATTGGGTTACAGCGGAGTTCAAATGTCCAATTTATTGCCCGATCAGATGAAACCGTCGACTCTGGGGGAAAGATGAGGCACTTTGTCTGGTCAGAGATCAGTAGAAGAGAGATATTTTTAACCACCTTGTATTTTATTTTAGTCCCTCAAGTAATTCAGACAGTTTAACAAAATTTGTGTTCTGGAAAGAGCCACAAAGCTGTGTGCCAGCATCAAAATAATAGTAGATGTAACATGTATTAATGAGCCTTTCAAAGATGTGCATATAGCAACAAAAATTACAAAAATACATCACTTTCCTCCAGAGTGGTAATGAAAAATCTCCCCTTAGTTATATGGTCAAATAAATGATGTTTTTGTTTAAATTAAATATTTTCACATTTGGATCTGAATAACAAAATTCTTACATAGTATGTGTGCATAAAATGTCACATATCTCAATTGACTTGACTAATATTTTAGAGAAAATGTGAACGTTGAAGACTAACTTGCACCAAGTACTTTGCAGCTAAAATGCTCGTTTTTATAGCTGAATCCTGATGCATTATGGGAACATAAACCTGGTTGTTTCCCAGCATGAACTACTTTTATTTTAACTTTAAATTGGGTTGGAAAAAGCTTCAGCTCTTTCCTGTGTTTTTTTTTTTCTTCATATTTTAAACATTTTTTGACATGATCTCAACCAAATATTTTCTCAAACTGTTTTAATTGTGTTAAAATAAGCTTTCTCTCAAAATTTAAAGCACTCCAGTGAGTCTCACCTTTTAGGTATGCATGTAACCCTGCAAACTGGGTTCATTTTTGACTGAACATTTGGTAAATAGATCAACTTTTGTACCAACCTCATTAACTTCTGTTGTGTCTATAAGTGAACCAGATGAGGTCTTTTTGTGTCCAGATGTTTTTTATCTGTTTATCTAAAAATCCAACATTTTAAAAGGACTCTCTTAACATTGATTTAGAGAAAGAAGTTAGTCAAATGTGTCCAGTTTTATTCCTCAGATGTTTTCCTCCATCACTGTGTCCCGCAGGCAGCAAAGTTATTTCCAGGAAACTGTCCTTAGACTCCCTTGCTGAGTTGGAGTCTGTCCTCCAGCGGCCCCCGCTGATCTGGGACAACCTGCACGCCAACGACTATGACACCCGACGTCTCTTCCTGGGGCCTTTCAAGGGTCGTGACCCTCAGCTAAGAAACCACCTGAGGGGTCTGCTGCTCAATCCTAACTGCGAATTCGAAGCCAATTACATCCCACTGCACACTCTGGGAAGCTGGCACAGAGCTGAAAAAGATTATGTAAAAGGTGAGGGCAGATTTCATTTTGTTTATAAATAATATTAAGACCGCATAAATAAACAGTCACTTCTTGTGGAAATGTCTAATTGTCTAATATTCTAATATTCCTGGGGTCATTTTGACCACCAGACACAAATAAAGTCCCATGCACATGGGCATAATTTTAGGTGTAACTGCAGGAGTTTTTGTCATTTAGACTCTGTATCCACATGCTTTCTGCATCCTGAGAAACCAGAAATGATTATTTTTTAAATCAAATTCCATAATGGATAAATTTAACAATGGCCACGCAAGCCGAGTCTTTTTTTAAACAATGACCTTGTAGCACTCTCTCTCTATCTATATTTGAGTTTTTATCCTCTTCGATTTCATTGAAATGTTAAAACGAATATAAGGTTTTGAGCCATGAGATGGTGGTAAGTCTATTTAGTATAATTTATTATTCAGAATCCTACTGCAACTGTAAAGTTTTATTACACAATTTAAATTGACAATAAAAAAGCCAGGAAGGAAGAAAGGGAACAGCAGGAATCATAAAAAACAAAGGCAGCCGAGAAGCACTGAAGTGTGTGAAGTTCTGCTCTCTGTGGGGTGTGTGGAGGCGGTGCAGGGTGGCTGTGCAGCATGATAATGAGAAAAAATGAGGAGAGAGTAAGGTCCCTTTGTGTGGAGAAAATAAGGTGGATTCTGGTGCAATCAATTCCTTTAAAAGGCATAAAAATGATAAACACCTTGAGTCGTAATACTAAACGAAAAGGAAATTCTTACATGAAGGTTTGCTGATAATCTATGGCTGTAATTTTTAGAGTTTGGTCGCTCCCAGCACAATGTATTCCATAAGTTAAGGTGATTATGCACACCTTGTTAAAGCAAGCTCAAGTTAACTTTGTTCATTCAGTTAATAGCATACATTTGTAACTCAATGTGTTAAAGAATGTGACATTAGGACTATTAAAGACAACAAATTATAAACATAAGAGAAAAGTTACATTATATATTTCAGATGAGGAGTGTGAATACTGTCCAGAGAGAGCTTTAACTGCTGCACTTCATGACTGGATGGAAGAACTCAATCAGCCTCTGCAAGCAGGTAAAGATTATATAAACCAAAGCACCTGCTGATGCTTTTGCACGACTCTAATAATGCGTTCACATTTTACCAAATCTGAAGTCTGAAAGTTCTCACGCTGTAGTTTGAACCAATATTTCAGGTCGGCAGAGCACAAGAGCAGAACACCGGGCCTCTGTCCCGTCATCGCGTACCAAAACCTCTGACAGGTCCGACTGTCCCTCCACCTTCAGAGCCACACATGCTGTGGCCAAACTCCCAGTCTTCCCACTCAATTCCAGCTCTCCACCCTCGTCCCCTCCTATGGGGAAAGCAGAGAGAGAGGGGCGAGAAGGGGAAAAAAAGAGGTCACACCAGTCAAGTCATCAACTTCCAGGATCGAGGTCGGCAGCGCCCCCGGGTGGGGGCCGGGCACAGCGGGCGCCGGGTCGCGGGCTGTGTGGTGGGAAGGGCTTACTGAGCGAGGCCCAGGTGCGGCTGCTCGTCGGTCTCCATTACCTCCCCCATGAGCACGGCCCCTCGGCGCAGAAGCTGCTGCAGGACCTAAACTGGCTAAAATCAAACTGCCACCTGGTCGGCGCAAACAGCAAGAAGACGCAGCCTCAGAAGGTTTTTCCTCCATTCGTCAAAAATGATTTCCGACATGGAGGTCATCACAGTTAAACATCTGAATGCTTTCTTTTGTCCTCAGGTTGATGAGTGGCGTGGGCGGGCCTCCAGATTCCTGTCTCTGTGCGAAGACATAGCTCAGCTCCACTGCAGCGTAGTGGGCGGGGCTAACAGGGCTGTGCTCTATGACCTTTACCCTTATGTGTGGGACCTGAGGAACACAGCTCTGGTGGCAAAAGCCTTCATATGCTGGCTGGGTGAGTTCACCTGGAGGGATATAAATACAAGCTTAGAACAGGAGAGAAAAGGATAATGCTTTTCATCTTACGACGGGGAAATTAGTCATAATAATAAAACTAATAAAATAGAGCAGCAGACATTGCGTGTAGTTACCACCATCATGCAATCATGAAGCCTCAAACTACATTCCTTGATGATTTTTTATTCTTACACCAAATTTACCTGTATTCAATAAAAATATGCCACATAATATCCTATATATATAAAACCATTGATTATTATGAGCTTAACTTAAAGAAATAAATTACATATATTTGTGAGTAAGTTGTTTCAGGTTGAAAAATGAAAGTTTCCTTTCTATTATACCATTTCAGTACTTATTGAAGTAATTTATATATTACAGCAGAGGTTGAACTGTCACTGCTTCTCGTCACCATGAGTTATGAGTTATCCTGTATTAATTATGCCGTTAATAATGATTTTATTCCTGTATTGTAAGTTCCTCTAAAACTTTAGGCTCATGTTTGCCCATCTGTAGCTATGTGAATGTTTACAGTAATTATTTAAAACACGATGACATGTCATTTAGCTATTACCACACAGTTTTAGATTACTATGCCTGTAGTGCTCTTTTGTAAAGCCATTGTGCGCAGCTTGCATTTTACAAGCTAAAAAACCTTCTGTAAACTGACAGCATTCTTTCAGTCCACACAGAGTTGTAGTCATACCTGAATGACATTTTCTTTTTGTTTCCCTCAGATGGGCGAGTGCTGAATGACGGCTCAAACCTCGCCTCCTGGAGGAACTGTTTTCACTGTGAGTGTGAAATGTTTCCCTCTCACTGTGCAGCTGGTGCAAGTTAGACAGTCAGCTGTCATTCTTCCAGAAAACACTGATGGATATGTGCAGATTATGGCTCACTGAGAACCAATACATTACGTTTGCTTTAAAAGTTTCAGAAATATGAATAATATTCCCATTTAGGTGGTTGTAATATGCCAAGGTGTGAACATATTAGCAACGACCTTTGAAAAGCAACTGATGGAGAAGAAATATGAAACACTTAGGAGAGGAAAGAATAAGCCAGTAAATTCAATTCCAGATTAAACCGAGTCAAAATTACTCCATAGTAACATAAAATCACAAAGTCATTCAAAAATCATAATGTTTATTCATGTTTTCCAATGACTGCAGCACTTACTGGCAAACCTCGATGTATTTCAGATCCCTAACCTGTTCTGTTGAATGAGGAACGTTTTTCTCTTGCTTTTTCCAGGGTGTGGGAAATCCACAGGAGCAGAGCTGCAGGGAGTGGACTCAGAGCCATGGGTGTTCAAAGGGGGGGTGTCTGGGGAGGTGCAGGTATTGATTTTTATCTAATGTCTTATTCTACTTCTTATTTCTTAGTCATTCAGGATTCATCTTTTTCAAGTTCAGTCCGAAACCCTTCCAACTGTCGTGTGTGTTTGTCGTCGTGTGAACAGATGCTCCTCCCTATCGGCAGCAGCAGTGAACTTTTCACTCACCCCCCTCCTCTCTTTCCTACCTCTCGTCTCTACAACGTCAGGCCCTATCACGGCAAAGACAAGGTAGGAGATGAGTTGTTGTTTTTACTACTAAGAAAGTAAAACTCGATTAATGTAATAAATATGTTTTCGAAACTTAACTTTGGTTCTGCAGCTTTTAGATGTGTCCCTGGTCCAGAACACCTGATTAAAATTACTTACATTCTTCCTTGGTTCGCAGTCATGTCCTGCTAATAACCTGTTTTTTTTTTAAACTCAGGTGTGTTGAAGCAGAGATGCATCTAAAAGTTGCAGGACATTGGCAGGTGAAATGTCTTTCCCAAAGACACAATGACTGAAACAAACAAAGTGATTTGTGAATATTTTTTGTGCAAACAAGAGTAATAGGCTTAAAACAGAGAAAATTTAACACATTACAAAATTATTTGCAGCCTTCTCAACTTATTTCTACTTTGCTGGAAATACGCAAAGAAAAGCATGTGAATAGACTTGCATACTCCAGCTCTTTGAAACATTTACCAGGTTGCAAAGAAAAGCGTTGTGATTATATTTTGAGGGATATGTGCTCGTAGGTGGAGCTGTACCGAATGGTCCGCCAGCTTCACCTGAGGACTCAGGGGGGCCAGGAGTCCACCATGGCTCATCCAGACGTCATTGGAGACAGGTTTGTCAGCCTTGTTATGAATCTTAAAATTTCAGATTCTCCTTTTTTAGTTTGCTTTATTTACTTGTTTACATTTACTAGATGCTTTAAGTACACAGATTTGCTGTGTTGTGCATTCGGATTCTATTCTGCATATATTGGTTGCAACTAGTGGTGATGTATACACACTGCAGTTGTCTTTTTACCCATTTCTCTCTGATCTCTAGAAAATAACAAAGCATTTTCATGTTTCTCTCTTTTTTTGGGTCCACATTTAAAGCCTCTTAAATTTCTTGAACTGAACTGGTGTGCAGCATAAAGAGAGTTAATGCATTTTTATAAATAATACCTTTTATCACTTCCTAGATGTCTTGGTCCATGTCTGGCGCTGAGCCCTGAGTACAGCTTCATCCTGGAAGATGAGCTCGGCATCTGTGGCTGCGTGCTGGGCATCCTAGACGTCCGCTCCTTCGCGAAGCGATGCCAGGCCAGCTGGATTCCTGCCATGAGAGATAAATACCCACCCAAAGGGAGCAGCACACACTCAAACACACAGGTGAATATGTTAAAACTGGGCAGAGGAGCTACTTGTTTGTTTCATTTTAACAAACAGAACACATAACATGCAGATTCATGCACATAAATGGTTTGTTATTGGTACCTGCTGTTGCACCATCTGGACCCATCCTGTCAAAGATTAATTACTCACTATGAAGATGCACAAAAACACATTCACTTTTGGCATTTGTGATGCCTCACATTAGCATGTTCAAGCATAAGCTGGCCATGCTGCTCACACTGGGCAGCAGAATGCAAGTTTTAGCAGAGCAGGACATTCATCTGTCAATGTGGTAAAGCACCTTTTATTAGGTATATTTGTTGAAAGTTACAACACCAGAGAACAAACAATCTCTGGCAACGAACCAAACCACGACTCTGGTGAGCAACAGACACAGTCAGACTGAGACAATCTGTGGTTGATTTTTTTTTTTTTTCTGCTTAATGAGTCATGGTGCGTGCCAACAGTCAAACTTTTGGACGACTGTCATTTTTACAGCTTACTCATGTTTGAAGACAGGACAAGTTTTTTGTCTGCCTAATGATTTATTGTCAGGTGTCAGAAGGAGTTGGAAAGGCTCTTATAACCTGTTTTATTGCATTCCAGTGTAGGTTAGCAGTAACAGCTTCCAAACTGTTTTTACTTCCTCCTGTTTAGGTTCAATGCTGCATGTGAACAGAAACAGAAAAAGGGGGGAAAAAATCCACAAACTGGATGAATTACAAAATGAAGAGTTTCACAGATTTGTAAAGCAGAAAGACAAAATGTAAGATGTTTACTGATGAATTTTGATTTTAATCTCGTCTCAGAAGAAAAAATTAAGAATAATTTTTTCAATGGTCCTTATCCTCTTCCACGGACGAGACTGTTCAACATATTTCCATCATTTAGAATAAAAGCTAATCTGTGTGTCTGCTGTGTTCTGTGCAGGACTTGGTGAGGTTGATGGAGGAGGACCAGGGTGAGTACCCGGACTCGCTCCTCTTCCACTTCCCTTCTCAGCTGCGACTGGACGCGCTGCCCGAGCTGGTGGACGTCAGCGTCAGCCGAACTCTGCTCACCGCCCTGCTCACTGCGCTCAAGGCCAACGGTAAGATAACAGTCACATCCAGTTCCTCTCTGATGCTTAGTAAAATGCAAAAATGCAAACCTCTTTAGGTCTATTCACTTCTCTTAAAGCTTTAAGTAACAGCGCATTGCAAAAGCATTCATGTAAATCAAAGTTATCGACAAATACAGACTTTAATGTATTTTGCTGTAGCTTAATGCAATAGACCAAAGCAAAAAATAGCATAATTGTGAACTGTGGTGTGAATTTTTGTTCAATCTACGCGAGTCAAGATGCTTTGTAGAGCCACCAACAAATACAGATTCATTTCCATATGTTTCTATTATCAAAGTGTCAAAATTGGTTCACTGCCATATGAGATAAGCACCTCACTTTTCATACTTTTCTTGCAATATTAACAAGTGTTTATTCTTTTCCACTAATTGGTGTTGTGCATCACTTAAAATTCCAGTAAAAATATATTAAAATTTTTTTATTGTAACATTCCAGAACATGAAAGAGCTTGTACGATGTGAATATGTCTCCAGTGCATTACAGATTGCATTCAGTTTTGTTTGACACACATATTCAGAAGGATGTTTCACTGTGGTGTTTTTTGTCTATAATGCAGTTAATTTTATGTGCAGAGAAAAGGCTGATGGATGTTTCCTGTGTGTGTGTGTGTGTGTGCGTCCAGGTTCTCAGGGTGTCTTCTGTGAGGTGCAGCCCACAGATCATCAGAGGCTGGAGTTCTTAACCAAACTGGGCTTCCTGGAGATCCTCAGAGGAGAAGCCAGGAGCAGAGAGGGCGTGGTGCTCGGGCGACTGCTCTGAAAAACACGACAAACACTCACACGAGCCATCACCTGGTCACACATTTCAACTCCTTTGAGAAACATCAACATTAATTAGCTCATCAATTTATCAAAGTGCATGGTTAGTTATAACAAAGGTTATTTTTTCATCAGGAGTTTTAGTGAGTCCTGATGCTTGTTTTTAACAACATTTTGCCATAAATGTCATCAGCTTGAAGCGTCACCCTCCTAAACATATAAACATTTTGAATGATAATGTAAAGAGAAGGTTTCCTACGATTCTGTTTTTGTGCTTGTTCAAAAACATTGTTCTCTTACTTTGACTAGGACATGTTTCATGTCAGAAGCCCCCATTCAGAAATATTTTGCAAACTGTCAACATTTTATTTTATTAAAGTTCTTTGGTTTGAAATCTGCCAACATAAATAAGATGTTCCACCATAAAACTGAAAGAAAAGCAAGAAAATACGATGGACTTTATTTAATTCAAAAAGGGTTAGAATCTGTAAGGTTACAGAGAAAAATGCCACAAGGGCAGCCTTACTTCAGCCTAAGTAGATCTTTAGATAGTTTAGACGTGTTTTTACTTATTGGTATCAACTACAGCTTGCATTTCAAGTAATTGTCTTATTTTTCTTTTCTCAAAATGGTCAATTTAACTGAAGCATGAAAGGGGATTTGAGAGTCTTTTAGTTGCCTTCAGATTAATGGAATGCATTGCATGTTGTGAAGGTTTATTCTTTATATATATGTCATTAAAAACAACAGACTTACACGCGTAATGCACAAAACGGATGAAAATGTTATAGAAAATCTTAATGAAAACCTTAATGAAGAGCTCAAACAGGCATGAACCACAAGATTATTGAGCGTTTTAACAACTATAAATTGTATGTCAGGGTTTAAACCCTTTAAAGAGCTGCTTGATTAATACTTTAAATCAGGGAAAGCAACAAATGTTTTACATGGAGGCATAGCTCAAAAAGAAAGGACTTTTATTAAAGGTATTTTTATTAGATAAAAAGTAAGTTTATTCTTTGAAATGCAGCACTAAACCAATAATATTTTTGAAAGGTTGAGGTGCAGGTGCGTTGTAGCATTTCTCAACACTGTGCAGTTTCAACCACTTTTTCTTCCGAGATGACCATAACTGCTTTCCTCAGTTTCATTGAAAAGAAAGTGAGCACAACATTTTCCAAAAAAAGAGAAACCTGTTTGTTTAAAACCTGCTTAGCACCAACCTGCAGACATACAGTGCCGGTAATAAATCGACTTCCCAGAACAACTGTTTTTCTTTTCTTTTGCTTATTGGATAAGCCTGTGTCTCATATTTCTTTGAAGAAATAGTTTTGGACATTCAAAAGTAATTTCAGCCACCTAATTTACCTAAACTTCACCTTAGTTGATCCCACAGACTGAAGCTACAAGGCAAATCCGCATAAGAGTAAGACAATCTTCCACCATCTTAGAGTAACCCCCCAAAAATGAGAAAGCTATTTAATGAACTTTTAACCTCACATAGACTTTTAACAGTTATTAAATAACCCAAAAGCTATTGGGTTATTTAAAAACAACCCAATAGTTATTTACACAGGAAATAGACGTCTAAGGTGGGGTGAACCTGGAAATTTCAAGTTTTACTTCATCAGTAATATGTTGTTTATTTTTGACAAATTCTAACAAAAAGAAGCCTTGTAGTTTCATCCTTGACTGTTAACATCTTAGTAGTTATGTGGGAAATTTGGTGTCATTACATTTAATAAACTATATTTAAGCTGTTAATTTGTAAATGAAGACACTATAGGCGAGTTTTAACACTTTGTACAGGTAAAGGTTATTTGTTTTTCTGGTTTATGTCCATGCTCAGCAAATTGTAGCAGCAGCCACACAGTTCATGTCAAACAATTCCTAAAGGCAGGATTTAGCAAATTTATCCATTTCATTTTGTGCTCTGATTTGTAAATGATGGATGTTTTTCCTCATTTTATCATTTTTACTTTGGTAGTTTTTATACATATATTAATCCCATTGAAATCATCTGACAAGCTCAAGTTTTTTGTTTACTATTTTTCTAGATAAGATGAAAGTTTACATGCATGAAAAACATAACCTTGTGTTGCTTTTCTACCAAGCAGGGTTACATGTACACAAACACAAAAACATGCAAAGAGAATTGCAACGGCTGGCGCTCACCTGCATTAACACACACAAAGATGTTCTACTGGGCATTGCAGTTGTAAAAATGTAGTAAGATAGGAGGAAATGTTAAATGTGTGCATGCTAAAACTCATTAGAAAAACAGAAAATAAAAGCTAAAAACAGACATATATGCACACACTAAAAATTTTTACCCTTGGTTCTTGGTTCGCTTTTTTATTAATTTTTTTTTACAGATATCTTCCATTATCATACATCACTTACATGGCTCACTGATGCTTAAACATAGCCACTCAGTGAAAAGTGTGACATTCATTTGAAGCGGATGCAAGAGTGGGCATGTGAATAATTAAACTGCGACAGCTGTGTCATCCGTCCTTCATTATAAACCCCAACGAGGCATAAACGCATCGTTCACACCCTGACACACACACACAATCACACAAAAAGAAGCACAAACGCACTCAGTTCAACTGAAAGTATGTAGAACAATGAATGTTTTTTTTTTTTATTTAGATGTGAACATACATGACTACTTGTGCGAGCATTTATATTTCAACTTTTTTTATTTACAATTATGTTCAATCAGTAGACTTAGATACTTTTGTACAATTTTCCTTAAAAGTCTCTCGTGAGGTGCTTTGTAATAAAATGAAAGAAGAAGGTGGTGATTGCATAGACAAAAATAAAGCACCAAAATCGAATTGCATGATGTAAAGCAAAAAAAAAAAAAAAAAAAAACCCAACAAAACAATAGATGGTTGTGTCTGTTGCGAGATTTTTAATCGCACCTGTAAGGAGGTGGGACAGTTATTTTCTTTACTGTGATAATCATTTAAAAATGTGTGTTTTAGAAACGCAATACGTCAACAGATGTGAAAAAATGTTTCAGTCAACATGAAGCACTGTGAAAAGAGAAGAAAGAATTAACAACTTGATTTAATGCAGTCGTAACAACAATCATGTCTGTATGGGTATTTAAAATAACGGTTGCCTTTCAACATCAGGCTTAAGCATTGTCCGTTTCATTAAATCATTACAAATTTCAAACTGCTACCAACTGCCTGCATAGAGTTACATTACACATAAACTTTGTGTTTACAATGAATTTTTAGTGGAGTGCTGAGAACGCACATCTATGCAGGTAAAAAAAAAAAAAAAAAAAATTGGAAAATATTACTGCTGATTTCAGTTTGGGTTTTTATTGACAGCATTCAAGATGTTTCATTTTAAAAAAAATGATGATGCAACTTGTTTTCATGTTTATTAAATGAATTTTTCCTTCTGACTTGTGAAGCCTCTTCTTTACCTCAAGATGAGGAAAATATTTCACAGTAAAACCTACAGAGTCAAAAGAAGAGACAACCAAACACTCAGCTAGACAAGATACAGAATATCTTGTATCCTGCATCCTAAGAGTCCTTTCATACTGTTCCTAAGTTTCTTGTGAGTGTTAAATTGACTTTGAATAAATACCATTCCGGCAACAATCTTACAACAATTCACCTTAAGTATTTGGGGGGTTTTTTTACAGTTTTTAATCATTCTGTGGGATTAGTAAGTCACTGTGTGCATCACTGCTCCCAAGTTTGTACTAGAGTTTTTGCATGAGCCCAACAACAATCTTACTTATTGTCATTCTGTTTGATGCAAACACTCATAAGTGAAAATTGACTCAAACTTAATATACAAACTTCAACAGCAGGTTAGGTGGACCTATTTTTTGGAATAATTTAGCTAATAATTTTTTGAGCACTTAGAGACACTCAGTAAAAATCACAATGACCATTCACTCATTAAAGTGTAGATCAAGAGAATCGTAAGCAATGCACATGCTTATGTTTCACAAAAAGGGCCTCACAAAAGGTTTCACAGCAGCCTGTCACCAGTCTTCCCATTTCTGAAAGTAAATTAATGAATACCAAAGGTTAACTAATTTCACAGACCAAAACAAATACTTTTAACCCAGACAGATTATTCCTAAAGAACTGCTTTACATACACCAACCTATGAATGATAAAGGTTGGTGATTTTCAGTCAGTTTTTCCCTCACCCCATTTTTTAAAGAGATGATGTTCCAGTCATGCCTGCATCTACTGTAAAAAGATTTTATTTTGTATGTGAGGAAAAAAAAAAAACAAAAAAGCAGCTGCAGACAGAGACCGTATAGAAATATTAAAAAGAATACAGACTGCTTGGAAACTTAAAGTAAATATGGTATAAAACATTTGCACAGCACTGTATTGTCAGTATATGGGCAGCTTTGAAAATGTGTCTAAAATTCAGCATAAAAACTCACAGCTAACAATTTTTCAGATTAAAACTACCTGTGTTTGGTCCAGTTGGTGGAAAGTGCACATGACTTTCCGCTACACATCCGTGCTCTCCCTCTCTTCCGTGTTTCCAGCTTCCCATTGGCTTCTCAAACGCAGGTTGCATTCGGGGGCTTTGACTTGACCAATGGGGATGCGGTATCCTGCTAAGCTTCCAGTCAACAGCAACATAAGAGAGGCTGTTAGAGTAGCTGCCCAACTGCATGCTGGGAGACCCACCTAAGCAGAGGGAAGGACTGTGGTGTATGAATGGCACCTTTAGCAGCTTAACCCACATTTTACATAGGTTTAATTGTCCAAGAAAGAAAGTTGCTAATTTATTAAGAAAGAAATGAAGAAAAGACCAAATTCTCAAGCAGCGGGCATTCTTACAGTTCCTAGCAAGTTGCTCAGGGCGATGTCTGAGTACGCAGAGAGAAACGCTGCAAACAAGAAAAGATTAGTTCATAGAGAATATTCTCCACACATTCAGTGCACAGCAGCAGCTGGCGGCTCTTTTTCCTGTTAGCAGTCAAAGCATCAATTAAGGCCAATTTACATAATAGGGGGTAATTAACTGCATGTCAAGCTGGTCAGTGTTACTGTCTGTGATGTCTGTGACTGCTACAGTGTGCTCTTTTCCTCTCAGATATGATCATGGCTGAAGTGGAAAAATTGATTTCCAGTCTACACTGATTAATGACATCAACCTTTGGATTAATAACAGAAAAATTACTGCGCATGAATAATGTAAAGGAATGGAAATGCAATTTACAATGTTGGAAAATAAAAAAAATGCTCAAACTGAAAAAAATAAAGGTAGTCAGTCTGAGTGGGTTACGATTATACTCCTAAAAGCAATTTAAATCTGTATATGTGGACTTTGTAAATGTCTGTCACCGCTAGCGATGGCAAAGAGGTGGGTCCTCCAGCTGAAGGTGAAAAAGAGTCCTCCAACGGCCATGCAGCCCAAAGCACCATTGAAGCCCGACAGGCCGGAGTAAAGCGAGTCATGACGCACTGCCATGGATAAACCTGTGACACATCAACACACACACAAGATGTTATCACATAAACCCATGAAAATACCCAAATAAACAATCAAGCAGGACTTCTTGAAACAGCAGTACCATTCTTGTCCATGTGGTGGGGCTAGACACATACTTTTGTGCTACTACCGCTTTGTGCAACCCTTAATTTGCATGTAACCTAATATGGAAATTTTTCATTTTTGTGTCAGCACACCTAAAATGGGAACCAACGTTATAAGTGCTAAAATCCTCAGAATACATCGTTTAACTAATTGGCTTTGCTTTGCTGTGAGTTAGAAGGACATGATGAATCACTTAGAAAACTGCTGCTAATTTGCCAGGCCATCTGTATTCAGCTTTTAATCATATGAAGGGGGAAAAAAGCCTTTTCTTTAAGCGAAAGTCATATTAAAATGTTTCATTGTTATTTCACTTTAGTCATGGTTGCATCACCCAGTCTATTGGGGCTGCTGCAGGCTTCTGGTGATGCAGGTAAACCTTACCTCTGACTCATACCCACAGCAGACAAACTATAAACTGATTACACGGGAGTCATTCCGGCCCAAGTAGATCTCAGCTCAGCCAGATGCTCTGACATTTTGTCCCATGGCCTCCAGCATCAGGGGCTGCAGTGTTACTCTCACCCCCACACAGAGGGAGATAATGAAATCACACTGTCGTGAGGAAGAATAGGGCGGCGGAGTTCAGCTGCACAGGTTAATATGTTTCACCTTTAGATTAGCCACCATGCTGATCAAATCTGGAACGACGAACTGAACAATCATAAATGTCGGCATGATCCGATTATCTTATCAGGTTGGCAGAAATTTCAAAAACAGAGCAGTAGCAGTAAAATTATCCATGCAAGCGGCTCCATTTTGAGTTTCTCAACCTGAGGCCTAGAATCTAGAGGGTTTGAAGCTTTTCCTAGGACTGCACTCTTCTAGATGCCACAGAGGTTGTTTCCCAAAATCTGCTGTAGCCACACCCCCAAATTTTACTCCAATACACAGATTCACCCTGGCACCACTGAGTCTCCATTTTCTCCTTAAGCACTTTGTTATTTTTAGTTTCTCATGTTCCTCTTTCTTAATTTTGCTGCCAATTTCTTGTTGATACTAGCAAAACAACATAATTACAACCCCTAACAGTTTTAATAGATTAAATGTAGCAACTTTTTTTATGCGTTTTATCCTGTCAGCTTAGGCAAAAGTCTGTGTTGTTCTTGTTGTACCGTCTGAATAATTGACAGTCCTCCTGTAACACTGATGGGTGTTAATTTTCTTGAATCCAACGGAGCAATAGTTAGACTGAAACAAAACATTTACCAGGGGCTATAATAACAAACCAAAATTCTGACCCTTTATTTTGCCAACACTCATAATTGTGAAGACAGTAAAGAAAGTAAAACATGTCCAAAGCTCACTACTGGAGAACTGGAGCAAAGAAGACCCTCCTGCAATTAAAAATAAGTTTCTCCTAAGGCTTTCTACACATTTACCAGGGATTCAAAACTAATGATATAAAAGACAACTGCTGCTAAAATAACCATTTACAATACCCAAAGTCTGTGGTATACTAATTCTGAACAAACAAAAGACCATATCAAGTGCCAAGACCAGAAAACTCAAATTGTACAGTCTTACCAAAATTGGATAAAAACAGGTTGAAAAGTGTTTCTTGGTACTTGAGAATTTTAATTACAGTTGTGACATTTAGAGGATATGATCAAATTTAGCATTAGCAGCATCAAAGCAAGTTTCCATTAGGCCCTGGCTCAACATTTCAGTACAACGGTGTGATAGATGATTTATTGGCACACTTTTATTACTGATTGGTCAATACTTTGCTAATGCAAAACATGCTTTGCATTAGCAAATACTTTTTGGTGGCAATGTATTACCTCTATATTGTTTCCCTTAATGACCATGTTTATCATCCATCTTCTAATATTTCTATCCAGCAGCATAATGCACAATGCTATGAAGGACACATTTTCTCAACCAGTCTTTATAAGCATGATGATGAGTTCACTGTGCTCCAGAAGCTTACATTCTCATCAGACCTTAATCTATAGTAGAGATCGCTGGCACCTTTGGGAGATTCACATCACTGGATATGCAGACAACAGATCTTCTGGAACGCCTTCATGGATAAAATCTCAGAGCGACATTTCTGATAACTTATTGAATCCATTTGCCAAATAATTAAGGCAATAGTGAAGGCAAAACTGAATATGACCCAGGATTAACAATAGGTACCTAAGTAAGTGATCAATCAGTGTACAAATCCTAAAAGATAGAAAAACACAAATCTGAAATCTACACCCTCTCATTTTAAAGGCTGCCTAATCAGCAGTGGTCCATTAATCACATAGTAGGACAAATTGCATTTTGAACAAATGTAGGCTGCAAAGTAATAAAGTGAATAAAACAGCCACATCCTGAGGGGTTATACATGCCAGTACCAACTTTCATGGCGATCCATCACAGTGTTGTTAGCAACAAACAGGAATCTCATCACGGCACCGTGGAAATGTCAACCAAACGCTGCAGTCATTAAGATTTATCAAGTGAGGACGATGAATGTGAGAAATGCCACTAACAGCCACTCCAATTATTACTGATATATTTCAGCTGAACACTAGAACGGAGGCTCATCTACAAATTAAACTCCAGCTGATTCAGATTATCCTTGTAACTAAGTTTATAGATCAAAATGAAACGCTTCAACAAAGCAAATTTAAACAAAAGCAGATTTAAAAAGATAAATTTTTAGCTGGATTTTCTGCTGATCTGAGAATCTTTGCACCACAAAAGAAAAAAAAATCTTTCAGGTTTTAGTTTTGTATTGGGGCAATCAGCAGGTTTGATGACAGGGATGTTTGGACATAAAAGTTCTGAGATAGAAGTTGTTGATGATTGGTTTTATGTTGGCTCTCCAAGACAAAACCAATGTCTTGCAAAAGGTAATGGACACAATCTGCCTACCAAGACGCTGGCTGTTTTTTGTTTGTTTTGTTTCTTTTTTTGAGTTAATAGAAAAACATTTTAAATTTTGTCTTCAGGCTTCTCACGTCTCTAGCCGCTGCTTGTTGCCTGCAGGAACTGCATTTTTAACCTCCTGAGTGACCATGATAAAATAAATAATTCAAACTGTCAGACTATCTAAAGGAAGGACCATTTAATACCCCAACCACTCTGTTGGTAGCTTTCTCTTTTTTTAATGATATACTCATTGGTGTTTCCAGTTGTAAATCTTGTGTGATGAAAAAGCCTTTTAAAAGCCTTTACAACTCTGAAATGCCCGGCCAGGCATGCTGAGGACAGATAAGGGAGAAAAATAGTCGGGACTACTTCACATCCTTGCTGTGTGGAAGCTGCAGGATTTTTCAGAGAAATATGGAGTTTGGTAGCTGCCCTGTGATAGAAAACAACCTTCAACCAGCACTGTGATCGATTTACTCATTACGCGGTAATAGGAGCTGCAGTTTAGCAGTCATGTTCAGAAGCAGACGGACCACACCCCCGTGTTGCCTCCTCGTGATGTCTGCTGGTCCACTCTGCCATGATAAGCTTTCCTACAGCTGTTTGTTCATTTCTTCACATCCACAGACTCCTCTGCAGTCCTGTCTTAATCCTCATCATTTGCTTCCATTCACTGTTTGACCCTTTCAATTCTTGCTGTTTTTTTTATATTCCTAACTAACAAAATGGCATCATTATGGAGAAATACGGGAGGAAAGCTGCAAAAGATGCTGTAATTTTCACAGTTTTGACTGTTATTAGGTGTGTATTTGTGTGTTTGTTGTACAGGATGAGTCAGACTGCTTCAGTCGTATCAAATGCCAATGTCTACTCTTTTCTTTTTTATTCACTTTCACTCCACCTGTCTCCGTCCACTGACTAGAGGATGGAGACAACAGGCACAAAATAAACAACTAAAATAAATCACAGATGTACATATCCAGGGCTGCTGAGAGGAAACAGTCTCTTGACCCTTTTTGTTCATTCAGTTGTTTGTATTGCTTTTCTGGAAAGTGAACATTTGTATATGCATCTTGGTTATTTCTATTTCCCAGGACGTAACTGCTTGAAAGAAGAGTCAAACAAATTTCAACAGGGTTAAGGTCAGGGCTTTAACATCTGATGCAAAACCTGTTTTGATATTTATTTACTTCTTTCACCTTGACATCATTATTCTTTTGTACCATTCAGTTGAATTGAAGTTTAAACTGTTAAGTTGTTTGTGGCGAGGAAAGAATGTGGGAACGCCTAACAGTATAGGATTAAATGAATAAATAGATTTCACAAGGCCAATCATGACCCTTACTTTAGAAGACATTTGTTTTGTCCACAGGTGTGCCAGCTTACCAACAAATTAATATGATTATAACATCATATTAATTTGACTTTCCTCCATTAATTACCCGTGCAGCTGCCGAACATCCCCATGTCTTGCCAGAAATGGGGAAAATCTTTATCATTTCTCTTCTGGTTCTGATTCTGGTCCCAACACAACACATTTGGTTGCTTGTTTTCCTATTAAGTGGTCGTAGCAGGTGAGGTGCAGGCTTTGGCCTACATTTGGCCCCTGCTCTTTTCCTCTGGAAACCCCTCGTGGGAACAGCATACACCACCGTGTTTGAGTGGCAGCTCTAAATATGGCCTCGAACTCTGTCCCTGTTGAGTTTAATGCTTGTCTCTTCCCTTTGAGCTGAGAGTGTTAGACATACTAACACTGTTTTTTCATCCCTTGTTTTTACACAAAAGCTTTATTAGGAAAGTGCTACTTATAGAGAGTTGCCTAATTGGCTCCCAGGTGTCACTGCCAAGAGAATTGTGGTTATTATTGTCTTTGTACAACTACTTAGGTTTAATGACAACCACTGACTTTGAAGGCCAAATGATTCTGATATATACAATATGATAAATATTTGGCTTCTTGAATAATTATTTTTTGGAGTTTTGTTGAGCATAATTCCACAAAATATTTTTCAAATGATGATTTGAATTCATTTGATGTGTGGTGACTTTCAAACTGTATCCAGACACAAACTTTGTGGAAAAAGTAACTACACACACAATATAAAAAAATAGTGGCATATCACATAGCATACGCATAATTTGTAAACATAACAGGAGAAGATGTTTCATAAACTCTCTTCATTCCTTCATATTTGGATGCACATCAAATGTTCAGGAAATCACAGACAGTCATGCACCAAGTATTTGGTGGAAGATAATTAATTCAACAGCAGACTAAAGTCAGTGACAAGGACACTAAGATGACAGGATAATAAAAGGTAAAACTTGATGGAAACTTAAAAGGAAAAGGAAAAAGTTGCAAATAAAAAAAAAGATGTAAAACAGAGAAACTACTTTGAAGTGTCAAAGAAGTGAGATGTAAAGCACAGAAAAACAAATTTTCGCCTCTGTTCAAGTGTTGTGTATTCATCTTCTGCCGCGTTCTGCATTCTCAAGCGCTGCTGTCTTTTTTTCCGGCTGATCTCTCCCTGGCTGCGGTTTATTACGTATCTTTTTGTTCCCATAGTTGAAACCCTTTGACCTGTAATTAAACTGCCTGTGACATGTGAGTTTCTGTCTCCTGACGGTGAAATCTTTCTGTTCCTTTCATGTGAGCTGTCAAGCAGCAGAATTGGGTTTAAACGTAAGATCGCAGACCTTTGTCACACTGCGAACTATGAAAAAAGATGAAAGTAAAAGGACAAGCTAAATCTAAATGCAAAGAGAAAATGAAAGATTAGATTTTTTTTTTCAAGCAAAAGAAAATCATCTTAATTAGGCAATTAATAAAGAACATAAAAAGTTTATGATTTATTAATTCAGGTACTGATTAAAAAAATCTGTCATAAGTAGGACTCAAACCTAACTATTAGAACGCAGCATATTTGCAAAAAAAAGGACTTAGATGTTAAAAATCAAATAAATGGACAAACTAAAACTAGTTCATGCTCTTCTCAAAATAAAAAGCAGGTTCCACAAGACACAGTAATAAAATAAGAAGATGCTATTTGTGGACAAATTAAGTTTATTATGCAAGTGTCAGAGGCGTGTTGGTGTTTGGAGCAGTTTGTTTACCTAACATGTTCCTGGACGTAATTATTTCTGAGGCAAAAACTATTAGAAACTATTAGAAATTTTAAATTTTGTCCATCAATAAATGCTGTGAATGACCTGAGTTATTTAATCCTCCACTAAAGACATGAACACCAGTGGGGAAAAATGGAACCAGACTTCAAACCTGTGAGAAAGTCAGAAATAATGAAGCATGGAAGAAATAATGTGCAACAAGAGAGAGACCTTCAGAGGCGTTTAGTTGCCATGCATTAAACCGCCATGATAAGGCAGACTGCTTCATCTACTTCCTGATGCCCACACAACCTCATTAGGGTCAAATCTCTTTAATGACTTTCTTGGTGCTTATTACAGAAATGTGTTTGCATGCTAACTACTGTTAGAAGTCTAATGTCCCCAGGTTTGCTGATCGCATATTTGTGCTCAAGCTCACTCCCACTCTTCTGCATTTTTTTTTTTTTTTCATTTTTTTATTTTTTATTTTTGCAGTATGACTCACAGCTTGTCAAAGTATTTTAGGACTCAGTGCTGAAGTTTCAGTGGCCAGTGGCGACATGGCTCGAATTACATCATTTATCATGACTTATATGAATATTTAATGTAAATGCATAAAAATGTAGACATTTGTAAATGCATGTAGTACAGATGCAGGTCCAGAATATAAGTGCAACAAAGACTTTCCTGCCTCTTATATCACAGCAGCTTTAATTATATTTCTGCACAGATAATGTGTATAGTTGCCAAAAGGTTTCATAAGTCCTAGATGACTTTAATCTTATTAAACTATTCTATGCCTTGCAGAAAGCTGACCCGACAATCTGTTTAAGGTCCTGACTAATCAATAAAAAAATGACTGCAGGAGATTTTTTTATTATCAAATATGGAAATTTTAGTCTTCTTTTTGGTTTGATTTGCACGAGGCGATTTCTGCTGTGCTCATATTTCATGTTGAAAGGAGAAATGTTTTAGCAATGCAGCACATAGTGAATGTGAGCGAGCTAGTTATTCAGCTGCACTGCATTTTTTAATTTTAAACCCTCATCTGGATGCAAATACTTGGTTTGCACCGTCGGTGACAAGAATAGTTCTACCTCATAATTCCCGCTAATATTATAAAATGAGAAATATGAGCTTTTCTTGAAAAAAACTAGAACCTCAATAGTTTGACACAGGAGGGAATAAAAGCAAATCAATATAAAATAAAAAGTTTAGTGCTGTGGTCATTGCTAATTGTGTTAAAATGACTTGATTAAATTGTCATCATTATCTACTTGTCCTATTTTATGTCCCAACCTGAAACTTATCAATGTGTGATGCAGGTCACCCAAATTACACTCTGTGTTGGTATAAAAGACAAAATATGAAGAAGTACAAGAACTATTTTCAGGCAGCTAGAGAGGAACAAACAGGTCAGTTTCAGTCAGAAACAAAGGTAAAACACAGGCGAAAATAAGAGGATGCAAAAAGTAAAGTGTTTCGGTTTGGATCTAAAGCAAACAGCAACAATGAAATTGCTTTCACTTACTGAGAAAATAGCAGCCGGACATAAACAGAAGGTTCTCTGAAACAATCAAAAACTAAACTGCATCCCAGAAGATAAAATTAACTTAAAAAGTCTCAGCTCAGCTTACACCATCAGACAGTCACAAGCAGAAAACTCTGTATATGTGCAGCTACTTACGAGACTATAGGTCACTAGTGCTAAAAATAATATGCTAAATACCATTGAAGAATTGACCTTTTCTTAATAACTTAGATATCAACACTGTGTGTTTTGTGATCACAGACCATCTGCATCTTTTTCTGTCTTTAATTAAAACTCTCTCTGTCTGTTCAAACAGAAGCTAAACTACAGGAGCTTGCTGTCATGTCACAACTGTGACCCAATGTTAGCTGATTCTTGTGTTCCAAGACAACGTCATGAAATCACCTTATTTTAATTTTAGGAACATCTCAGATGTCAAAAATAAACTCAACAGCCTATTTCTAAAACAAGCCTTAAGAAGTTGCATAGCAAAGAGAAGAAGAATCATAAAAAGGAATGGGATGAAGAACCTGATCAGCTTCAGCCACAAACACTCAACTATGCAACATTTCAAATTTGATCAACATCCCAATAAAAGCTGTGTCTAATTTGGGAGTGACTTCAAAAGCTAAAGGAAATTACACATTAACTACACTCAGAATGTAAGCTTTTGACTGAATCTAACATAAATAATTAAGTGTATCTAGACCAGGCAGCCTAAACAAAATGTTTATTAACTGCTTTCAGTGTGATGTGACTCAACCCCACTAAGTCAACACTGCATCCACATGAGGACAACAGATCCAAGAGGGAAACCCAGACGTTTCTCTGGACTGTCATCCTTTCCAACTCATTGACAGAAGGGATAAACAGTTCCTCCAGTAAAATCTGGGCCTGCCGTGGGGTTTCCTCCCAGTGAGTCTCTCAGAAAACCTCCTAATCCCAGCAAAACCGTCTGAGTTGACTGATTTCAATGTGAAATTGAATTTAGGATCCCATTCTTTTGGTCATGATGACCATGCAGAATGCAGACAGACTTGTAAAACTTTTAAGCTTTTTGGCTTCGCTCTTTTATTCAACACTTGGTGTATTGTAACAGCTGCAATACACCAAACAAAGTCCCAACCTGTCTAATCCTCCCCTCCTATAATTGGCTTGATGTACAAATGAATGTATGTTCTGTCATGAATTGTGTGGATTGATGGGTGGCGACACAGGAATTAAACTAACAGAGGAAAAACCAAATCCTCACACATACATGGTTTTCTTTTATTTTAGTTCCTCTAAAGTTGATATATAGCTCTGGTAAAAATGAAGGGCCCACTGCACTGAACAGAATTGAAAATCTCCTGGTTTTTCTACCAAACATTGATTTCTGAACTCTTCTTGAGTTCAAACATGAGTATTGTTGTTTCTAAATGAATATGAACTTTTTATTTCTTTGCATCATTTGAAGTCTGAAAGCACTGCATATCTTTTGTCATTCTGACCAATTCTCATTTTCAGCAAATAATTACAAAATTTTTGCTTGGAATTTCGGAGACATGTTGTCAATAGTTCATAGAATAAAAGAACAATGTTAATTTTACTCAAACATATACCCATAAAACATAAAATCAGAGAAACTGATGGTTTTGAGTGGTTTCTTGAGTTTTTCCAGAGCTGCATATGCTTGATGTCTATACGGTTTGTGCATAATATTTCTTATTCTGGTTTTGATGGATGACGAAGACGAAGCAGGACTGACCGGCCAATGTTCCCACTGCTGATCCCAGCACAGCGTGGACGCCCAGCAGCGGGGAGTAGAGAACAACGGCCCCCAGGATGAGGAGGGAGGGTCCAAGGGCCCCAGTAGCGTAGATCTGACCCACACCGAGAGGAATGCCACGAATCACCTGGGCAGGTGTGAAGATTTTAGGGAAAACTTGGTGAAATGGGGACTAAAAGTGGCATTGTGAAAACTTTAAAACAGACTTTTCTAAAAAAAAAAAACACACATCTAAATATGCTGCTGCTCTTTTCTTTTATAAATCATCTTTACTTCCCTCCACCTCTTCCTGCTTAAGCACCTTTAATGATAAATGGTGCCTTCCCAGCAGTCACTCAGCGCTGGAGAGTTGCCATGGTGACGCGAAGGCTGCACCTGCACGTCGCTGATATTTACAAGTCATAAATGGTCTTTGATTACGCGGCAGCCTCACTACTGCTTTTGCTTCGATGTGTGTGTACGCATCTATATGCCTGTAAGATTTAATACTCTGTCTGAGCAGGCTGAGCGCTTTCCTCAGCAGAGCGACTGGATCTGAGAGCATTAAATATAAATAGGACAGACGTCACCTCCCCCCCAAACCCATCTCGGGAGAGAGAACCGGAGGAGAGCTGGAAGATGGCTGGAATAAAACGAACGGAAGAGAGGAACAGAACAGAGGAAAATGAAAAACATTGGTCTTTTTTACTAGAGCCATAAAGGAAATCTATGACTTCAACGTCTTTGCAAATTTACAGCATAAATTAAGCTACTTTATGAGGAAAGAGGGAAAAATCATTTTAACAAATGGATAAAGATGTGAAAAACAAAATGAGGGAGAGTAAAAGTGGCATCACTGCAAAAGAGAACAGAATCAAAGAGATAAGAGAAAGATTTTTAGTGTTTAACAAGAAATAAGAAATATTTAAATAGGAAGGAAAGCCTCATCTGCCTACAAAGACTTGAAAATGAAACAAATTGAAATGGGCTTGGTGACGATAAGGGCTAAATGAATAATAATTCATGAAGGAAAAAAAGAGATAAGAAAATCTGAGATGTTGGAGCTGAAACTTGTGGAAAGTGGTTTAGCGTGATGCTTGTTATTAACATCACATTTAAATTTCGATTTTCAGGACACCAAGCGAAGTTGGGAGGATTTTTTTCAGCATCAAAGCTCAGCGTCAGTTTGGAGATCATCCTTCAGAGACAAACAGTTCATCCCCCTCCCAAAACAAAACAGCTTCACACTTAAAGGCTTACTTACAAATCGGCTTAATTATATTCACAAGGGCAAACTAACAAGGAGGGAACTTTTGATAGGAACTGAAGCTTTTGCGATTTTAAAAAACCTACAGAGCAACTTATTCTAAAAATCCAACTGATGTTATGAAGGAAAAATCTAACTTATGTGGAAAATAGATTTTTAATACATGTCACAAAACAAAGACATTTACTGTTAAAAAGATTGTTCATCTATTGTTACTTTACGATACAGCTAATGAAAGTTCAAAAGGCTCACAATAGAGGAGGAGCATAATCTCTTCGTGTGTTTCATTAGGATTTATATAAAAAAGTTTGACAGAATGCTGTCATTAAGTTCGTTGAAAATCCATCTAAGTTTTTTTTTTGTTTGTTTGTTTGTTTAAAAAAAAGGCTGGAAATTAAAATTCTGCTCCTCTTGAAGCTGCAGCTGGAAAATAGGAGCCACTGCAGCATCTGGTTCATCTGCTTACCAGAAGAATTTTCTCTAAATAGATAAATTACAAAAGTAACCTCTTCTTTTAAAAGTTGACACTGTAAAACTGTATTTTTCATTTGGTCATGTCGGGGAAAATCCTTACATCTCCGATTCTTGCTGTTGAAACTGAACAAAGTAAAACTTTGACATGTAAATACACCTGAAAACTGGGATGTTATCACTGTTAATGATGAATATATCTTTGAACCAAGAGCTTCAGTTATGATTGCAGCTCAGAAATCAGATCTGCCTGAGTTACTCATCAGTCACGTCTGCAGGCGTTCAGCCGTGTTGTTCCAGTTCAGTTTTCTTCAGGTCAGTATTTGTTATTTGAGGGATTTTTTGTTGGGATTTATGGTTTCTCTGTTTTCTCTTTTTGTGTTTTGTAGTTCAGTTTTGTTTAAATTTGCATATTTTCATGTTGCATTGGCTTTGTTACTTTTTCTGACTCTGTCCATCTTTCCATTCATTCTTCTCTGACACGACTTTTAGTTACACATTAATGCATGTTCTTTATAAGTCTTATAGTATGCAACCATCCTAGGTTTTCATTTACCTGATCTTCATCCTTCCTGGTTAAAGTTTATTGCCCAGTAGTTTCCAGATTTGTTTGATGTCTCCAGTTGTTGGATTTCTCTTTGTTGAACTTAAACATAACAGATTCCCTACAGGTATCTGTTACTTTAAGGTTGTTGATTTAGCAAGAAACCTTGTAAATTAGAGACTGAATAAAGAAGAAAAAAGCTTGAGACGAAGCGCCACTGCAACACAAACTTAAATTTGAAACTGTGCTCACAACAAGATCACTCAGACAAACTGGAGTGTCTCAGATCTGTCTGTGGTAAACTACTCGACCACTTGTAACGTCGAAGCAAAATATCTCATATTAAAAACAATCAATGATGGCAGTTCACTTAAAAGCCTCTATTTTTTTTCTCAACAGCTTCTTGCTCCAGGAAAGCATTCACCTTAAGACGAAAAGATCAAACAGAATCGAGTTTTGACCTTTTCAGCTGACAGATGCAAACCTTTAGTTTGCATCTTTATACAAGAAAGCGTATTAACTCAGGATTTCTGTTCCACTCGTTGAGGATGTTGCAGAAAAATATATTTTAAAAAAGTGTTTAAAACTGTTCAGTCACTTCACTGACATCATGATTGAGACACGTGACTTTAGAGAAATCCTTGAAAAGCTTGAAGGTGACAACTCAAACAAATTTGAGTAATATCTTCTCATTTTAATTCGCAAGTACAAGTGCTGTGTTTGTAATATATAAATAAATATGAATTATAGAAGTATATTATTACTAAAACACCCACTGACACTCAAACTGCTGTTACTCTAACAGAAAAAAACACTCTTCAGGAGGTATTGGGCCTTTTTCATTCTGATCTGCAGCTGATGATGGAGGGCCAAACAAATCAGGAGGGTCAAAAGATCAACATGCAACCTTTTGCAAAAAGGTAGCTTTTTATCTAAAAGTTAGAGCACAAAAATTATGGTTTTAAATTCAAAGCGTTTCCATGGTGTTAAGCCATGGAAACTGATCTTTTTGACCAAGCAGAGTCAAAGCTTTGGTTGTATTTTGTCTCTGAGTTTATGCAGGCTTTCAGTCAGTGTTTGTTCAGGATACAGAGTTTGGAAGACTGCGGCTCAGTGGATGTGCTTTGCTGTTGCACGTTTATGTTGCATAAAACCTTTTTTTTTTTTCATTTCTGCAAACTGATGAAGACCTCGCCTTTCAAAAATAAAAAAATATATATATTCCAGGTACTACATAACGTGCTTCACTTCAATATCTGTGACTGTCAACTGAGAAAAAAATTAGATTGCTCACAAATGCCTTCAGTCTTTTCACAAATGTGCAGTGCTGTCGGGTTGTATTTTTATGTCCCCCTTTCTAAAGATTGTCTTGAACAATTTTATTATTTTTGAACGTAAGCTGGGTGGACATGCAGTCCATACTGGTTGGTTTTGTCCTCACCTCGACTGCTATAAGCGCCGTGTCATTAGGATCTACTGCCCCCGGGGGTATTACTGGGTTGTGAGGAAAATAAGGGTTGTTCGTTCCAGTGCACAGGAGGTAAAGGACGATAACGGTGTTGAAGGGAAACACGGCAGCAGGCAAGTCCCAGTGGTCCAGTAACGTTGTGAGCCCACTGAACAGAAAGACACTGGGAAAATGAAAGAAGAATGGAAAGAACTATAAGCTTTTAAAATAAATAAAAACACCTTTAAAAGCAAGATGCTGAAAATGTCTGCTAACTTGTATTTGTTGAAGTAAAGAAGAAGTATATTGGTGGGGTGTGTTCTTTGGATGGAAAACATTTTGCCCGAAAAGAATGTTTCAAATATATACAATCATACTCAATAAATGGAGAAGATTAGCTTCTGCACAAACAGCATACATGAGATTCATACCATGTAGCTGAGGCCAAACAGACAGGCAGCAGCAGCCACCAGTACCAGTCTCCAGCTGAGCTGAACACTCCCATCAGAAGAGCCACCAACATGCCGTTGAATCCGTGAACACCTCCGGCCACGTCGCCACTGCACACAAACACAGGAGCTCAAGTGCAACGTGGCTGTTTCATGATGAAAAATTATCATTTAAGAACTCATTAAACATAATTATGGTCAACTCTTTATGGATCTTCATAAAACAAACTTCTCTGTTTTAATGAGCAGTAACTACAGAGTGAAGGTAAATGTGTTCTAAACACCTTGACATCCCGGTGAGAAGTGTTTGCTTTTGAAGCCGTAGAACAAGGATAGCCATTGGCATATTTCACAGTGAGAGGCATGCATTGTAGTACAGCTTTCAGATAAGAAGCATGAACTTAAAGCTCCATTCAGACATAATTCAATGAACTGTACCAAAAATATTGACCTGACCCACTGATTTCTTGCAACAATTTTCAAATCACCATGAGCCGTTTTCATGTGAGTTTGGATCGCTGTAGCAGTATAAACTCCACCTGTCCTGTCCAATGATCACAGCTGTGAGCGTTGAGGCCAGTACACCCAGAGTTCCCAGCAGGCCCTGCCAGGGGGAAGCCCAGTACAGGGCAGCCAGGATCAGAGCGCCGCTCAGTGGGTTGTTGGCCAGAATCACTCTGGCCACCCCTCTCAGCCCCCACACAGCCAGCTGCAGCACTAACCACTTTTCTGGTCAGAAAACAAAAGACAAATATTCAAACATGTTGTTAAAAAAGGGCAAACTACTGCTGGCAAACTTATTCCTCTGTTGTGTTGTTTTCTTGTTAGTTCAGGATGTTTAGTAAAGTGACTGGAAAAATATTTTAATGATGAATATGTGGTGTGAGAGGCAGAGTGCAGGCGTCCTCGCTGTGGGAGTTCTGCTGTGATTATATCTGCATATTTTACCAGCACCGTAAGCATTTCTAGCCGAGGTTACTCAAGTTTTGCACAAAAGTTTTATCATTATTCTAAAACTTGGTGAATAATGTTTTTCAAAGTAGCACAAAAGTCCAAATTTGCTTTTTCTTTCCCTACCCTGGATGTACTTATCCAAGTGCTCCATCTCTCCTGTGCACAACATCAGACCATCCAGCACTCGCCGACTGAAGCTGGCCCGACTCCTGCTGGCCTCCTCTACCTCTGTTTTGGTTTCTATCCACATTTTACAGCTGCAGGGCCTCCCAACTCAAAACAATAGATAAACGTTCTCCGAATCCAGAAAACCTTCTCCTATATGTTCCCCTCAATCCTGGTTTTGTTCTTCTGCTCCGTCTTTCTCCTCTTCCTTCTGCTTCATCGCTTCTCCTCCTCCTCTGCCTCTTCTCTCCCCGCGAAGGAGTGACTTATAAACCGGTGGGTGATGTATTCACTCAGCCTCATGTGCCAGAGTTGAACAAAGTTCAACACTGTCAGCTGTGTGCATGATCACAGAAAGGAGCATTAGTCCCAAAGCCTGTTCCTGCCCTGATGTTACATTTCACAGTCACCCTATTTGCTCTCTCTTCTGTTTCAGGCCCGCAGAGACAGTTCCTCACCTGCTGTTTGTCCATTTGAGCTACTCATCCACCTTTTATTGCACCATGTTGATGAATGTTTGTCTTCCTTTCATTCATAAAACCCATTAGCTGCTGAAGTCTTAATCTTTAACATGGGTATCTTTGCTGCTTAAGCGGAAATAATACTGACACAGTCGGGCATGAATGTGACCAATCTAATGCATCCATTTTTTTGTACCTTCTTCTTTCTAGCTTGCAGAAGGCAAAACTGGTGTCAACAAGCATAGTTTTGTAGTTTTCAAAGTTTCAGAGCATTCCCCTGACATTTTAGTCTGCATTGCCATGAAAGCATCGAGCAGATGCTGCAGGTTTTCCAGCATCCACGATGCAACCCCCCTGCTCCGTCACATCCCCCCGGTGCTGACTTAGATTGGGATCTGGTGAGTATTGAGGCCACTGGACAGCAAATTCTAATCTTGCAGAAATCCATTTGAGATTAATTGAGTTTTGTGAAGTGATATATAATTCTTCTTGCAGTTTAGATGCTTGTGTTTCCACTCCAATGGTGAAAAAAAGTTCTCTGACAATTAGCCTTATGGATCTTTTTATTCTGCCTTGATTGCCTCACAACCTGATGTAGGCTAAACAAATTCAAGGAAAAAAACAAGAAAATATCAGAAAATTTCTGATATTTGGCATGGCTTACTAATTATTCCTTTAAAAAAGGCAATTTCTTTAGAAATACTTTGTGATGCTGATCCCAAAGTTGGATTTTTCTATTTTGTCTTTGTGAGATAAGCCTTTTGCAAAAAAAAGGTACATTTATTTTAGGCCTTTTTGCACGTCTCTATCAGGGGATTAAATCGCTAAAGGGCACACTATTTCTATCTGAGATGAACTGATATGAAAAGCCAAAGTGAAGAAAGTAAAGACAATAACAGCATGTCAGGTACAATCCCTCCATCAGAGTCAGGATCTAAAAACCTCGTCTTTATTGATGGAAACCTTTGTGACATTCCAAAATGCTCTGACAGCTAATCGCTCTTCTGTTTTGCCCCGTTTCGTTTATGTTTTATTTGCCTCAGTAAACATGCCCTCCATCCCTCTGGCTATATATGCTCCCTAACACATCTCAGAGTCTGTGGAGCAACAAAAACTAGTGACAGACTGAGCTATATGAAGGGAAAGGATGCAGAACTACTCAGATGTGTAAATGTGTTGGTTTTATTGTGTGATATATAAAGTTACATATTTGCACATCTAGGAAATTTTACACAAACTGAAAAAAATAAAAATAAAATAAACAGTTTGTCTCTTCTCTTAAAGGAAAAATGTTAAACGCTTAAATTCTGGTGGTACATCACAAACAAGAGAGAAACTTTAAAGAAACTTTCTCATGTGCATCTTGTGAATTATAATAACAGTTGATTTATTTATATCTCCAATGAGAAACGCTTACCCAAACAACTTTAATCCTGCTGGAAGGAAATTGACTGGTTATCAGTTATTTATGCTTAAGAGCAGCAAATTAACTTAGGAGGAAGAAGGGAAGCAACTAACACACTGATGTAGAAAAAAGGTTCATTCTACTCAGAAATATTTAACAACGCAACATTTTTTTCATAATTTTTGCAGTCAAGAAGTCACAAATGTCAATGTCCGTGAGTCTTTTCAAAGGCTTCCATACGGGGAAGATTTTTAAGTACCAATTGAACATAAGTTATACACTACTGGGTGTTATCGTGAAACAGCATTTATTCTTAAAAATCTCAAATAGAAGATCCCCTTAAAGGACAAGGGGATCTAAATCAACAATGAAACAAATAATGAAACAAGTGTCTTATTCTTCAAAGCTAATCTTTAGAAAAATGTGTATTTTTTTCTGACCCATCAGTGTTTTCTTTCACGTTGTCAGATGACAGACTGTGAATGTTGTGGATGAGTGTGTAACATGTGTAATCACAACATATCAGACAGCAGGTTTGCTTGTCCCTAAATGTCCCTGCTGAAAACTGTGCATCAGTTCGACTGTCTGACAGGCTGCAGCTCTCGCAGGCTGAACATAATAATCCTGCAGAACTCATGTAAGGTGCCAAACAAAAGATAGATTAACAAGCAACATCTTTTTCTCTGATGCCATGTACTTTCAAAATAAGTCTGAAGCTCTTACTTACATGAGAACCACAATCGTAACATGTATATGTATCTTTTTAGCTAGATGATAAAGTTGTAAGGACAGAGTATCAGTTGATCCTCTGAATACTGTAAGCAACTTGAGGCAGGTTTTAGAATACATAAATATATTACAACATTGAGATAACGAGCAAAACTAATGCAAGCATGTGTACCAATTTTCAGAAATTCCCCAAAGTCACTGAGACATATAATTACCAAGGTTTTGCTCAAAGAATCCAATTTCTAAACCTAATGAAGCATGAGGCCAAGATAATATCACAAACGAGGAGCTGAAATCGCAGCCCATCTGGACATCGAGATACAATTTTCACACTGTTTATTGCTGCGTGTTCCCAGAGGGCATCGCTGAACAGGCTAACCATCTTCTAATCTTCCAACATTATCAGGATGTGGAGCCTGTGAGCCACTAAATTCTCACATAAGCTGAAGACTAAAATCAACTGAAAGGAGTAAGAACAAATATGCATTTTTAGAAAAAGATGAGAAAAGAGAGACGAGACAAGGAAAACAAGCATTGATTTCCGCTTGTTTCCATGGCAATTGGCATTTTTCTCACTGTATTTGGACATTCGCATAATAATACACACAACCTTTTATTCAATCTTATTTTGATTTCTACAAATGTGTCTTGAAGTTTCAATGTAGCTCAAAGATACGCTGTTTAGAGGTAAATATATATATTCATCCAATTATAAACTTCCACACAAAATAACCTTTAAAATGAAAAATAATCAGATAAATATTTGCTGTCTTTTATCTCTGCCATGCTTCACTTTGGACGTGGATCTTTATGTAATTAGAAATCATGTATTTCTTCTATATAATTGGGGAATACGACATTTTTATTGCTTGAAAAAAATGTATAAATACTAAGTCTGAAATGTACTTCAAATCTACCTGCATTTATGTTAATAATTCAGCGAGGCATCTCTTGGGCTTAAGGTACAAAGATAATCTATTCTTATCCTCAATAAAACACTGAAAATCAACAAGGTTGACCTAATCCTCCTTTGAGAGAATAACTAATGTTTTAATTGACACTTTTCACACAGAAAACATGAGTTTATTCCTTTGAAGCATGTTCATTCTCTCTTTTAATGGCATGTCAAACAACAGAGACGTGGTGCTCCAGTACGCGCTGACCTTGTTTACAGCCATGACAATTCTCATCCAATTTGGGCAATTTTTGAAAGAAATGAAGACATCCAATATGAGCCCAATCAAATAAATTTACGTCATGAAGTGAAAAGGGAACAAACAGCATCGGAGGCGGTGAGTGATCGATGAGTGTTTGTGACTCAACCATGAGCTCCTGATGCACAGCATGCAGAGCAGCTGAGTGCAAAGACTGTCTAATTTGGCTGTGTTGTCTTTTTTTGTGTGCAAAATCCTGCTGGAGTTGATGAAGAAGAGCTTCATACCAAGAACACAAAATTAAAACATGTCAGTAGCAGCCTTTGCTATATTATGTTGTTATTTGATAGATTGGATGTTCTTTACAACTTTCCAAAGTTGTAAAGAACTGCATGCTTCTTTGCATGGAAAAAATAACAACATAAATGAACACGAAGAGAATGTTGAACAACAAGTTTGCAGAGAAAGATGTAAGAAAGTATGTCCTCATTCAAATCTATGAATTTACATCTTGACCATGTTGCAATTTGATCTTCAATATGCAGATGAAGAAACAGAGCCAAGAACATAAAAAATATAGACAGTTTATCAAAAGTGAAATTTCATCTCAAACTGTTTTTTATGAGCCCATCAAACGTTAAAGGTAATTTTTAAAAAATGTCTGCCTACTGGGTGGATGTGCTTCTCTTAGGATGTTTTGAAACTTGATTTAATTTTTGAAGATGCTACACAAAAGGTATCAGTTATTGTAAATGTACCTCACCACGTTTCAGCAAACATTTTCAGTGAGTTTTAGATCAGGGCAACAAGTAGAATGGTCCAAAAGAGTAACTTTATGAGACGGGAAGAGAAGAAGTCCTTTGTCAGATGGGAGTTATGAACTGCAGCATTGTCTTGCTGAAACATCACCAAACAAAGACCCTCAGTCTTTGTCTCACCAGGCCCAGCACAGATTATGTTGAGATAGTTTTCCTTTTCACTGTCAAATGCATTCAGAGCAGGAGAAGTTACTGCAAAGTAACTAACTTCAAAAAAATCAACTGTCCACTGTCGTTACAGGAAAAGCTCATGGGATTGGCTGGGATTCCTCAGAAAGAAAAACTTTTGCCAATTAATAATCACAATTAGAAATGATACTATTTTAACTATTTTAACATTTACCAAACTGGCACCTTTCAAGCACTTAAAGCCATTTCAGCAGATCATTTTTAATGTTTTACTCTGCAGTGAGTTAGCATAAAATACTTGCTTGAGCAAAACAGAGCTTTTTCTCATCTCAAATACCTCTTAGCAGCATCTATTTCACAGTTTATAATTCATTCATTCATTGCTTACTGGATAGTTTCACATTGTTTATTTGTTGCAGTTTCTCAGTCCCTTTAGGTAACATCACTATTTCAGATTAATGTCACTAAGAATTATTTCTAGTTTGCAACAAGATATTCTCTTTAAGTTTTTTTCTTTTCACTGCTTATATCGATACAATTTCCGGCATTCGGACTGTTAGGAGACCAAGCAATGAATCTCAGTGGTTTTTATTGTAGTCATTCCCTGTGGTGTCCCCACGGTGGATTCAGTTACGGCCTCCTAAAGCACGCCCTTGAACATAAAACCACACTAAGGGACTGGGACCTCCTTATGTGAAATTCATAAATGTTTGATGCCCTGAAGAATGGCCCCTATTATTTCATGTATTACTGTAGGGCCCTGCTATCAACAGAGAGCTCTGATTTCACAGTCGGCTATGTCTTAAATTAACTTTATGTTTTAAATGGAGATCACCTGATTATGTCCCTAAAATACAAATCTATTTGTTTCACCTCTTAGTTTTTGCTGGAAGATGTTGCCAGCTTTGTTGCCCTATTTTTGGAAAGTTCAGTCCGAAAATAAATTGACCCAACCAAGGAGCCTCTCTCAATTTAATAGGCAGTTTCTACCTTTAATAATGTAAATAAGGTTCTAAATAAATAAAGTCACCGTCAGATGTAAAAAGATCAATCTAATTTAGTAATTCGGTGGAAGTGTACTCGGTGGCTGGCAGTGCGTCAAAAGTTGAGCTCTGAGTTGCTTTCATAAGCAATTTTCCCTGAATAGTTGCTGAAGAGCAGAAAAAGAGTCATGACTGGGGAAACGTGTTCATCCAGCCAACTTATTTTTGTAATTTAATTATGATCTAGTAAAACCTTTGGTGTGTGGGAGCCTGGCTTCATTGACTGAAAGACATTATTCAGGGTTCATCGCTTCACAATATTCTCTGTTAGTAACATGATGCTTGTGTTTCTGACAGTATCATGACCTCCAGCATCAGATCTTTGGAAAAGCTATGTGGTCCATATTACCATCATATGTGCAACACGTAAAGCTAAAATGGGTTTTGTCAAAGAATTAACCGATTAACTGAGGAAGTAGAGATTTTAAATATTTAAGATTTAACTTTGAAGTCACAAAAATTAAGTAATTTCAACGAATGTATTGTATATATTGTATCAGTTTATCATCAGGATCTACTAATGTTACCCAAGTACAAGGGATGCTGTCCACAAAATAGACTCCATATTTCAGGAAGATATTTTTATAATGAAGGGCAGAAAATGATTGAAAGATTAAAAAGAAAGCAATGGTTTTGGCTTTATTTTCTTTTGCTTACGAATAAAAGCATGATACTGGCTGTGGCATTTAACTAAAAACTTGAGCTACACTAGATAACCTTCTGTAGACATAACCAAGACATATTAAAAACATTCCTTCTGAATTACGCCATTTAAATCATCAACGACGTGATGATGGATTTTTAAATAACTCTTCCACATTTAGTTGTATTTGCTCTCCTAGTACAGGAGAGTCATAAATAATAAATGATTGGGAAATCCATATTAGTGAAGCAACTTCTCTTAAACAAGAGCATACAGTCTTTGCACTTTCAGGTTTCTTTGTGCAGCAGTTTCCTCCCACTAAACCCCACAGCAGCTGCCTATCAATTTCCCTCCCGGAGTTCTCAGCCCCAGACCAATCCTCTAACATCCAGGTTAACTGGAGAACAATGCATGGAGGAGAGTCGATCAGTGGTGTCAGCCCGAGGTTTTAAATTACAAGAGCCACAAAAGAAATACAAGCAGTCAACCAGAGTCGATTTGTCAGCTCAGTTTCCTCCCACTTGGGCTAAGAGTATTGGCTTTGTAACAAAAAGAGAAAGATAGAAAATAAATACCTGTAAAAGCTAAGAAGGCTGAACAGTGTTCCTCCACAGTTCATTTCTTGAGAGAGCAGAACTGTTGTAAGCCAGGCGATCAAACTGGAAGCCAATTCTTTCATTTCGATGCAAATGTTGTGCAGGCATGAGCTGCTGTGTGCAAGCTAATAGCCTGTTTAACACAAGCACAAATGTCTGCCTGTTCTCGGTGGCAGCCAGCATTAAAGTCATTCCCCATTTTATGGTCAGATATTTCTCATCAGCTGCTTTCTTTATGAATGGCAGAAGATTTGTCTTAGCATAAAAGAGGCAGTAAAGCAGAGGAAGTCAGAGCATACTTTTAAAACTTTTAATGTTTTGCACAAAGGGGGAAATAAAACTCAGCTGTAAAAAGGGTTGTGATCTCAATGTTAGAGAAACTTCAGATCCTTTACAATAATTCATTCATAGGCCAGTCAGAAAACAAATTTGATCATCAAACTCATAAACCACAATGGGAGCTGGTCACTTTTCTCCTTCCATGTTTCGTATTTTTCTGAATCCTATTTATTTCATGCACAACATTTTTGGATCCGAAAATGGATCAACCAATGGATAAAATTTTAGAAATATACTATTTTTCGAATTAATAATCATGATTTCAAGTGTACATTTCTGCAAATTTTCCTGGTTAGCTAATAAATAAAATCATTTCCAGTAGTATGTTGAGCATAGTTTTGTATAACTCTGTGTCCATTTGGTGTTTTATTGTCTGTCCTGTGTGACTCTGAGTTGCCCTATAATGGATTGGTGAAGTTATGGCCCTCTCCCAACGATCGCTGCTAATGGGAACCAGGTCCCTGCAAAGACCAGCAGGGCGTTTGGGTTTTGATCATGATATATGATCCCTTTGAGCTTCCACACAAACAACGCTGCATTGTGTGTGTTTGCGTGTTTGTTTGCGTGAGCATCTCCATTGTAAGAATTCACAAGACATATTTTGTGAACAAAATCCTTTATAGTTTTTCATTTGTGGATCAGAAAAAGCTGGTTGCAGTAAAGTGCTGAAAAATCTGACAAGAGACAGAAGAACGAAAAGAATGAGTTGCACCGGTGGAAGGAGGTTTGATCTGCTCGGTAGTTTTGTAACAAGGTGGAAAATGGGTGTGTGTGCGTGTGTGTGTGTAGGAGATAGGACACTGAGACAGGCAGGAAGGAAAGATATCTATTTTCAAGAAGTGCACTCAGAGCGGCTAACAGAGAGGGATAAATGAAAATGAAGAAATGCATGAAGTTAAAAATGTAAAGGCGAAGGTAAAGCAGGAAGTAAAGTAGAGAGTGTGAAGGAGAGATCAAAACAAACTGCCTCCGATTTTCAACCGTTGCCCTAGGGCCGTAAAATGCATCTTAACAGCTTCAGAAAATTGAACTCGTCCACCGTCTCTGCAGACCATCAACAACATTTTGCCCAAGCCTTTACAACAGATTGTGGAGGGAAAGGGTGATAAAATTGAAGTGTCAGGTAGAGAATTTCATAAAAGAAACTAATTTGTTTTTCAAAGATAAACGTCTATATTTTTGTCATTCGATGTCAATTCCTTCAATGATATCAGAACGACTTTAAAATTAAGAGATATTTTAGCAACAGAAGAAACAGTCACCAGCTTAAAACAAGGAAATTTATGTTGTACTTTACATTACCTGGATCTATTCACCTTCATTTCATCCCCATAGACAAACTATTTCTCAGTGTACTTAATAATTGCATGTAAATTTATCTCTCTTTGTAATCACAGAAAATAGTAACATCAAATGTAATTTGGAAATAATAAAATTTTAATTCTTTCCAGAAAGTATGTTTACAAATTGTGTGGACTGTGTTTCTTTTCCAGTCTTGCTAAATGAGGGATTTTATATTATTAGATATTATAACCTGTAGTCAAATCAAGGGGCCATTTTTAAAATCAAATCAGTGCTTTTTTGAATATTTTTTCAGAAAAATATTAGGTGTCAGAAACAAAGTGACAATAGTACCAAATGATAAAAATGATTGCTCGATTACATTGTAGAGCAAACTCTACACAGTACAAGTTGAGTGATAAAGAAATAAAACAATTTAACTTTGAGAAATGTGGCAAATGATGACCTTGTGGAAAATCAGCAGAAATGACCGTGTTTGAGAGCTATGAAGAGACCTAAAGCAGAGAACTGAATAGAAAGTTTTTATTAACCGTTCCTTGAACAAATGACTTAAGTAGATTTGATACAGAGGAAGGAAGGCATTTTGTGCCAGACGGTTTTATTTGGAGGTTTTATTCTGAAGTTTTTTCATTGAGGGAGGATATGAGAGAGTCAACTCAGGCTGGCATCAGCAATTTTGTCCTGACCTCAGTGTCTGGAGATAACAGGTTCATTCCCTGAGGAACTCCAAGTGTCTTTTCCATGTCCTGCAAAATGTCCTTCCAATGGGCTAGAGTTTGTGGACAGAACTGGACACAGTGTGTATGGATTCATATTGAGATGTTGCACTGCTGACATTGAGGTGACAGATGCTGATTCATGCAGTTTCTCTCACTCGGTGAAATTTGTAGACGATGCAGAATTTTAAATGGCAACAGTCTGGCACGGATACACACTAAAATATCTCCGTGTGGTTCCACTTGTCTTACATATTTGACACAATCAAGGCATCATATTGATTTGACATATTGTATATTTGTCTATGCATTGCTTTCTACTTCATCCATCCAGTTTGTTTTACTTGGAAGTCTGTGTTATTTGTACTTTAACAGTTTCCTGAGGTGTTTTCTCTGCAGGCAGAAAGCATCAGGGATGCAAAGTGAACCCAGGAGACCGCCTGCTGTCATCACGCACAGCAGGCGGGTATGATGCCTCATCTTTTCACTCTTGTTTCTCCCCTTTTTTTTCTTTCTAAAGGGCTTCGCATGCTTACACAGTAACAATTGCGTTCACATTTTTTCTCTTTCCCCCAAAATTAAATTGCCCGATCCCTCTAGGAAGCTTGGAGACAGTTTGTTTAGAGCTGAGGACAGTCAGACAATCGAAAGCTTCTCAGCGCAGTCATGCCAACCATTTTTTATAGTGGACATTATCTGCTCCTCCGGCTTTTCCAGCTCCCTTGCATTACAGAGCGGTCTTCTGATCCTCTCCACTATTGTTCTGCATCTCCAACAATCTCCAGACTCTCTACACTGGAAGCACCACAGGACAGCGTTGTCATGACAGCAAAGGTGCACGAAAGATGTGTGGAGAGCGGTGGAGAGCAAGGCGTCGGCTTTTAAACCTTTTGTTTGTGCATTTAAATCACACCCAGACACAGCAGAATCTTGCTGTCTCTATTATTTTTGCTGCCATTCTCAAGGATAAGCACCTGTGGCCTTCAAGCTGTTGCTATGGCAACAGACATGCACACTCGCCTTGATCGCTCTTTGGTTGTTAAGCCTCAGGTTGAGCCTTGATTGGCTGGAGTGGTGCAGGCCATAATGCTGTCTGCATTTCTCCACTGTTGTTAGAAAGAAGACATTCACAATATTTATGTCAAATTAAAAAGATACTGTATGAACATTGTGATGTATTTACAGTCATCTACAGTCATTTATAATGAATTGTACTGTCATATTTACACACATTCATTTGGTTGTGTGGCATAAAATATCTTTGATTTAGTTTTTGGCATCATTGTCTTATTTTAATCCTTTTAATATTTTATTTTTCCCAATACTTCCTGGAGTGTTTCTGTCTCCATTCTCTGCTTCCCACCTGTATCACCTGCCTCTCATTCTGAATTCGTTCACCAGCTTTGAGTCCTTCCATCGTCTCACCCGGGACATATCATCCTCAACTATAATTTGGGGCTTAAACTTATTTTCTGTCATCTGTAATCTGTTTTCAAATCCCTCTTGTGACCTTTTTAGCCGGTCTGCTTGGTGCTCTTCAGACATGCCACATGTCTGCCTGTGAAGTGGAAACTGAGAGACCTGTCTGCAATAGGACTTAATAGTTTTTGAGGAAAACAAAATAACTAACTAAGGACACGGCAAATGAAAAAAAGAGTAACAATTATGCTTGTGAGCAATGAAGACGCAACTTAAAATTAGGAAACTTCTCTACTGTCAGATGTCTGAGAAAGATCATGAAGTTGGAAACTTAAAGGTTTACGGCCACATTTCAATGCCGCTTTGCAGACAAACAGCTGTAAACACTGGATAGATGGATGTATATTTCGCTTTGACTTTGTGTGTATAGAGTTGAAGTGTTTTCTTATGGGAAGTACTGAATAAGAAGGTTACTGCAAATGTTTTCTTTCAGTGAAATAATGTTTGGGTTAGGGCAAATGATTTATGCTAAATGATTTATTTCCTAAATATTTTCTTTCCTATTTGGCTTAATGACAATGTGTGAATTAGTAATATGTATACTTGATAAATTAAAGTAAAACTGAGAGGGAAAAAAAATCTTGTAAACTAATGTAATGATTTTCTTATAGATTAGCAGGAAGGATCCATTCTCGTGTGACAAGTGAATATTTAATTTACTCTATGGATTTTCTGTCATCTTATATGTTTCAAAATATGCTTAAGGTGGACTGATCACAGCACTAATCACTAGGCAGGAAAAGCTCCAGGTTTTCTGATGTGACTGGTGTTTGCACCCATTGTTTTTAGATTCACTTAATGTTATGCTGAGTTTAAACCACACAATTTCCAATCAGTGTTGCTCCTGTGGTTTTTCTAAAAACACTGTAAGAATCTTTCGACAGCTTGATTTCACAGTACGTTTCAATCTGAAGTAGAATGAAGGCATCATTTATGAAGTTCCTGGCATTGTGCTGCAGTTTGCAAGCTTGTGGGCAGCATGCTGTGCAGACCCGGCTTGGAGCTGCATTCCTTTTGCTCACCTGTCATCTCTGATACATTGGCTGCAGACGTTGATGGCATTTTTGAAAACAGCTTAATCTGAGGTCACCGCGCCACATGTTATGACTCGAATTTCAAATGTATCTCAAGCACAATTTCCTTTCTATTCTAAAATTGTTCATGCTGATAAAAATATGTCTTGTCAATTGCAGCTTATGGTGCCAACTCACATCAACCATAATCCTTTTGTTATCAATGTTTTACTTCTCACACTTTTTGTATTTTTCAAGACTGATATTTTCTTTTGAAATCACTGAGATATATATTATAGCATAGATGGTGTCAGAATCTGCTGATTTCCATTCTAACTAAGCACAGAAGCAGCTGAATAATTCTCCTGTGCAGGGCTGTTAATCACTGAGACTGCCTGGTGTTTGGCATGAAAGCTTGCAGACAGGCAGCCTTTCACTAAATAGAGCTGGCTGCCTCTGTCAAATGACGTTATGTTCCCATCTTTTAAGCTATTTTCTACTTGTTAACTCCACCATACTCTGAAATTAAATATAACACATTTTATTTAGTCCTTTTTTACAACATGTAATCTTCTTTAACATACGAAGCATATAGAACTCTGTCAGAAAGTAGCATTGATTTCTCCCTGTCAGCCGTTTTCTCTGTAATGGTATCTGTTTCTCTGTGCTCCCAGGATCTGACTCACAACCAGCCCCAGTGACAAACTAATGAGGTAATTAGCTCTGCTCCATGAAATAATGTGAATATGAATTCACACAAAATGATTGTGGAAATTGTAAAAGCAAAGATCAGAGTTCTTTAAGACATCCTAAAATATTTTTTAGATGATTATTTTTGCGTAAAGTAAGCACACAGCACACATTGAACACATGTAAAGGACTCAGTGACGGTTATTGTCTACTTGGGTGGAAGTGTTTTGCATGATGACTCATCCCCACCATCCCCACAATGCACTGGGGATGAATCTCAGACACACAGAGAGATGGATGCCTTTAAAAAGGAGCTCACTGGAAAATTACAACAGCTCTGGAGGGAAGGACAATCATGGCTGTGACTCAATCAGTACTGAATCTTAAGTGTTACCCTCAAAGTTGATCTTCGAGGCTAATACTTATTTTTGGCACATTTTCTGGAAATACACTCATGGTTCTAATATTACAGTGACGGAAAGCAGTCGCACATATTTGCATTTTGCTCTGCTGGGTCGTAACTCGGTTGTTGGCTGAGCTTTAAAATGCAAAAAGAAGAAATGAGGAGCTGATCAAATTGATGGCATTTAAGCTTTTAAGCAGGCTGTTCATCAAATGAGCAGAAGGTTAAGACTGTTACCTCTGCCCCAAAAAACAACAAAAATCTACATGGATTAGCTGAAAATATCACTCTAGGAATGCAATTGTTTCCTCTAAGTTGGTAGGAACATAATGTGTTAATTTTTGTTTCTTTTGGAATTGTCAAATCATAATAGATACATCTAAAATATATGTCATTGTTTAATAATCTTGTTTAATGTTTTCCTTCTTGGATCTCAAAAACAATTCCTATTGAATGAACAACACTGTCCTGTTCAGAATATGGCAATAAATCTTCTAAAGCAGCAAAATGTATTTATTTCTTTTTCATTTTTATCTGTAAACGACCCTTGATGGATGGATCACTTTGGCAACATCCTCTTTAAAGCCAGGAAATTGCACTGACCAGGAAGTGACAATATGTAGATAGGTGTAGATAGGAATTGCCTTGGTTCCATAACACAGCCATGTAAGATATGGTTGTCCTAAAAGTTCCTCAATCAGAAATAATCTACATCTTACACAACTATTTAAACATCTCTCCATCCATTTTTATTATTTCCTTACACCTGTTGAATTGACCTTTCTGCTCCTGATGTTAGATAATTGCTCACAAATTGATGTACATGTTGCAATGAGTCAGAGGGCGTCTGTTGATACGTCCGATTTAACTCAGTGTCTGCATCCCGGCGGATGCTCTTCACTTTAATCCCAGGGGATCAACAGCTAACTGCCTTCTGGTCAACCATATTTCCACCAGCACTGCTTCTACATACACCTGACTCACTGACAGTCATCATGGCAACCACGTCTGTCAAAGAGTTTGCGTGTAAATGATGCTAAGATGGCATTGAAGCCACTCAATAGTTCAGAAGGCACAGTGCCCTTTATGTCCACTGTGTGGTTTTCAGTGTGAATGTGTCATAACTAACAGCAAACTGTAAACATCTTGACGGTACAATGAATTCACAATGCAGGGTTTGAAATAGGAAATGGAAAAAATAACACTTGTTCATGGTTTGATGTGAAACGACTTAAACCTTTCAAAAGAACCAGAGCAGTTTTCGGAGTATGCCACTGGCCCACGCCTCAAAGAAAGGGTCTGGCAGGAAGATAGAAATATATATTTTTTTAGCATTATGAAATGAATGTTGAAATCTTCTTATGAGTTTAACACACAGAGAAAAATGCTGTGAAATGATGACGATTTATGGCTTACACTGGGTTTTAATCCCAACTAGAGCTTTCTCTTCTCGTCTCTGGACACAAGTAGATAGAACCGGGACGTCAATGCAATACCTTTCAATGCAGTTTGTAGTGAACAAATGACAACATGCAATTCCTGTGGCATAATTATTGACTATAGTTTTATTGCTGAAAGTCAAACCTCACTGTCAGCCACTCAGAAACCTCAGCTGGCAAAATAGCTGCACTATTCTGTGAAGAACTATAAAAAAACATTTGGGATTCTGTTGTTTACTGGTAATTACTTTCTTTTAGTGCCAATTCAGCGTTTGTGAGGAAGGAAGTACCTTAGAGAGAGCACACTAATTTACTGCTCGCAGTTTAGAGCATTCGGGCTATTGTACCAAAAGATGTCTGAAATGGAAACAAGAATCAGAGTGGAGGCAGAAAGACTGAGAAATTCTGAGAATAACACGGGAAAAGAACATTCTCCTTTTCTAAAGTCCGCTATGAAGCATCTGATGCAACTCTGTGCAAGTCCAAAAATAACGAAAGTCGGAGTAAGATGATAATGACAAAGAAAGATAGGATGAGAGAAAGAAGGGAAGAAAAGATGCTGAGACAACTGTACTTCCGCTGAACCACTTAGCTGATATTAAATTCAGTCCCAATGACTTCATCCTGGAGCACTTAGACTCAGAGGTTATTACATCATCGACCTGGAAATGGTCCCCGTGATGTCATCTTCGTTATGAAGGTTGATACAGAGTACAAAATATGCACAGATTGTGTAATGCGTTATGGATTTAAAAAGACCTGATGTGAAGTTAAGTAGAATAGATCCTGAGAAATAATCCTGTAACTACATAAATGTGAACACACACACTCACACAGCTGTATTTCTACCCATATTGGGAGTTTGCATTGTCTTCTGTTTTTTTTTTTGTTTTGTTTTTTTTTAGTAATTGCATTTATGCATAATCGAGACATTTTCCATAACCTAACCATTACTAGTATATGTCTAAACCTCAAAGAAGCACTTCTTCTTATGGGTCCCAGGCTTTTGGACCCATAAGAAGCAGTCGTCCCTCATATATAGTGATCCTAACAGTGTGTGAAGAACAAGACCACACACAGAAATGCATGCACACTTGTAACACTACAGGGAGTAAAGTTAAAATAAAAACCTCAGACTCATGTTTTTTGTCAGAACTTGCCGTATTTTATATTAAGTTACATACATTTACATTTCAGCTCTCTTTGTGCTCACAGTAACAGGAACAAAACACCTATAGTAAACATTATGTGACTTCCATCCACACACTCACAAAGCTACATCACTGCATACATCCTCTTCTGGAAAAAGACACATACAAACACGCTCACACAAAGAAATGCCTCCGCAGCTACTCCACTGTCCCCAGTGCACTCAGTCTGTTCCAGTCGATTCGTAAACCACCTAATTTAGGCTCGTATTTCTCTCTCAGTCATGACATATGAAATAACACTTAGACCTAAACTGAGGTTTTGCAAATCAGCAAGAAAAAATGTAATCAGTGTGATAAACAAAAAACATATTTTAGAACGAAACATTGGCATTATAAAATGATCTTTAATAGTCCACCTTTGTACAGCAGTGTCGGTTCTTTCTGATATTCATATGATGGTCTATTGGTTACTATTTATAAGAGGAAGAGCTACAGAGAGACGTAGAATGAGCAGAACTAGATGTAGAAGAAAGGAAAGTGTAAAAGCAACATTTGAGACATTCCGCACTGCAACCTTGGACAGTGAACATTTGTTGTTGCAATAATGATAATGTTGCATGTTTACACAGGATTCTCAGTCTTGGCAGTCTTTGGGATTGTTTAAAGCTTCAACATCCCCCACCTTCCAACAGAACACTACAGATAACTGCTTTAATGAATGATTGCAACGTGACATCAGTTGAAATGTGATCTCCTCTATATAAAAGTCCAGTCCCTTTTTTTTAAATAACCCTTCACCTTACCCACTTCATCCCCAGTCAATGTCCAATGAGTACTGGCCAATGGGATGCCACATCCCTCCAGTCCTCAATTCATCACTTTCAAGGTTGTACCAGTTCAGCTATGCGTAACAAAATCAACAAAACCTCAGCTGTATTATTCCTCTGACATGGTATGCCATTTGGCAATCTGGCGACGCGGGTGGTCGCAGATCTCTCTCCAGTGCTCACCGGCCGTTCCCGCTGCCGATGTGCCCAGCACCAGGCGGCCAATAACGGTGTTGAGGTTGCGTGAAGTGCCATTGTCTGAGTCCATCAGAAGCAGCTCTACGCTGGTGTCCCTCAGGCCCTCTTCGGAGGGCAGATCAAACACAAAGAGCTCGTTAAAGACCGGGTTGGGAGAGCATTTTTTCACGTGGGTCTTCTTCTTGCATATGCGCTTCTTTCCTTGGTACATGTTCACTTTGACGTATGGATCTAGAGAAAAAGGAGTAAAAGAGGTGTTGATAAATTGCAAAAAAGCAAGAACAGCAATGAAAAATAGCCGTCTTTGCAGTAGCGGACTAGCGCCCTGTTGTTCCCCAAACAAAAACTTTAGTCAAAGAAAGTCTTCCTGCAGACTTTCTTACCTGTTTCTGCAAACAGGTATCATTTTAATACTAAGATGCTAAGATAGAAAGTCTACATACCAGTAGGACCATTGTTTTCAGTCTTGGGAAGATGCCGAGCTTTCAGGACGACCACAGTCAGAGTGTTGGTGGTGGATTGGTAGCACAAGGACAACAGCAGTTCTCCTCGACCCAAGGACTTCTTTATGTAGGGATTGGGAATGATTAAAAAAAAAAAAAATCAAAGAAGGTGATGGAAAAGATGGAAGGTAAGAAAATGAAGAGAGGAGATAAAGGACAGGAGAGTTTTGGTTAGCACTTTCAAGCAAGACTGTTACAACAATTTGAAAACCAAAACAAGGGAAAATTTGTTTAATTCGTACTAGGAAGTAAATCTACTTATCTTGACATTCATGTCTACTTTAGACTCTACAGGACATAACATTATAACTACCTGAGAGTGTGTCAACTTCCCTTTAGCTGCCAAAAAAAATCCACAGGTCGACCAATAGTCTCAAGCAGACCCCTGAAGTTGTGTTGTGACATTTATCATAAGAGCTGTGAGGCTGTCCCCCACAAACTGCAATGCAGTCTGAAACCTTTCTACCAAAATTACCAACCCACTGAGGAGTCCTATGATGAACAGACTCTGTGTTACATCACCTGTCCAAATAAAAAATATACTTGTGCTTTTTGTGCTTGTTTTTTAAAGGCACGCACAAGCAGTCGGTTATCCAGAAAATCCACTATTTTCCACTTGTAAATTTTTATGAAATAATTGCTGACTTTCTAGTTTTTAATGTGTGCAGTAACCAGTTGGTTTGTAGCTCATAAGAACTATTTGAGCTACCATTCTTGGTTGTTCCATAGTTACATCCTTACCTCCACTAAACACACTCATTCCCGTATGTAGACTTGGTAAACAAGATACAATAATTACGTTTGTAAGTTTTGATTCCCCAGAAAAACTGATGACTACACAGTCCTCCTGGTAGTTAGCTTGACATCAGAAACATTAACAAATACTGTAATCTGGTTTGTGGGAATGAATCCATTTTACTGCTAGAAATTTTGATTTTTTTTTTCTAAAAACGGTAAATATTGGTACTTTATAGCTGATGCACACATATACAAATTTGATAACCGACAAGTAAACCTGTGATGCTGTTTTCACTGTAGACAACCCAGTGGAAGTAAACGACATATTCATTTTCTGTTGTGTGATACATCATCAGATCTCAATAACAACATGTTTTACTGATGAATCCCTCATCTTTTTATTTGCAGGGCGTTTCTTTCCCTTCCTCTCCACACAGATCTTTATCCACACCCTTTAGACAAGGCGCCTTAGCTGCTGCCATCACACCTAACTGAATTTCCAACCCCTGAACATAGTTGCCATGGAAATGAAAAATTTAACAAAGACAACTTCTATCCCTGACATAACATTTAGATCCCAAAATACAAACATGTTTGCTTTCTTCTGGATCACTAAAATAAACGTTTGTTGTTTCGGGTCTACCTCCATCATCTAAAGGAGATTCTGCTCACAGCATGCTGTCTTGACTCATTGCACTAATGTGTGCTCCCATCCACCCACACAGAGCAGAAAGACAAAATACCTCCCCCACAATGAGAATCATCACATTGTCGCCAAAGAGCTGCATTCCACCAGCTATAACGTGTTGATTAAAATCGCTGGATGTAAAAACCTGCTTATGGCAACTCTGCATTGATTGGCTGCACTGCTGTGCACCCACGCCCAGTCACACGAGGCAATGGGACACATAAGCCCCACAGACAAAGAGCCACCACCCTCCTCGCAAAGAAATGCCTCCTGTCTTACAAAACACCATGTAAGAAACTGCTATGATGCCAAATGTTTGTAAATTTGATGATAAACTACTGAATCATTCAATTTTTTTATTATCTTTTGTGCAGCAGATTTGTAGAATTGTTCATTTTTCTCATCTTAGAAACAGACCAGTAAGATATGCACAAAATAAACATCTCTTGTGAAACACTAATGGGAAACATCAATGAAAACAAGGATTAAGTTTATTAATATTTTGTTGATGGTGAAAAATATGAAGTGAAAATGGTTGAAGGTGGACATTGAAATCAATCTTCAGATTCTGCCCCATATTTCTCAATCCTTTCAAGATTTCACGATCATATTTAATTAATATTATTTTCCTTAAAAAAAACCCTTTCTATGGGTGTAGCTATATCCACTCAATTATTCTAAAATGACCATGGATCAAATCTGTTGGAAGAGTGCAAAAATTGCACCAAATAGTTACATTATGACTTCATGCTCATTTGCCCTAGACAGTCTTATATTTGGTCAAAAGTGTAAATTGTCATTATTATAGTTCTGTCTGGGGCATTATGAATGAGACAAAAAATGTATTTTACTCAGGCCTATTTCCTGTCATAGTCTTTGGAGAGCTACAGCTCTTTAAATGAACTCGGCAAAATCTTCATACGAAAAATTCAATACACAGGAAATGAGATGTTATTTCAATGTAGTTCTCTCGGATGCCAGGAAAAGGCAGAAACAGAATCCAATAATCGGCTCTCCGGAGATTTATAATGAGCTCAATACACCACAGGGAAAATAATAAAGTGAAGAATACATTATTTTGTTCCCACTCTGACAGTGCAGTATTAGTGTCCTAATTATATTGTTCTGTTTGGACATAGGCATAATTAGGTACATGACTATGTATTCAGATGTAAACATTTTCTGGAGAAAATTGCAGCAATGAGTCTATAGAGTAACACACTTGAAAGTGTTACTTCAAGAAATCAATGTAGAAATCAGGTGAATTTGGGCAAAAAGAAGCAAAAAAAAATAAAAAACTACAGAAAAGGTGAAGAAGAAAACTCTGTGGCATTTTAATTTGTTTGAACTGAATGCAGCACATCCCTCAGCAGAAGTATCAGGTTTCAAATCCATACCTGGGATGTTGCAATAGATCTGTTTAGTCTCTACGGAGAGATAAGCCTCCTGTTCTGCCTTTACCGCTGACTTCATTTAACATTAACTCTTTGTTGCCAAAGACAAGACACTGACAGTGGAAATCCTTCAGTGTATCTGAATTAAATAAAATGCCACTTATGCTGTATGTTTTTAATTTAGGATAAAGGTTTAAAGTCTCTTGCATTAGAAAAGCTTTGGAGGAATCATTATTGTGCAAATGATGATAAATCATTATCATCATTTGCACAAAGAACAATTTCATTCAATCCAAAAATATGCACCTGTGCAAATCTTTATTTTAATAAATGAAAAATAACTTAAAGAGGGTCCAAATGGTTTTCAAATATGATTTTAGGGGAATCAATTTGGTTTGAGTTTGCTATTTTCCGCCAACCTGCTTTGCTGCAATGATTTTTAAGATGAATTGATAAATTTGGATTGCATTATCTAACTAATGATTTTTGAAAAACAACTTCAATGACGTTCATATCTATTTTCCTAAATGGTTTAGTGCTGCTCAGGTCTCAGGCCTGGCTGGGTGGGGGTTGGCCTGCAGCATATGTCAGCAGTCAGCAGGCAGAAGAGGAGGTGGATCCTGGAGAGACTGTCAGACTCTTTCAGCAACAAACATGAACTGTTTGAATTGGGTGAGGAAAACCTCCATGACATTCGGTTAGATAAAAACTAGAAGATGAACTGAAGAAGAACATCCAAGTCAGTAGCTGTTTCTACAGTTCGTACATTCTCTCCCACAACCTAAAGCTATTAATGTTAAATATAAATATCCCGTAAGTATGTATGAGTTGGGAAGTGCTGTGGTGGCACAGGGGTTAAGCACAACCCACAGATGGAGTTCGATTCCTCTCTTCGCGACCTTTTCCGCATGTCTTCCCTTCCTCTCATAACCCACTTTCCTGTCAATTAACTATCAAATAATGGCCACTAGAGCCATAAAAACTTTTCTTAAAAGAAGTATGGATGAGCAGCTGTTTGTCTTGTGATGAGTTCAGGGAGTTCGCTCTCTGACTACACCCCACCCTATAAGGATTACATAAAATATGAAAGTACTTCCACTTTTGTTCCACATCTTACCTTAACATTCCTCTTGATAATCTCTCTGCTCATTAGGACACGCCCCTCCGACAAGTCGATTCCAGACAAAGGTACGAGGGTCTCTCCAATGACCTCGTCGCGAGAGAACCGATCAAAGCTCAGCACCATGAAGTGAAGGGCCAGCTCGGACACTCGAGCCAGTGGGATCCCGTAGAAGCTGAAGGTCTCATCGAAAGCCGGGTCCAGAGTCTTCCGAAGGACTCTTGTCTTCACCCTGTGCTTCTTCTCCGGCAGCAGGGTCAGCTTGATGTAGGGGTCAGACGTAAGTGACTGCTCATCAGTTGGAGTCAGACCATGGGCCTCCTGGAGAAAATGTTTAGATATTAAGACAAGATTTTAGCGTGAAAACACTCAGAAAGTTCCCCTAAATAAATGTGAATGTGTATTACCTTGATGTGAACAATGAATGCCTTCTTCTCTGCCTGGTACTCAAGAGAGAAGTGGAGGGTCCCTAGACCACCTTCCTTTTCGTCGGCCTGAGGCCTGTCAACGGCCGGGGTGGGTGCCTGGCTCGACAGAGTGCTGGACGGGGAAGATAGGTCGCGCCGTTCCATCGCACCAGGTTGAGTGAAGCCTGTTTGTGGGGAGGGGAGCTCCAGGTCTGGGGAGCTGCGCACCGTCTGGTGGTGGTGGTGAAAAGGTTTGGTGGTAAAGTTTCCGTTCAGATCCCGCTTCTCAAGATCAAGGTGCAGAACTGATCTGGAACCATTTGGAGTTGTGGCAGGTTTACCAGTGCTGGGACTCATTGGCATAGTTTGGCAGTTTCCATTGACATCTGTTTTGGCGGTGTCATTAGCTGTTGAGGTTGTGGCTGCCGCAAATTTCTTTTTGCCGCTCAGGCTCTCTGGGTAGATGTCGACGCCTTTAAGCATGTGCACAAACTTGTAAGGGGGCGTCTTCTGGGACTTGGTGGTGTTTTTGCGCTGGCAACAGATCCAGGCGAAGGCTGATGCAGTGAAGACAAGGCCGAAAACACTCACCACAGCAACACCCACAGGCACTGCCACTGTGGAGGAGTTTGGAGAAAGGCAGAGGAAGAAAAAAAGGAAGAAAGTGAAAAGAAAAGGGTAAAATTTAATGAGAAAACATACTTTGAAACAAAGCAGCATCTGCAACACAAGCCACTATGATTGTACTGTTGCACTAAAGCAGCTGAAAAAATTTTTCTTCTTCTGACACACCCTGCAGCCTGGAGTCAAATGAGGACAAAAACAATGCAATCTGTTCAACAAAGTGTTGTTTTCGTATTCCAGATTTGCTGATAATATATGAGCAGAAACTGCCAGAATCATAAATGGACGACCTGTGACTCCAGAGATACTAAAATAAAGATAATGGTTGCTCAGAGACATGTGTGGATTTCAACAGCTGGGAAGGTCATTTTATTTTTCCCCTCTGCCATTTTGTACTTTTGTTCTTTTGGTCGTGTCATAGCTGACATTTTCATGTATGAGACAGAGTAGCCTGACATTTGACATGAGAAATTTATTAGACTTTTTTTTGCACAGCTTTTTATTGCTTTCTGAGAATGAATGAGTCTCAGCTGGTTTTCTAAAATAGCTAAGGAAGATTTCACAATATGTTATTTGGAAATGATTATAGTCATTTATTTTCCTTCCACTCAAAAGCAGGGGTAATTTTGACGAAATGCTACAGGGCAAGGTATTACCACAATTACAACCACAGTCATTTCTCTCAAAAGCCCTTATGTCTCACATGGTATCGCTACGGTGACGTTAAAGGGATATTTGTCACTGTGTGCTTTCTTTGTTTTGTGTGGCTGAGCTCTGTCTCAAAGGCTGTCGCCCTCTCATGCAGCCAGATTTAATGGGTTGATTTCAAAAGAGGAAACGCAGTCCATTTCCCACAATTAGGAGGGCGACCCAGTGGAAAAGCACTCAGATTAACCCATCTAAAAAGGGAGATCGGATCGAGGCGCGGGGGTGGTGACCAATCACTCAGACGCTTGCCTTTTTCCTCCGATTACAGCTAATGTGTTAGATCATTTATTCAGGTTTTTTTCACACATAATAGTCGCCATGGCATGGTTAATGTGATATTAATGTGACAGTGCAGCTCAAACAAAATTATGACAATAAACAGCTTTTCGTTCTACATTATACCTGTTTTAATAGTCTGTCCAGTGCCATATGGCACCGGATATATATATATATATATATATATATATATATATATATAAATATATATGTGGATGAGAAAACTAAAGAGAGACCTTCTGGATAATTTAAATCAAAGCACTTGAATAAAATGTTTTCTGCTTAATATTTGGGTCTCTAATCCTGTGTGGGATGCTTTTTGAGGCTGCAATGACAGACAGATGGACGAAACACTGGGAGGGCTGAAATGCACGGACATAAAAAAAAATAAATAAATAAAACAAGCTGTAATTTTCAGGCTGTACTTCTACTAGGCACACTGTAAATCTGTTAAATTCATCAAACTGAAATTGGTAGCTTGTTTGTTTTTTTTTTACTTTCATTGAATAAAAAGTAAGTATGCACTTTTATTAATACTGTCTGAAACATAACGACTATTTATTAATTTACCAAGGATAACAAGCAGCACTTAAAAAAATTAATGTTTGTAGTTTTTTATCGATTGACTTTAGAAATTTAATTTTCATTCATTTGTACATACTCACTTGTAGTCTAACTCAATAAATCATCTCAGTACACAATTAATGTTTATAAAATTAGCTCTCAGTGTTTAAATATGACGAAGTTTTAGTCGGGGATTAACGTGTATTTTAACTGTTGTTAATTCCCACCACAGACAGACTGGCTCCATCTTCAGGGTAAAAACTCACCGGGCTGCGCTCCGTCTTCCAGCATTGGGGCCATTATCGCTGTCCAAGGTGCTGAAAGCCTCGGTGTGTTTCCTCCTTAATTTTCTCCTCTCGATCTCCTGATGGGTTCTGGGTAAATCTCGTTCTGATTCCGTCTAACAATGTAAAGGCTGATTACAAAGCGTCTGTAATGTAATATATAGGCTTGTTTTTGTTTTTTTCTTCCCAGGGAGAAGGATGCTCTGCTCGCTCCGCTGCAGCTGCTGTTACTCTTTGATGCGTGAGAGCGTCTCAGAGCGGCAACACCCCGCTCTCTCTCTCTCTCTCTCTCCTTCCGGCTGCTCGGTTTCTGGGTCTCTCTCCCATCTTCTGGTCGCATCCTCCCTCCACCCCTCCCATTCCGCTGAGCTCATCAGTGCTGACGCAGTGGTGACGGAGGCTGGCTGCGCAATCAGAACCCCCGGTGAAACGGCACAAAGAGCCTGCCAATGGCGCCTGATTGATTTTTAGGAAATGAGCGCTGTCAACCTGTTTCAGCATCCTTCGCTTCCTGTATGTCGGTTTGTCTGTTTTGCTGCGATAGGACGGAAATAAGACGTTTCCTGATATGTGTTTATCTAGTCACTGAGCTTGGTTCTAATTTGGAATTATCCAATTGTACGTAAGGTAAAAATCCAACTTTATTTAAAACAAGACAAACACCTACTTGCTTAATTGTATTCATATTTTTGCTTCAACTCATTGGCTTCCCATACATTTCAGGATTAATTGTCCAAGTTATTTTTATAATGTTTTTTCTTACCTTACCTGTCTGAGCTGCTGCCCCATCATACAACCCTCAGCTCACTCTGGCCCCCTGATCAGAGGCTCCTGATTGTGCCTGAAAGAAAAGGGAAACTTTTCTTTCAGGACTGAGAGGACCAAGCTTGTGCTGTAGCAGGTCATCATTTTTCATACTACATATAGCAATTGTATTATGTGGTTGTTGTTGTTTTTTTGTTTTGTTTTTCAACTTCATGGCTGGTTTAAAAGTATTTTGTGTTTTCGTATTATATATGTATTCTTAAAATGGCATTTATAATGTTTCTTTTGTACATCATTTTTGTCCTTTTAAGTTAAGGTGCTTTTGAAATAAAGTTGAACACCAGATTTTTTTTTTTATTTCTAAGTGTATTTAAATCAATGTGTTATATTTTATCCTTTCAGGTTCATAGGATAAAATATTGTCTTGGTTTTGTATCCACTATGAATATGAATAGCTATTTAGTCTTTTTCTCCTTCTATTTTATACCTTTAAAAACACACCCAAGTACTTAAACCATGACATACAGTTTATTCTCCACTATGTGCCATTGTTGATACTGAGAGTGATCCCTGCTTCTGACTATATTATGAAAATGTTCAAGTTCTAATCCAATAAAATACTGCCCCCTGGTGTTCATGGGAAAAAATGCAGGAATGTTAACAGGCTGCACATTTAAACTTTGTGTCAAAAATTCTGACCCAGTTTTTCTGTGTGCAGTTTTCATGTTCTTCTTGTGCACAGGTGGGTTCAATCCAAATACTCAAGCCACCATTCAAACACAGGGATGGTATTTGGACTTGTGTTGGACTGGTAGCTTCTATAATTTGCCTCTTATTCACATATCATTGGAGATGCCAAAACGCTTTAGTTCATATTTTCATCTGTAAACATTATTACACATTGTTGCGAAATTACCATTCATTTGTCAAGGTCAGAGGTCACTCTTACTTCTAAATTTATCTCCTGTATATCTTTTTCTTGTCCTATAAGCTGAATCATCCACAGCCTGGTTCTGATTTTAAAAAATCTCCTTCTGAAGAAAGGTTAATATTTTAAGGAATAATTGCAATTAAAGTTAAGGGTAGATGCAACCTAGCTTTTTATTTGCCTGAGTTTTAATTTCTTTGGATTAATATAAACTGGATCAAAATGAAATTTATCTTGCTGGATTTGATGTAAAAGTGACTATTGTGTCTACAAATTATTAATGGGTTGTATTCGGTTGTGTGCATTTTTGTGAAGTGTTCAGCTTTACTTTATGTAATATGGAAACGGAAAGTAACTGAGAAAAGAGGAACAATAACCAGTTGTATGCACATATGTTTTATTAAGCTGAAGTAGAAGGGCTGATCACACATAACTTGCAAGGAGAGAGAAAATAATAAAGGATCATTTTTATCATTCCTTCTTTTAAGTGACTCTATAATCTGGTAAGGTATTTTCTTCTTTTAAAGATTAAATTATTTTTACTGTTATTCTTTTTATATGCCATGGAAATATATTTATTATTATCTTTTACAGATTTATTATATCTGGATGCAAGAGAATGGTTGGATTCCCATTCATCAAATCTGTGTTCCTGATCCTACCGCTGTTGTGTTTGGTTTGCAATGCAGATTTACCGTTAATAAAAAGTGGTCTGGTAAGTTCACTTTTAGAGTTATCCATTGTTCTCCAAGCAAAATCATACACTCTTTTGTACTTTCATTATGATTCTTATATGCAGCAACTACAACAATCTTTCTTTGTGGTACATTTCAGGTTAAAACAATGGACAACCTTCAAATAATGTTAGAGTCAGCTGTTCAAGGCCAAGTGAATATTAATCTATATTAATTGTTGGCAGGAAGATTCTGGATGTTATTTTAATAGTGTAAAGTTTGACTTCCTGATGTGATTTTTTTTTCTCTCCTTCAGAAAGCAGAACAAGACAGAATCGAAGCAATGTCAAAACTTTTGGATGAAGCAAAGTATTTGACAGATATGGAACAATTGGTACACATGTTTTGATTAACATTTTTGGGCAGGATCAAATGTATTCTTTCTTAGTACTTTCATATTTCATATTTTCTTTTAGTTTTTATATGATTTAATGTCATTTGTTGTGCATTTGCCAAACTAACAAGATGTATTTGGTCAATTTCAGAAAATATTCTTGCAGGACCTTCAGGAAGCTGCAGATGAAGCTCATGAATACAAGGTAGTTCTTTTGAACTTAAATAGATCAAAACTTAATTTGTGGTAAACAAAAGCAATTTTTTAAAATTGCGTTGATGCTTTGTAAAAAATTTTTTTTTCTTCCCAAAGATACTTGTAAAGTCCAGCATTGAAACTCTCAGCGAAGTTCATGAAGAGAACATGAACGTGCTTCATCCTGAATTTCAACAAATGAAAATGTCACAAGATCCATCAGTTTATCAAGGTTTTCTTGCCTTTGAAAGCCTTAAAAAAACAACGATGACTTACTTAGACCTAAAGGACAAAGTTTTTAGTGGAGGAGCAAAAGATATTGCAAAAAATCTGCATTATGTTTTGAATGTTTTAAGATCACAAGAACTTGATGATGGACTGTAAAAGTTTAGATCTGTTGTGATTTTTATCTGTGCCAAGAAGCTTCAAATTTAGTTTAGTCATTCCTTCCCATTGTTGGGGTGATTCTTAGTGATATATCTAAAATGATAAGATAAACTTTTTGTTTTTAAACATTATTAATAATAAAAGCTTTTGCTTTCATTACTGAATGAATTATGTTGATTTTCCTAACGAGTCTACAATTAATAAAATATGTTTCCATCAAACTGGTCTTATGTGAAGTATTGTGTCATGTGAGGCGTAAAAAATGTTATGACTGCATGTTTGTATTTTTCAGAAAAACTTAGTGCAGCACAGATTTATATCTTTCTATTTAAGGAAATGAGTCTGCTACAGACAATCTGGTTACATTTTAAATGTGCCAGACAAGAGACTCCAGTGAACAACAGTGAATTAATTTATGCAATTGGTGAAAACCTGAGTTAAGCGTCTCTCTAGTAGAGGTGTGGTTAAATCATCTCTGATGACTCAAAGGTGGAAGTAAAGCTAAACCGTTTGTTTAAAGGAGGAAATTCTGAATGTAACAGAATAATTCACCGAGTCTGACCAGCTTCTCCTTCTGTGCTGAAGAGAAGCATCCACACTGTACGATTCTTCAACCACTATATTTCACATTGCCCTGGTCAATCACATAACAGCCCAGCATTGTTGGCAAAAAACAAAAAATGTCAACAGATGAATACATTGGCAAGGTACTGTACACAAACATTTTCTGACAATGTTAGCAGCAGCAGCAGCATCTGAAAACAGATTTGTGGTGTCTGGTTTCAAGGCCACCAACAGTCTGGCAGATCTTTTAGTTTCACTCAACTGATTCTGGTCTGCAGAGGAAATTTTCTGACAAAGGTCAGATGACAAAAATGTTCATTGTTTTACTTTCTGTGCTTGGCAGAACAGTGTGATGAAAAATCAAACATCAAGTTTAGTTTTGATCTGAACGACTAGCTTTAGTTGAATGTTAAGCATTATCCGATCAATCTGCCAGCTTAGTTTTAGGAGCTAGTACTCATTTCTTGTTGAAAATCTTCTTGTAGTTTAGTTTTGCTTTATGTCACGTGTAGATATTAGCATTAGAAACTACACCAAAAGTACTTAGTAAGATTTTGTGTTTTTGCATAAAGGCATTAACTGGCACTGTTTCTGCTTTCAGGATTGCGACACATTTCTTTTTCTTTTGGTGTTTTCTTTTATGTTTTACTAAAAAATTCTGGGTACATTCCAGAATTGGAAAAGGCTGGGTCAGACCCAGAGGCAGAGCTGTGTGCTCCAATCAATTCAGACACAAGCAGCCCTGGCTGGGGGAGGAGACAAGAAGAGTCTCCTCTTAGAGCAGACTCTAAGAGGAGACAAGAAATCTTATTCAACGCCTTCATACGACAACTCAAGGTATGTCATAGAATCCACTGTGTAACGTCGAGTGTTGAGAATATATATTCTATTTGCCTCTATAATATATGTAAACTGTATATCTGTATCAACAGTATATATGGTGTGATGGCAGCTGCAGTCATGTTCAGAAACAGGGAAGTGGTTCATGTCAGGAGACTGGTCTTCATTTTTACTCTGCTGGGTCTGCTCTGCCCTGCAAATTCATGGATAGACACGGACCAGCTGGTAACATGTTTTCTTTGTCTTGTTTCATATGTTTCAACAAATGCATTTTTAACCAGCATCAGCTGCCGCTATCTAATGCATTCATTGTAATACTGCAATATTCACTTTGGATTTGCAGAGAGAGATGAAAGAGAATGTTGAGCTGCTGAAACGGGAAGCATTGAGGAGAAGCGTGAGTAAGACACACAAAGTAAATCTCTTCATTTAGATTCCTGCAGCAACAAACACGTGTTATTTTTCAGGTTGATAACGTGGTAGAAATGGTCTTCAGTCCTTTGGTTATTGAGAAGTCAAGACGACTACTGGATTATACCAATAAGATGCTCGGGAATGGGAGGTGCAAATTTCCAGAAATTGCTCAAAGCATCCAGAGTGTAAAGGATTTGGTGTTGGCTTCCAAACGTTTTGTGCATAAAGCCCTTCAAAATCAGGCTGGAAAAATCAAAGACTATAAAAATAAAATATCACAACTGGAAAGAGTTATGATGAACCTGAAAGAGAGGAAATCTGAGCTGTAAAGCTCTTCTTGGTGATTCCCCACTGAAATAAATGACTTTTTGAGAACAGACTTCGAGATCTGAAAATGTCTTGCCATATTAAATATTTCTAAAATCTTTGACTACTATTTCTGCCTGTTTTCTTGTTTACACACACATATAAAAAGAAACAAAACAGTACATTTATCACACCCAAAAATTCTGTGGAATAACCTTGTTGAATTTTATGTGACCCACAAAATCAGGTTTTATTGTTTTAGTGTTTGCTCCATTGAAGGTTTCTTCTGGGTTTTTTTTTCTTTCCTTTCAACAATTTAATGTTTTACAATCTGACAAATATAAGTCATATAATCAATAAATAACCGAAATAGAACCTGTCTAACATGGAGTTGATTATCTAGAAAAGCAAATCCTAAATTACACTTGAGTGCATTTCCCACCTGTATTCTGTGTCCAAGATAATCGTATTTGTACACAGAATGTTCACATTAGCCTATAACGCAATAAAAAAAGACTGTTGTTATCCTGGTTGGAGCTAGTAATAGAAAGAAACAGTCTTGTACTAACTGGAAGACCACTCAGAGGGGAAGAAGCTATTTCCCCAAATGTCAAATAAAAAATTTGATCACAGATGCAAAAGCTCTCAGGGTCAGAGATATGATAAAGTTTTCTGCAGGAGGGACTGGTGCACTCACACAACAGAAGATGTTCATTAGAAGAAGGACAATAAAAACCTTACATTTTTCCAGAATTTAGAAACTGATGTCATTTCCAGTAGCAATGGTTTTGTCTTATTTAATGTCAGAGAGTAAAATAAATACATCTTTTTACTACTGTATTTAAGAAGAATGCTTAGTCTGTACTTCAAAACAAGTCCTTCTCAGATATTAGTTTGAAGTACCAACTATCATTTCTCTGCAGCCTAACTTGAAAAATGAAACTTGACAGTTTTGTGTGGTTATAAAAACAAAACGTGCTGGGACAAACATAAGACTGTAAGGAGAGGAAGTAACTCCAAGAGGATATAAAAATTGTCACGTTATTCCATCCAGTTCAGTTTCTCGTTGAAGAAGAAGTTTGACATTTCGGGTAAGTGTAAAATACAATACTACAAATACTACAAACTCTATTACAACTACAAATTTTAACAATTTTATCACTTTTAAATTTACCTTCAAAACAGAGATGGCAGCGATACTTTGTGTCGGAAACAGAGGAGCGTTTGGCACCAGAACCATTAAAGGCTTATTCCTCGTTTTTATTCTGCTGAGCCTCTTTTGCTCCACAAGATCACAGTTTGACAAGCAGCAGGTACATAATGTGTTGATTAACCTGGATATAGAAAAAAGTACAATACTTACATTTTTGATGCAGTCTACTTTAACAACTTAACTAAATATATATTTTCACTGCTGATTTGCAGGCTGAACTCCGTGAAACAATTCGAAACACAAAATCACTCTTTGTGAACCTGAAGGTGAGTCATAATGTTTTTATGCTTAAAAGTAACAACATTCTTTTACTTTACAAGACAGTGGAAGAACTGACTATTTTGTGCCACAGCTAAAAAAAAAAAAAAAAAAAATAAATTTTTTTTTTTTTTTCTCATCAGAGTGTCGAGTTCCATATTGAAGACTATCCTCTACTGATAGAAGAAATCAATCAGAAAATAAGAGAAACGTGGGACTTTCTCAAGATTCAGGAGGAGGAGCAGGCTAAACTATGACATAATAACAGCATCGTTTAGCCTTTTATGCTGCATTTGTAAATCATCCCAAATTATGTCTTAATAATTCTAACTGTCATTCTATCTTATTGACTCTCACTCTATCACTTATGATCAAAAATAAATCTAGTGGACGTGTGGAGGTTTGAATGATGTCACCAGATGTCTTGTGGCTTGTTGGTCTCTGGGGTCTAAACCACCATAAGTTCCTTCAGTTTCATTCTGATGACTGATATGTGCAGTGGACATTTTGTGGTTATGGTCATGTGACAAAAATGCCCATAGTTTTCTGTGTAAGACAAAACGATGTCAGAAATATTGAATGCCACATTTTAACATTGTAACATTAATGGCAAATATTCTGAGAAAAACAGGAAATAACTAAACCTTTTTGATCCTGTTTTAAATTAGTATCTCAAAGTGCATAGAACGGGTTTGTGTGACCAGTTTTTCTTTTGAAGGCAGCACTGCCATCTACTGGTTGGTGCATCTATCGCTTGTTCTAATTTCCTTTTTAGATATTGTGACAGAACAAATAAAAAGCACTCTGTACTTTTACTCCACATTTTCCTGAGAGCATAACTTGAAACATTATTGAAAATGAAAGCTGATTGGTCTGTGAGGCTGTGAGGTTCCAGTTGTTGTTTAAGTCAAACCATTATCACATGCCACAGCAACCGTTTATAGCAGAAACAAAAGGAAAATAGTTTCAAACTGAAACTGCTGAGGCATTATTAATTTCTTAGTCCTCACTTTAGCACAAGCTCCTCTTTTCAAAAGCAGATAATACTTGTAACAGTTCATTTTAAATTCAGGTGGTTTAATTAATTTGTTACTAAATTCACATATGGTTTCAGATGTACATGACTTAGCTGATATACGTTAGAGTGAAATTATTTTAGAGTCTTTGGGTGCGTTGATTTAAGGAATCACAGCCACAGCAACCATCTCTGATGTCAGACCCACTGAAGGATCTGCACCTTAATAATTAACAAACATTACCTGCTGAACAATTACCACCTCTAAAGCAATCCATAATTTTTTATCATGCATTAACTTCATTAATTGTCATGTTGTTTTTGTAACTTACAGGCTAAAGTTTTGGTAGATCATATAAGGATATGAAAACCACATGACAAAAGCTTTTACAAGTTTTTAAAAGTTTTGCTGCAGTTGTATTTCAAGGTACTTCCCAACATGATCCTGGAAGCTCGACTTATTTCCTGAATTGTTTACTGAATATAAAGTTTACAACACTATCTTTAGCAGAAGGTCAAAGTATTGAAATATGCAAACAAGAAGGGAAAAACTATTTGTGTTAAATGTATGAAAGGTTGGCACTCCTTACCAGCCAAACAGGATGCACTCTATTATACTGTACGATAATGAACGTAAGAGGCATAATGATGATAATTTTACAGTGTCACATCATTTGACTCTGTTTTAAGATTAGATCATACAATTTTATTTTAGAAGGTAAAATTATCCACTTAAAAAAATGTGTGTTCAAGAGAACAAGTCAGTTTGAACAGTCAGTTGTTTTCAAAGCAACACTGCCATCTATTGGTTGTTGTAATAAGTAGGCGCCAATTTTGTCTTGTTCTCAAGTCTTAGCATTGTTTCATGTTTTTTTTTTTTTCTTTTTCTTTTTTTAGCACCTTTCCCTCAAAAAAATGCAGTGAGCTCAATAGTTTACAGGCTGGTAATATACAATTGGATCCTGCCAATTGTATATTAGTTGACGTTTAGATGAGTAGCTCTTTTCGTAGACATTTCTTTTCCGGGAAATGAAAACTTATGGATTTCTAAATAAATGTTTCTTGAAAACATGACAAAAGCTAAAATTCGGATTTAAAACTGATTTATGTGCATTTATTATCAGAAATTCCTTTATTCTTTTGTTATCTATTAATTAATTTATTAGCACAGTCTTACCAGAGATGCCAAAAACATGGAACAAACTGAATAACTTGACATAATATTGAAAATGAAAGTTGAGCGGCCAGTGATGTCATAGTTTTTTTTACAGAGAGGAATGTCCCTGTTGGTGTTGACATAAAAACATCATCACATGCCACAGTCGTTGTTCGTAGCAGAAACGCAAGACAAACTGCTGAGGCATCATTCATTTCTCTGTGTTCACCATAACAGCAGCTCCTCCTCTCACACAGCAGGTAAGATCGGTAACATTTTTAATTCAGATAAGCTTAAATATTCTACTAAAAACAGACATGCACTCAGGTTGAACTCAGACTTAAAAGAGTAAAATTATTTTAGAGTCCTGGTTGTTTTGATTCCAGGAATCATGGCTGTAGCAGCTGTCAAAGGATTGTTCCTCATCTTCTCTCTTCTGGCTCTGGTTTCTGTTACCAACTCGATCATCAGCAAAAATCACCTGGTAAATCATTTTCACTTTAATTTTCTTTTACACCTGAAATAATTAATTTCCATCTTTCAAGTGGAACTTTTGAAATGTCCAATTAGAGATAAAATAAAGACTGCGTTTTTGTTTTAGTTTTGTTTTTAAAGTCTGGCAATTAGCCTCTTTGAAAGGAAATATATAATTTTATGAACTCATTGATAGGTGGTATTGTAGTCCAAGTTATTTACAAATTATTTCTTTCCATTTATTTGTTTTTAATTTCATAATCATACAGTTATGACAGAAACTCTTTAAACAAACAGCTGTTTAAAGAGCACATCTGAAAGTCAGGTATGTTACAGTGTTACTCATCTCATGTAAACCCTCATTTCTGAACATTTCAGAAAATAATTCAGGAATACTACGAGGGTGGACTGATGGATGCAGCTGATCAGAAGGTGAGTTAATCAAAGCTTTTCTTCCGTCATTTATTTAGTTTATTGTTAAGGTCAATATAGTGGGTAGAAGAAAATTAAAAGATGTAACAAACACACTGCACAGAATATCTGACAAAGATGTTTTTTTTCTTTTTAAAAGAAAGCGTTTGAGAACCAGCTGAAAGTCACCTCGCAGATCTTTGAAGAAGAGCTGGAGAAGTTTCATCCCATGTTGAGTCAAGTGAAAGCTGCAACAGCAAACTCTACATCTCTGAAAGGATTCACGAGCTCCATCACCAACCTCTTGGTCCAAAAAAGGAAAAATTTTGCTAAAGGTATGAAGGCACATCAGGAGGAAATTGATGACATTTGGAACTTCGTAAAAGCCATGCATTATGGCGAAGATTTGCTGTAACAGTCGTAAAACGTTTCTCTGTCACAGATGGTCAGTTTCTGAGCTCTCTTGTTTTTGTAAGCAAAGAACTGAACTGAGTGAAGAGAGTGTGATTGTACAAATTGTTTTTGATCGGTAATCATTTGTTGTCAATCATGTTTTTCTGCACTTATGCATAAAGTTAAACTATTTATGGTTAAATTTGTCAGTTTAGCAGTTTGTAATTTCTTCTAATACCAATCTGTAGATCTACATAAGTTTTCTTTTTAATTTGTTTATTTTTTTTGTGAACTTCTTACATTTATGAAGTCTGGATTTGCACTTTAACGTTTTGAGTTTGAGGAACATAAGAATGCAATATTAACGTGAATTTTTTTTTTTTTGGTGCCACAAAAGAGTTGTTGATAACTGAAATTAGATAATTGCTTCCAGAACACAAGAGATTAAATGTATTCATAATCTTAGAATATGTTCAGATTTTGTCAAATTACAGCCTGAATATTTGTGGTTTATTGGGATTTTATGATGTATCAATCGAATAAAGAGAATAACTCTGAAGTGGAAAGATGAAGCATTGTTTGAAAAGGAGTGCCACTCTTTGATGCAGCTACCAGATATATTTTTGTCTTCCTGTTCCAGGTGATAACAGTAAGAGGTTACTGTCAGCCTCTTACCGTTGACAGTAAGATCTGCTGTCAAAATGTGCCAACATGATTTACTGTAACCCGGGGAATTATTTTTTATTCTGCAAAAGAGAAAGTGGTGCAGGCCACACTGAGCAGATCCGCTGTAGAGGGTTTTTTTCTACTACTTTGGCCGTCTGCCAAAGACAACAGGGAATGTGTTCTCCCTAAAAGTCCCAAACTCTTTTCCAAAAAGGCGTAAGACAATTGAGGGAATTCAACCTCAAAGGAACAGCTGGGGAAATACCTTGAAACATAAGTGTAATAACAACTTAGTACAACTCATAAAAGTTCTTGTCAAGTGGCTTCTTCTCCATCCATCCAGTATCTCACACTCTATTTCGTGACAGAGTTTCGAGGGGTGTTGGTGCCGATCACCAGACGTCAATGTTCGCGAAGTGGGGCAGGGCAAGACGAGACGCGAGACAAGTAATAAAGATAAAGATAAAGATTGTAGTCAGACTGTTGTGGTTTCTGTCACAGCTTCATCATGAGTTACCTTTAGTTTTAAACCAGAAATGAAAGAGAAATTACGTTAAAGTGAAACTCTTGAGACAGTAGGTGTCAGGTAACCTGAGCAGTATTATCAGAATTGAATGTGCGTCATCTTGTCACGACTTGAGATTTCTCTTCAGTAACAGCTCCTCTGCTCTCTACACTTCAGGTAAGACCAATGACTCTCTTTTAATTAAGAGAAATTTCAGTTTTCATAACAGCAATAACCAAGTTAAGTGAATTTCTTATGATTTCCCAGGGTGTGTTTTCACTGCAATCATGACCAGATCAGCTTCAGATGGAAACAGAGGATTGTTTGGCATCAGACCAACCAACGGACTGGTCTTCATCGTCACCCTGCTGGGCCTCGTTTCTGTAGCAAACTCTCTGATTGACACAGAACACCTGGTGAAGTGTTTTATTTGTTTATATATATTAATGTAAATTGGGTGTGAGACAAAACAAACTAGTAATAATCAAAAAATTGTGAACAACAGTTTATTTTGTTATATTTGCAGTTTGAGTGGTGTTTTCACTGCACAGTTATCACCACTTAAATTCTGAAACATGACTTAGTTATGGTCTTTATATTGTAGAAAATGCTTTTGCAGCTCTCATCCTGTAATATACAGCTCTTTATTTGCACATTTCAGAAAATAATTCAGGAATACTATGAGGGCGGGTTGGAGGATGCAGCTGACAAGAAGGTGAGTCATTGACCAAGTCTGAAAAGATTTTGACGCCTTCATTAATAATTTCAGTATAAATCGTGACAAAGTGTCTCTGAGATTGTGCAGTACGTCTAATAAAAGTTTCTCTTCTGTTTCCCCCCCAAAAGAAAGAATTTGAGAACAGGATTAAAGTTGCCTCAATCGTCTTTGAGGAAGAACTTGAGGAGTTTCATCCCACATTGAAGCAGCTGAAGGCAGCAACAACAAACTCTACGTCCCTGCAAGGACTCTCACGCGCCATCACAGATTTCTTAGTCAAAGAAAGAAAAGACTTTGCTGAATCTGTGAAAGCAATTCAGAAGGAAATTGATGATATTTGGAGTTTCATTAAAGCTCGGGAGTACGATGAGGATTAGATGCAGCTAATGGTGTTTTATAAAGTCTCTCTTCTCTTTATTGTCTGAGAACGTTTCCTTTTTCATATTCATTATCTAAAATTATAATTGATGCAAGTAAAAGTTTATTATGAATGCAAACACCTTTGACTGCATGTGGGAATCTTACTTTTGACTCTATTGATTCTTTTAAAAAGTCACTTAAAGCACTTTCATCAACTTTCCTGCATGGCACTTTAGCTAACTTGATGTGGTTTTTATTTATAAATTATTTTAAGAATTTTATTTTGTTGTGTTATAAGAAATGTGTGATTCTTTTCTGTTAAAATTCCCATATAGATCAACTTTACATACCAACTTGATTCATGCTTGAGTATTTAAAAAAAAAAACCTTCAATAAAACGTATTTAAAACACCCTGTCATGCCTCTAGTTAAAATACTGATTGTATGAAGGTGCAAAAAGTTTAATAAACCTCAATAAAAAAATTCTGGGTTATGAAAAATAAGACTCCTGAGCATTTCCTGCAGCAGCTCAAAAGGTGGCAGTGTTGGTTTTGATTCATAGAAATATCATTGGCTTGCTTTGAGTCATATTGCCATGTTTAAATATTTAACTGAAGCAAATAGTCCTGAAGCAGAAGCCGCTGTTGGAATATTAAACTGAATGTTATTCAGCCCCTGACAGATTCAGGTTTGTAATTATTTTTCAATTATTTTTCACACAACTGAAGAAAAGCAGACGATCAATTGAATCTTAACTGATCTCTGATCCTGCAACCAGTGACTTTACCAAATTTCAAGGCCCATATTAAAATTCAGAAATTTAAATGTGTCAGAAATATAGAAGAGAATTGAGGAAAATAAGAGTAAATGAAACTCCAAGCATCCAAAGGGAAGAGAAAAACTCATGAGCGGTAATGAAAAGTTTCCACATTGCTGTTCATTTTTTGCAATTTATTTTTATTGCTTTTTTTTTTTTTTAACAATGTATTACTAAAAGAGAGGAGTATACAAAAAAAATATGGGGCTTCAAACCTTGATTCCCAAGTCTACTATGGTTTAGAGTATGAAAGATAAACTTTTTTATATTTTGTTTTGTTTTGTTCTGAGTATCTAAAGGATAATTACATCCTTCAAAGAGAAAGAATTACTGGAAGCGGACAACACACGTGTTTACCATAATATTACAGTAGAAATCAAAAATAAATTATATATTTGTTTATTAGTCCTTCTCAATTGTGTGGCTGTTAGTTTGCACTTTATCATTTGACTGTGAAATTGTTGTTTACCTTCTACTTTATTGTTTACAATATTTCTTCCTAATAACAGTCGTCCAACAAAAACATGTTAAGAAGTAATTGAACATATTTTCTGTTTACACCTGGTTATTGTCTAGCCTGGGTTTTAAACAGGTTTTTATTTTTCTTTCTCTTCTGATTCTGCATCTTACATAAAGTGTGTCACCATTACTAATATAACCAAGCAGGTTGTGGATGTTGGTAAATGTTTCTCTTCCTCATGTGTTTTTTTATTTTCTCATGTTACCACCCATGTTGCTTGACTTCTACTTTCAGTTTTAAAAACAGCCGTGTTGTTCTCTCCTATCTTCATTCAGTTCATGTTTGACTCACCCACAGGTAAGATCTTTGAGACTTGAAAGTTTTGCATTTTAACTAAGTTTTAAAAAAAGTCATTTTATTTTATTTAAATTTGTAATTACATCCATCATGATTTGCCGTTTTCCTCCTGATTGATTCAACCCCAGAAAAAATGGCAGAAGCAGGAAGAAGCCTGGAGGCTCTGAGCTTCAATAAAAACCTTTTCCGAATCATCGCTCTGCTGTTTCTAGTTCACATTGGACAGTCAATGGCTTTTGGAGATTATCAGGTAAATTGCCTTTTTCTAGAAAAATTCAAACATGTTCAAATCTATATTTGGTTTATGAACAACAACTTCCTAATTATACTGACAAAATCTTTTGTCCGACTTCCTTTGAAGCTTAGGAACGAGTTTGTGAAAAGCTGGAAGAACGTGAAGGAATTTATCAGACGCTTGGTAATTTTAATTTCTGCTCATGTTTGTGTGACACATTTTCCACATTTAATTAACAACAAACAGAAATCAAACGTCTGCTAATAAAGTGGTTTTTTTTTTCATTATTAGACAGAAGTCCAAAGTGGCACAGAATTTATCTTAACACTTTTGGATGAAGCAAACCCTGTGGCAACCAGGAAGCATCTTGTGAGTAATATGGCTTTATTTTGTCAAAGGTTAACAGAGTAACTACAGTATTTTCCGAACACACAGTCTTACAGTTTTCAAATCTACTTTCTTACTCTGGTTAATTACAGGACATATTTCAGCAATATCTTCAAGCAGCTGTAGATGAATCATACAGACAAATGGTTGGTCAATCTACCTTAATAGTACTAAGATGTTAGTTATTTTAACAAAACATTTATAACTTTTCTTTTTCTTTTCCTAAAGGTCGAAAAATCATCTGATATTAAATTAGAGATGCAAGATCTTCGTAAGATCATGGATGATCCTGAACTGCATCAAAAGTCACCATTTTTTCATTCATTGCTGAGAAGGTTAATCAAAGCCACGGAGCAACGCCTTGAAGTATATAGGATTTATTTGGAGTTAAAGAGAGGCGTCTTCAATAGAAATTTAGAAGAGATTGAAGGAGAACTGACATATACTTTGAATAAATTCAAATTCTGGAAGAAAATTCACTATCTTTTTGAAATTATACCAATCTTCTTTTTTTGCATATTAGCGCTTTATTGGATATGTTTCTACATCTGTTCTTGTATATTTTCATACTTATAAATTGTTTCACAATGACCTGACATTTTGTACCTGCAGTAAAGTTGAACTCTTTTTGAACTTTGCATGATTTCGGTCTGGGGACAACAGGAGGAGGTTGTGTTTGTGTCATTTTTTATGTTGATTTAGTCATATAACTTTAATAACTGAAGGATCACTGACCTACATTTTCATGTTTCCTGGGAGAGGTCACTATTTATTTTACAAGATGTTGATTAACGTGTTCTTTTGTGGAGTCTTCTTCTTATTTTTACTTTATTAAAATACTTATTGCCCATAAAATTTCCTCACTACTAAATGTTCTCAGTCAACTGTTAAGCTTCTTAACTGTAATGGTTTCCTTTCAAGTTGTAATGGTGGTTAAGTTGTAATTTTCCAAATTACAACTTAACATTTTAGCCAACAGAATTTCAATTTTGATGAACTGATCAATAAGTTAAAAAAGTTGTTTTGTTAATGTTACGTTTGTTTTCATTTATCTGATATAATGCTTTACAAAATGTAATCTGCTTCCAATGTGATTTTAAGCTAATTTTTATTTTGCTGTTTCTTATTGAATTGATTGAGTTTTTTATTTATTTATTAGTTTTCCATTTTACTATTGCGGCATATTATAACTAAGGTAAATAAATAAATGCCATTCGACTGTAACAAAAATACACATTTCACATCACTTCATAAACAACAACAGAATAAAAACATGCAAAAAACACAACTGAACACTGAACTAAAATTTAATATTAGTCCATAGAGTCCCTGTGCCTTATTTGGATGTTATTGTGCAGGTTTATTTAGTAAAATTTATTCAAAAAGTAGGTTTACAATTTCTCATTGGTTATTCCCTGAAACAAGTAGACAATTAGAAATATCAGACATTATAAGTATGGAGACTGGAATTAAACTTTCATTCATATTTTAAAAAGACTTGAGATTTCCTTTGGTGATGTTTACTGCTTCACTGAAGTTTCAAACCATTACTCAACTCCTTGCCACATAAATAGTCTGAACTTTCCATTTGCTACAAAACAGTTCTTTTTCAGTTTGATAATTTCATGTTCAGCATAGTGTAACTCATTATTTTAAAAAGATTTTAGGATTTTTTATGTAGTTTTATGAAAAGTTAGTATTTTGTTTGTTTGGTTTCACAGTTCAAAAAATCACTGCAAAAGAATAATTGGTTTTACTTTTATTTAATCAATCACTTTATTTAATCAACACTCAGCAACTGTACTGGACATTTAGACATAACATTTTATTTAAAATCTACTTCAGCTTAGCAGGGAATAACAGGCTATTGATGCAGACAAAAATGAAGGTCAGCAGCTTCTTGATTTTAGCAGAAGTATTTTATAAAAAAAAAAAAAAAAAGGAAAAACAGCCAAGAAGATTAATATTTCTGGGTAACATTTATATTTCCTAGATATAGGCTACACATTTTAAAAGTCACAATGATTCTCTTCTAAGTTTGCTACAAACGTCTCCATATTTGCGAGTGTGTCTTCATATTGTTTCATTTGTTTGGCTTCATTCTGAAACTTTTTTGTCAAAAAGTCATGTCTTATTAACAGGAATCTTCTCATGTCCTCTAATTCAGCGGGATATAGATAACTTGACAATAAGATTTTAAGTATTTCACTCTCAATGTCTAGAATATCCATAGATTGTTCAATGAGTAAAGTAAGGAGAGCCATGTCCACCTTGTTGGTAAGCTGAAACAAACAAACATTCAAATAAATAATCACATTAATTCATTGAACATTCTATGACTTTATAAAGATTTGTGTTGTGTATTTTATTTACTTTTCTTATTGCTGCATCTTCTTGTAGCGTCTGAATATTTTCCTTCATCTTTTGCTGAAAATCCAGAGAAGAAAGATACAAACATTTACAATAAGTTGCAAAGGAAATAATATAACTAGGAAAAAAAAAACAACAAATGTACATTATAAGCCTTTTAAAACTACAATTTTTAAAGATAACAAGCGTACCAGTTCCTCCTTGCTTATCCATGAACTTGCAGGACAGAGCAGGCTGAGCAGAGTAATCATGAGGATAAAGTGTTTATATTTTCTGAGCCCAACCACTCCTCTGCTTCTGAACGAGGACAACGCTGTCATCACGGCTCTGAAATTGCTTCTGAAACAAAAAATGTATATATTTGATAGAGAGTCAGGTCAGAGGTAAAGCATTTCTGTTATGATTTTGTCCTGTTACAGATAGAATGTGACCATATTTTTTTTTACCAGTTTGTGTAAATGGGAGTTTAATCATACCTTGTGCTGGAGAGAGAGCTGCTCTACAGGAGACAGAAATGAAAGGAAGGACAATAAATGCTTTAAATATACTTGGATTGTTACGCGCACACACACACACACACACACGCGCACACACGCATACGCGCACACACCCTCAGCATGTGATTGGATGTCATTCAGGAGAGCTCTGCTCTTTTTAGTTTCACTTTGAAGCAACAATGCTACTCAATCCACACATAAAAAAACACAAAAAGAAGAAAAAAGTAAACTGAGAAATCTAAAAAACAGAAACTTATCCAAATTACATTAAGATGTTTTGGTAACTGGAGTATATTTGACATTTTACAGAAACCAAATTCTTGGCTCTGCAACAAACTGAAGCACCGGCTCAGGAAATGCAGATCAGAAAAAGTATTTACAGTCGGCAGCAACACCTGCTTAGAGAAGGTAAAGAGTGAACTTTGCAGGATCTAACATGCTTGAAGGAGCTCTAAAATAATTGTTCCTCTGTGTGTGGGTAAGAATCCCTTCATTTATTGTGATTATGTGGCTCCTCTGAGACATCAGATGTTGTATGTTAATAGTTACCAAACTAAATATAGCTTCAAATGTCTAGTTATTAAGACTTTAATGTTTTTTATAGTGTCAGATTCAGTGCCAAAAAACACATTGACAGTTAATTGTCTTATTTTTCTTTCACCTCTGAACCTGGTTCTTACATAAACAGGATAGTTTTCTGTTTACACTAATAATGTGACCGAACTGGATGCAGGTATCCGATGTGTTTTTCTTTCTCACGGTTCCACCCTTTCTCATATTACAACTCACATGACTTGTCTTTTGCTTTCAGTTTAAAAAAAAATTGTGTTCTCTGATTCTTCATTCAGTCCGCCTTTGATTCACCCACATGTAGGATCTTCAAATCTGGAAAGTCATCAATTTTAACTGTTTTAAAAACTTGATTTAAAAAAAAAAATGTATTGAATCCATTACAGTTTGTGGGTTTTCTAGCCTTCTGAAGTATTTTAATCCCAGGAATAATGGCTGAAACAGGACAAAGACTGGAGGCTCTTAGCTTCAACAAAAACCTTTTCCGAATCGTTTCCCTGCTGTTTCTGCTTCACATCGGACAGACACAGGATTTTCAAAGTGAGCAACTGACTTTTACGTGTTCTTATGTGTTGTGGTTAATGTATAATACCTAGATAATTGTAAATGAATAAGTGTGGTATTGTGTTTCTTGTAAATTCTAGCACAACTGATAAATAGCATCCAGAGCGCAAGAGAAAGAGTCAGAGTCCTTGTAAGTCTTTTTGCTGCCTGAAAAATTCTCTATATTACATGAATAGTAAACAGAGCTCAACTGTTTTCTGCTAAAGTTATTTTTTTCTTTTTTAGATGGAAAGTGAAACTGGTACTGAATATATCCTAGCACTTTTGGATGAAGCAAACTCTGTCGCAAACAAGAAGCAGCTAGTAAGTAATGTGGTTTTATTTTGTCGAAAGTTAAAACGATGACAAATGTATTGCCTAAACACACAGTCTTATCAATCAATCAAATTTTATTTGTATAGCACATTTCAGCAGCAAGGCATTTCAAAGTGCTTTACATAATAAACACAAAAACACACAGACATGCAACGTAGAATCAACAATCAAAATCTAACTCTTAAAACTCTTATTAAATGTCTAGCCAGTTTTCATTTCCACATTCTTCCTCTGGTTAAATATAGAAAATATTTCAGCAGTATCTTCAAGAAGTTGCAGATGAAGCATACCGACAGAAGGTGAGTCAGTCTGCCTTTATATCAATCAAATGTTAGTTATTTGTAAGAGACTAACAAAATATATCGTGTTAAAAAAATTGCAATACTAAAACTATCTTTTGCTTTTTAATCCTACAGGTAGAAAAAAAAGCTGAAATTACAGTATATGGACAACTGTTTCATCTGATGATCCCAGAATATTTTGCTAAAATGCAACGAATGCAAACTTCATCCAAACCACTGGCGGACAGCGTGGACCAAGTGTTTGAGATACTTAGAAATTACGTAAAGCTAAAGAAAAGCATGTTTACACAGGAAACAAAGGAAACAGAGACCAAACTGGAGGATGCATTGAATAATTTAAAATCCCGGCAAAACAGTCATAATCCTGTCGGAGCAAAGATAATTCTCCTGTTGCTGTTTCTTTGCATAGTAGCAGTGTCTAAGGTATGTTACTGGATAATTACTTGGATAATACAAATATTTTAAGATATATACTCATGTAGAACTTGAACGTTTTTGGTCTGGGAACTCCAGGACAAGATTGTTTGTGTCTGTTAAACCATTTTTGTGTTGACTTATTCATATGTCTTGAATCAATGTTCTGTTTTAACCCTGAAGTATATGGGTGAGGTTATTATTTCTGTTGATATGCTACCAATTCTCAAAAAATTAATAAAAATGATGCTTGATGTGGTTTTTATGGTGTTTGTTTCTTTGTGTATTTTAACTTTCTGAGTCCGTAATTGGAATAAGTCATACAGTTTAAAGTGTGAAGTGTAATCTACGGTTTTGTTGAAGATCAGAAGAATGTTGCTGGTCTCATTCATTCATCCTGTTCCCCGTGAGAGTGAAAATTCACACATTGAATATATCTGTACTTTTCAGCAGGGTTTGAATAAAATCACTGAAAAAGGAGTATTGCTCATTCTTTTATTTCCAGTGTTGTATAGTAACGACGTAAAAATACTTCATACTTTCCTCGAGTATGAAAATTTTTGATAACTTTCACTTTTACTTCACTATATTTTCCGAACTTAATTGCATACTTTTACTCCGATACATTTTCAATGTGTGGTTTAGTTACTCGTTACTGTGACGGAGGAGCGTCACGAGTTAGGACCTAATTAAAGAGTCGCGTTAACACACGCCAACACACGCACGCATACATACGCAAACATACACAATCGCTAACTTACATTTTGTTGCAGTTTAAACTGGCGCGGTTTATCGTGGGTCACACGCGGTGTTCCCGCTTCAGTTCACATTAATCCTTATCTGTCATTTTCAAACATTTTCCCGGCTTTATTTTCAATTAGCTTTATTGTTTCCGGATCGTGACGCACCGAGAGAGAGTTGCGCAATGTGGTGACGTCATCGGAACGTACTGAGTGTTGGCTGTTTCATGGATTATTGTATTTTTTGGATTACAAGTTTATTTATTTTTTTCTCTTATTAATTATTTAAACCTTGTGGTTTACGTAAACCTCCTAATTTTCTGAACTAAATGATCCCTGCAGGTTTATCTATTAGCAGGTTTCATTTTGCCTGCACTTGGTTGTGTACATTATTTTAATGTACACAACCAAAATAATGGTTGTGTACATTATTTAACAAGTTTACCAAAATATAAAAAATGTCATTCAAACTGCATTTGCCTTGTTTTACTTTTTACTTATACTTTTCATTACATTACTTGAGTACATCCATTTTTACAATAATTTCCATACTTAAGTACGAGACGTTTCAGATACTTTAAGACTTTAACTCAAGTAACATTTCAATCAGTGACTTTTATTTTTACCAAAGTCATATTTTGGAGCGGTACCGATACTTTTACTTGACTCCGAGATTTCAGTACTTTATACAACACTGTTTATTTCACAACTGCATGTTTGTCAAACACTCAGCATTCATAGCAGGCTTTCACACATAGCATCTCATTTAAAATCTACTTCAGCTTAAGAATTATTTACCAGTTTATCAAGATCTTTTTGTTATAGCACACCTCTTTTTATTGTTCTTTTAAAAGCAATAAAAGTGATTCAGACATTTTATCAGAACTGTTTTCTTAAACACAGTAAACAGACACCAGGTAGATTTATAGTTCTGGGTAATTAGTTTTCCAAGGGATAAAGTTTCAGCCACACATTTTACAAGTCACCATGCTCATCTGCTAAGTTTGATACAAATGTCTCCAAATATGCGAGTGTGTCTTCATATTCCTTGACTTGTTTGTATTCATTCTGAAACTTTTTTGGCATAAATTCCTGGCTTTCCACCAGGAATTTCTTCAGGTCCTTTAGTTCTTCAATGGGAAATTGATACAATTTCCCATCTAGTGACGACTTCTGAATAAGTTCAGTTGAAAGGTCTATAGCATGTGTCATTTCTTCAAGGAGCAAAGTCAGTACAGTCTTGTCCAACTTGTTTTCAAGCTGAAACAAACAAACAAAATTATTAAATCATTGCAGCACTCCATGATTTTATTAAGATATGTGCAGTTTTTTTTTTGTTTGTTTTTTTTTTTTTTTTTTACTTTTCTCATTCCTGCATCTTCTTGAAGCGTCTGAATATTTTCCTTCATTTGTTGCTGGAAATCCAGAGGAAAGATACAAACATTTACAAGGGAAGAAAAGTAACAAGGGGGAAAAAACAAGTGAACTTCATAACCTTTTTGAAACTATGATTGTTCTCTAATTTAAAAATAAGAACAAGCGTACCAGGTCCTTCTTGCTTATCCATGAACCTGCAGGACAGAGCAGGCTGAGCAGAGTAATCATGAACACAAGGTGTTTATATTTTCTGAGCCCAACCACTCCTCTCCTTCTGAACGAGGACAACGCTGTCATCACGGCTCTGAAATTGCTTCTGAAACAAAAATATTTAAAAATGTATTTGACAGAGAGTCAGGTCAGAGGTAAAACAATTATTTCCCATTGCCGATAGAATGTGACAATTTTATTTTACCAGTTTGTGTAAATGAGTTTAATCATACCTTGTGCTGGAGAGAGAGCTGCTCTACAGGAGACAGAAATGAAAGGAAGGACAATAAATGCTTTGAATATATTTGGATTATCATGCACACACACACACACACACACACACACACACACACACACACACACACGCCCTTAGCATGTGATTGGATGACATTCAGGAGAGCTCTGCTCTTTTCAGTTTCACTTTGAAGTAACAATGCTTCTTAATCCACATATGAAAAACACAAAAAGTAGAAAAAAGTAAACTGAGACACCTGGAAAATAGAAATTTATCCAAATTACATTAAGATGTTTTTGGTCCCTGCAGATCGGACAAATGCTTACAGAAGGTAGTTTCCCCTGGTGTGAAGGTAAACAGTGAACGTTGCAGGATGTGAAATGTTTGTCAGAGCTCTAAAATAATAGTTCCTCTGCTTTTCTGTGCAGTAAAAAAATAGCAGCTAAAGAAAATGTAGTTGTTAGAAGCTGGAATGCTAAAAACTATTGTTTTAAAAGTGCATTTATAGAAGAGGCAACTTAAACTGAACATGAGCTGCAGGAACCTGGAAACGTTAAAATGTAATTTTTCTGTTGTTGCTGTGGTTCATTTTGCTTTGGTTTAAAACAGCAGTTTTAACTTTACCACCAGCGTTTACAGAATGATTAATGCATGCATGTGCAATATTAGTTCAAGATTCACTTGCATTGCCTGTCTTTTAGCATTTCATTGACCATTTTTAAAAGTCATCATTCGTTTCATAGGTTAACATCAGCATACGTCTATTTTTTTTTTTTAAATAGACGTAATTTGCAAAAAGCAAAAACGTCAAGATCCTATTGAAGGATGTACGTGCAGAAAATGAAAGCAAAAGTAATAAATGACAAAACCAGCCCTAGGTTTCTGTTTTACGTTTGTGGTTCTTTCTCTGTTTTATTGTCACAGAAGACGAGCAGCTGAACAGACCGATCTGCCACAGCGAAGGCGAGGAAAGGAACCTTTAATAAATCAACTGCACAGCTTCTCACACTGCAAAAAGGTTTGACAATAAACTTTAAATATGTATTTGTTTTTGTAAGTAATGAGCATGTCAATTGAAACACTGATGGCATCTGTTCTCTCATCTAGAAGCAGATCAATGGTTGTCTTAAGAGTTAAAGATGTTTTCTTCATCTTCGTTCTGCTGACTCTGCTCTGCTCTGCAAGTTCTTGGATTGACAACAACGAGCTGGTAAACTTTAATTTCATTAAAATAAAAGATTTTGACATCAAGTCAATCTTGAACGCATGCTTTGTTGGTTGTTTGTTTTACTTCTGATTTTAAATGAACTTTCATAATCTCTCAATTTGCAGAGAGAAATAAGAAGAGACATTCCGAAATTGCAACATGATGCCGCCAGGAGAAAAGTAAGCAAAACAACCTTAAAAATAAAAATCAACACTTTTAATGTTACCTTGTTTAAAACGCTGCTGATGTTTTTATTTTTCATTCAGGCAATTAACACGGTTGACCTTAATTTCATTCCTGAGCTTATGGATGATGTCACACAGATATTGGACAGTTTGGTGGAAACGCTGATGGGAATAGTGCCAAATTTTTTGCTGAAAATCATAAAAGAGTTGATCGACTTCCTGGAGCAAATGAAAGGTTTTGCCATTAAAGAGCTGCTGAATCAAGCTGCAAACATCAAGAACTGCACAGAGAAGCTGACACAACTGGAAACTCTTGTAACAAACCTAGCAGACAAAAAATATATGTAAAAGTTACGTTTATATAATATTTACATAGTGTGTCTGCTCTCTTACTGAAATTATTTCTCTTTTATGAAATCCTCCTGTGTTCTTCAAATTTACCAACAATAAATTTTGTCCAACTTATATTCAGTTTCACGTTTCTTTCCTAATGCAACCATAAATCACTAAACCACACAAGCTCTATTTGAAGCTTACATATTGAGAGGCCCGTTAGAAGATCTGTAGTTACTTCCTCAAAATGGTTCGATGTATAGTTACATTTAAATAATGAAGAAAAATCCATGCACTGAAGCATAGTAGAAGTGGTGAAAAATTAGTTCTGTTTGCAAAAAAATAAGAATAATTGTGCTTATTCAGAAGAGTTTATAGAAACTGTGAGTTTAAACAGATCACAAGATGAAGCGACATGGAGTAAAGAAAAGTAATTTATTTGCTTTTTTTTCCCAAAAAAATTATAATTGTCATACAAGTCTTACTACAGCATTTATAAACTAGAACTAAAAAGAAATAACTTCCAAATAATCACTTTTGTTTTTATTTGGGTTTTAACTAATCTGTGTACACAACGAATCATTAAAGAACATCAAACAGTTAAACAAAAACAGCTTTAAAATCTAGAAATGTTATGACTTCCAGCATCAAGTTGTAAAGTATTTTGTAATTTTTAAATAAACATGATTTACTCAAACATTAAGCCAATCTTGCCATCATATTTACTGAATTAAGGTCAGGAAGCTGTCAGTGGTTACAGCTCATCATGTAGATCCAGTTGGGAATTTAAAGCATTTGAAATGTAATTCAGATTTTCTTCAGTGTACTTTGCTCCTTCAGCAAAGGCCCTCTGTCTCAGCTCTAAGAAGGCCTTCACTCGTCTCATGGCTCGCTCCGCCGCCGTCAGCAGTCGCTTTGCTTTTGGATCTGTTTTTGATCCCCGTTTCACGATTTCCAGGCTGGGCTTAAGCTCCTTCATCTTGTATTCGAACTGTTCAATAGAGGCTGCAATCCTGTACTTCATTTCAGTCTGCAGGAAGACAAAAGAAGTCAGATGTTTTACAGTAAGTAGAGTTCTTGACTTTTGAGTATGATAAAAGTAACATAACCCACCTCTTGTTCAAACGCTTCATTCACTGCTTTCCTGAGGGTCTGCTTGAATGTCTCCTGAAATTTACCAGAGAAAGAGCATTTGTGAGAATGTTCTTTGTTTACATTTAGTAAGAATAAGGAATTTGGAAAGAACTGAGACTCAAAAGTTGTATGTCATATTGTGTGGAGGCATGGGAACCCACACATAAAACAACAATAAACAATATGCTTCTTAAACAGAAACAAGGCACAATGGTTATTATTAGGGCTGGTTATTATTAGCATACCAATCCAATGTTTATTTAATCTGATCATTATCATAAAATTTGGTTTGATTTGGTTTATTACAAAACAATGCTAGTTAGAAAGCAACAAAATGTTTAAAAAATAAATAATAGGAAGGTATTTTGCTGTCATAGGACTCAATTTGTGTAGGTCCCTAAAGGTTTTCAAAAAAATGTTCGATGACTGACTGAATCAAATCAAAACTAAGCATGAGTGGCCACTGATCTGAAAGAAGATTCACAAATTGTACATGTGACTTTCGACGAAACCATTTACATAATTCATTTGAATAAGACTTTACCAGCTCTTCCTCGGTTTTCAGTGACCTTGCATCATCCAGAAGTCTTGAGAGAGTTTCAAGCCTACTTTGGTCTTCTTTCTGATGGTACAAAATAAAACTTTTAAAATTACAGAAATGTTTTTGCTGCTGCTGTTGCACTAGTTTGTAGACATTTGACATCATATCAAAGTAAAGACACAACATGCACAGCAGTTTTGTGCTCATGCAGAAACACCATGTGAACAAAAAAAGACCCACATTCATGTTGACTGATTCCTCGATCAACGCCTTGAAACTTTCCTTCAACAAGTCCTGAAATGAGCAAAAACATACGAACAAGTCACCTGAAGAATTGCATCCTGACTTGATGCATGAAGGAACGTTATGTGGATTTAGACATTATGCATTTGGAAGAAAAGAAAATCAAAAGGCTGTTTACCACAGGGTTGTTAAATATGAGTAACTTTCCGACGTAAAGCACAAACAGCAGAGTCAGGATGAGGAAAAAGTATTTGATGACTCTCATAACAGTCCATCGTCTGCCTCCAGCTTCTGCCATGATCTCTGTTAAAATACTTGATTATCTTAAAAGAGCAAAGTTTAAAATCGAACTGAAGTTTCGTAGCTTAAAAATCAATTTACAACTTTAATGATCTTACCTGTTAGGTGGTTGAAAATACGTCCAGCATAGATGTCAAGATGCAAATAGGCGAGACCGCTCTGGTTTCATCTGTTCTCCTGTAAAAGTCGTCTAATATACCATTTAATTTAACTAATAAAAAAGAGCATCATCCATCTGTGTCATTCTGTTCAGGATGGTTGGAGAGCTGAACTCACAAGCTGGCACATATGTGCTATTGTCAAGCTCTCCTTTCAGTCGCTTAATATTGACATAACAAGCAAACAACAGAAAGTGAAACTTTCTATTGTTTGCCGGATCTTGCTCACGAAAACTTGACTGTCAACTTACAAGTTTTGCATGTGACCAAGCCGGTTGTGGCTGTCAGTAAATGTTTCTCTTCCTCCAGGGTTTTTTTTTATTCTCTCGTTTATGACCCATACAATTTGACCTTTGATTTCAGTTTTAAAGACAGCTGCGTTGTTTTCTCCCATCATACATTCAGTTCATCGTTGATTCTCCTACAGGTAAGATCTTTGACGCTGGTGTTTTAATTAGATTTTTTTTTTTTTTAATCTCATTTTATTTCAATCATGATTCGTGGTTTTAATCCCTCACGTTAATCCAATCACAGAAACAATGGCTGCAGCAGGACGTAGAAGACTGGAGGCTCTGAGTTTCAGCAGAAACCTTTTCCGAATCGTCTCCCTGCTGTTTCTGGTTCACGTTGGTCTGTCACTGGATTTTGAAAATAATTCACTGGTAAACTGGATTTTTCTAGATGAAACAAATGTGTTTTGGCTAATATAGAAAACATACATAACAGTACCTGATTAATTGTGGAACTGTGTTTCTTGTGAATTCTAGTACAGGTTAATAAACGCCATACAGACAACAAGAGAATCAGTCAGACTCATGGTAAGTCTCTTTTTGCTTCAATTCTGTCTCAGAAATTCTCCACAACTGTCTGCTAACAAAGTTCATTTTTCTTAATTAGAGAGAAAGTGAAAGTGGCACTGAACATATTTTAACACTTTTGGACATAGCGAACTCCGTGGCAAACAAGAAGCAGCTTGTAAGTAATGTGTTTTTATGTAGTCAAAGGTTAAAAAAGTGACAGTGTTATCTCTAAACACATTCTTATAATATCTAATCACATCCACATCTTTTTTCTGTAAATTTCAGAAATTATTTCAGCAGTTTCTTCAAGAAGCTGTAGATGAAGCATACAGACAAAAGGTGGGTCAGTAAACCTTTATGTTACTCATATGGTTTATGATCGTAAGTCACCAAGAAAATATTTACAGAAATGTGAATGCTAAGACTATACAAATGTTTTGTTTTTTTATTATTCCAACAGGTAGAAAAAACAGCTGAAGCTAAAGCGTACACACTACAGTTCAGTGTGAGGATGCTTGACTTTTTCCCTACAATTCAGAAATGGAAAAGGGAAGATCCATTGACAAGAAGGATGGCTGAAACCATGGAGCAAACCTTTCAGATATTTAGCCAATACACATTGTTATATAAAGATTTATACACTGAAAAAGCAAATGAAACAAAACTGGAGAATGCATTGAAGAATTTATATTCTCAGCTGAAGATTCATGATCCTGTTTGAGTTCGAAGAGTTTTCCTTCCTGTTACTTTGTCTTGTATCCTACTATATCGGGTAACTTCCTGCATCTTTTCTCAGATATATGTTCATACTAATGAATTGTTTCACAGTGAACACACATTTTGTATCTGCTGTGAGGCTGAAGTGTTTTTTAACTTAAAATGAAAGCTGTTTGTGTCTGTTGAACCATTTTTGTGTTAATTTTCACTGTTGAAATATCATCGAACTGCATCGCCACGTTCTCTGGAAGAGATCCCAATTTTTGAGAACATACAAATAAAAATGACAATTTATGTGATTTATGTCATGACTGTTCATTCTCATGTTTTAAATTTAAATGCACAATTTACCAAGATACCAAATAATGAATTAATGCATTGAAAAATGTGGCTGTAAAGAAGACAGACATTATGGTGGAGCTCTAATAATAATACTAATAAATGTAATAGAAATCAGTTTACAATGTGATCGACTACAACAATAAAAACATTTACAGATCAATAAAAATGAAGCTCTAAACATCTCCACCCTCACATCATTCCCATCAGTCCAGGCTTAACGTTGGATCTTTATTTGACAGTTTTAATATTTCTTAATTGACCCAAACATTGCAGACCACTGAAGGATAATTTATCATGACATGAACCTGTTAAGGGACTTTGAGGGGGAGGAAAGCTGGAGCACAAAAACATTTCTTTTTACCCGTTTATCTTTGGCTATGTCTGGTTTTGTCAGGTCTCTAGTGGGTGTCAGGCTTTGTTATGTAACGTGGCACAATATTTAAGTTTGGACATGTTTGTTGTTTTATTATTTTCAGCAGTTTAGCATTTTTAGCATCTGTACAGGTCTGAGTATATGTCAGTCTCTTGGAATTAAAAAAGAAAAAAAGTGAATGACTCATTGAATGTGCATGGCCCAAAATTAATGCAGAAGAAAAAAAAAACAAAAAAACATCCAAGGCGTCTCTTGCGTAAACATATACAAACTTTTTGGCATCGAATCAGACATTTACCGCACAACAGATAAAATCCCTACGATTCATTTTACAGTAAACGACTGTATGACGAATGAATGACTGGATCAGAAAGATATGAAGAGCAGGTTTGCAAGCCTGTTCCTCCTCAAACACTAAGCCGAGGTTCAATAATGAACGTGAAGTACCTGTTCACCAACTAAACTGATGTGTTTCTCATTTCCTGAACATGTTTACAACATAGATTATATCTTAAGTTCAGATACTGTAATATTACGGAAGACGATTGCGGCCAAAAGAAAAAAAAATTAATTCTGATTTCAATTTCAGAATTCTGATTCTTTGTATGTGGATATAATTGGAAACCAGAGCAACTGCTTTTGTGGGAAACAGTTCAAGATGTTTTCATTCTTTTCAGTCAGTCGAGTTTGCTCTGCAGGTTCCTGGATAGACAAGTTTAAATAGATTTTTGGATGCTTTCAGTTAAGTGCTTAAGGGAAAACTGTCAACATTCTTTCTGAGAATTCCTGAGATAAACAGCTTCCTTGAGCAAAGCACAGCTTTCCTGATTGCATAACTTCTGAATAAAGCTGCAAATATGCAATCAGGATTGTAAAGATTGACATGCATGAAAGCTTTACAGCATTTAGCTTAAAAACAAAACAGCATGTTCATCAAAACAACCACCAACGCTCTTCATTCATGCATTCAACAGAACGATATGGTTTGGACTAATAGTGTCATTTTGCAATAACAATAAATGTTAAACAGCTTCTTTAATTTCACTTTTGCAAAGTGAAACTAAAGAATCAGATCACATGTGAGTCACAACTTGGGAAAGAAACAACCAGAGGCATTTGAAGGATTGCTGTCGAGTCAACTTATCATTTCCTCGTTCGTCATTCATACAGACTCTCAGCCAACAGGTAAGATTTTCACAACTACACAACAAAACGCTTCCTAACAATTTTAAATGATTTTTCTTTTAAGGTTTTCTTCAATAGATCATAAAACCATTTGTTGTTAGTTTGTAATTTGCAGAAATCATGGCAGAATCTGCAAGCAGAGCAGAGACTTCAGTCCGACTCATCAAACTTGTTTCCCTCGTCGTCTGTCTGGTGTTTCTGACCAACACTGCCAGCTCGCTGGATTTTGGTGCTAATCTGGTAAACTGACCTTCACTTCCAAAACTTTTCTAAAACTAAATAAATTTTGGATTTATGTAATTATACTTATATGGTACATGTTACTTCCTGTTTGCTTCATTTCAGGACATGTACAAGGAAGCCATTCGGACTATGATGGATCAAGCTGTAGGATTTCAGGTGAGTCTGAGTGTTACTCATATGTTGGTTCAGAAATTGTGCAAAAAAAATAAATAAATAAATTCTTGTTGTCAAAATATTGTTTAATTTGTCTCTATTAGAAACAAAGACAAGAGAGAGTCGATACCATCTCCAGACTTTTGACAGAAGCACAATCGATAACTAACAAGAAACAACTGGTAAAGTTAATAATTAATGTTTGTGGGAAAACATCACAGCCTTTACTATAAGCTTCTCAGCATGTACATCATTTCCTGTTAAATGTCCACTTAATTGTCTGCCTCATCTATTTGTTTTAGGAAACGTTTATGAAAAATCTCCAGAAAGCAGTGAATGAAGCATCAAAACAAAAGGTGGGTCTGTTAAAACTTTAAAGGGCACAAAAAGGCATCAGTAAAAGTTTATTTATTTTATTCTATTTCATTTGAATATAGAACTAATTTAATAATATACATTTATTACAGAGAGGGGCAGTTGTCTTCCCTGTCAAGATATGGATGAAAGAATTTACAGATTATTTATATTGATATTTTACGAGAAAATTAAATTTGAGGTTTTCATTAAACGTAATCATGAAAGACAACAGGAATAAATGCTTATAATATATACCACTCTGTCCATTTACCACTATTTCTTAATGTGATAAACTAAACTTTTGATTGCATAAAACTTTGAGGTGGTATATGAAAACTGCTTATCAAAAGGTAATGTTTTTACACATCTAAATTCTCATTTCTATCTCCAGACAGAAGACAAGTACAGAATCTCAGCTGGAGGTCAGCAGCTTGATTTGAAGCTGCTTGAACTTTATCCTCAAATGCAAGCATTGAAAAAACTGTCAACAGGTGATAGTCCACTGATACGCGTCTCAGAAAAACTCATTGAAGGTGTCAGGACTTATTATAACCTCAAAAAAAAGGTGATCTCTCCAGAAGCGAAAGACATGGGGAAAAGCCTGAAAGAGGTTTTGAACGTTTTGAAAACGTCTCACCAGGAGCATGAAGAGCTGTAATCGTTTCTCTCTCTGTGGCCTTATCCTGTTGTAATTTATCGAGCAGGTTCAGTTTTTGTGGATTAATTTCTAGTTTTTTATCACTTTGACTCTGTATCGTATGTGCAACGACCCAACATGAACCTAATGTTTACGATAAAACACCATGCAAGTCCTTTTAAAAAGAAAACATTTTGTTCTTTTTTTTTTTTAATGTTTCACATGTTTTTAATACTGTGGGGATTTGTTCTTTTAATTAACTGTGTATTTACTTTTTTTCCCCGACAACAACCTTTCTTTTTATCATTAAAGTTTAAGTTTCAGACAACTTATATATACGCTGTGTGTATAAAATCTGTTCCCTCCTGATTTTATTTTGTATGTTTGAAGTTTGTTTAAAAAAAGAAAAAAGAAAGCACAGCATGACCATGCAGGTCAAACAATTTCAGTGCTCTGGTTTTGAGTTTTCTTGCTGCATTTTAATTGTATTGTGCCTGTTGGTGTGTCGCTCCACACGACATTAACTTTGTCTTTTACAAAGCTATGAGGTTTTTTCTGCAAAGCACATTGAGTGAGGAATTTATCCTGTGATTTAAAGTTCATCCATAGATGTTCACTTTCTACGATTGTGCTTGTAGAAAAGTTGAAATCTAAATTTATACGCTGATCTTATATTTAAAGTCAGAATGCATTTCAACCTGAGATATTTGTAAATTTAAATGTCAAAAATATCAGTGAATATGTTAAGATCTGATACTGTGCATTTGGTAGCTGAACTGGTCAGAGTCAAAGGATCCCAAAAGCCAAACATCTATCCAAGTTTCGTGAACGTAATGTGATTGAGGATGAGTTTCTGTCATCAGGTGCAGTAGTTGGTGGTGAGGATGAATGCAGAGGACCCAGGTAGTGGTGTGGAAAAAAAGATGACTTAATGATTATTGATAAGGTGAACAGAAATCCACAGATGAACTAAGAAGCAAGGAACTCAACAATGGTAGCTGGAACAGACAATAGACAAGGACCCAGACACAGGTGGGATTAAATACACAAGGAAGGTAATCAGGGGAAACGAGGGACAGGTGGGGACAATAAAGGGGCAAACAGGACAACACCGAGTCTCTACTGAACACAGAAACCTGAATTAATACACAGAAAAACCAAAACCCTGCAGTTTCATTTTAAATGTTGTATTACATTTTGAGAAACAATGAGTTCATAAAGATGCAACATAAAAATCAAGATCAAAATTTATTTTGGCATTGAGTAATCTACTGGATTATACAGTCTGATGTTCTACGCTGTAGCATGTTTTGTCGTTGACTCAAAGGCTGAATTTAGCACGTTAGAGTTAGCACAACCTAAATGTATGATCATGGAGTTAGTGCAGCTAACTTTTTAGTGTTTATTTAATAAAAACAGTTGTTTCCAATTTTTCAGGGTAATTCGGTTACTCTGGAATAAAACAGGCTAATTGGAATGATACAGACCTTAAACTCTCCCACAGACTCTCACAATTAAAAATGCTCTTAAAAGTCAAACAAACTGAAATATGTGCAACCTGAAAACAGAAGCAACGTTGGTATGCAAGGCTGATATGATACAACAAGTCGCCCAATGAGCACACAACTTGTAAAAGTCTCATAAATGTAATTTATGGAGGGAATTATTTTGATCCTCTGAGTTCTCATCGTCGCAGATACGAATAGATGGTGGAAAATAAGAACTAAACAAGAGAGCATGTTATTAAACACATGTTAATAAACATGTGAATGTTTATATTACCTTTAACAATCTGGCTATAGTTAGGACTGCTATGGAAAAGTATTCTTTATGCTTTTTAATATCATCTTAACTTTTAGAAGTACTTCACCCTGCTTTGTGTGGCATAAAATAGTTTCATTTTCTCTGTTCCTGTTTTTTCTAACCTTCTACCAACAGTTTTTTTTTTGTTCCATTTTTACTGGACTCAGTTACAGTAAACGATGCAGGCATATTCCAGTAACTTGAGGCTTTCCCATAGATAAGGGCTTGGTCAAAGTCACATGTTCAACTTTTATGGAAGCCATCCAGAGAGGTCATTAAAGTACTTATGCAGACACGCTGAGGTATGTGGGAGGTGACAATAAGGAAAACAAAAACCATGTTGTGGTTCATTCTCTCGCCTTTTGTAACTCCTGATGTCTGATTTGCCCTCCGATCCATTAGAAGGTACAGTACTGAACATTACAGATGTAATTATGTTGAAGTAAGCATTTTACTTTCAAAATTTCTCTCTTTTCAGATTTAACGCCATCTTGAGACTCTATTGTGTTTGTTTATGTTAGAAAGTCAGTTTTGGCAGCGATGGCAGTTTTGAGCAGTAGCAGAGGAGTGGCTCGTGTCGATAAAACCAAACATCTTTTCCTCATGTTTACTTTGCTGACTTTGCTCTGCCCTGCAAGCTCGTGGATAGACGACGACAAGCTGGTAATTCTTTTCTAGTTTGAACTAGATAATTGTTTTTATTTTTTTAAAAGGATTGTCATTACACTCAAGGTTTCTCTGAGCTCATTGTCAATATGTGATATAACTGTTTGCTCTGGTTGTAAATGTTTGCATTTCTTTAACAGAAATTAATCAGAGAAAATATTCTGAAACTACAGCAGGATGCAGTCATGAGAAAAGTGAGTAAAACGCACAAATAATCACATTTTGAAAAATTATTTTATTTAACGGTCACATAAACTACACGTTTTCCCCACTAGGTGGACAACATGGTGGACATGACCTTCCTGCCAAACCTCTTGGAGGATGTCTTGCAGCTAATGGACAGTTTAACTGGAACAATGAAGAGTTTGCTGCCAAATAGTGGATCTGTACCTAAACTTATGAAGGAGTTAAAAGGCTTCTTAAAGGAAACTATGGCTTATTCGATCAGAGAATTTGAAAGGGAAGAGGCAAGAAACCAAGAATATGAAGACAAGGCCAAACAACTGGAGAGGGTCATAGAAAAACTGGCACAGTCAGAAGCGACTATGTGAACAAACATTAGTGCATGAGCAATTAAGAATAATGTTGTGACAAATGAACAGAGTATTTTGTAAACTGAAAGGTGACCGTGTAATGGGCTGAGATGTTTGTAATTTAAAGTTATCCAGAAACTGGAATGGTCATTCTGTAATGTTTATTCTTATTATCTTTAAACATACTGATTATGATATAATGAAAAAGAACAGTGTTCCCCATTTAGCAAGTTTTCTTATTGTTCTTGTTTGTTCAAAATGTCTGTCTATGATACCAATGAAATGTTAGAATCTGCAGTGTATTTTGGTGCAGTTGTGGTAATATTAAAGTTAGTAGTAAGGACTAGATTATTTCATATGTTAAAATGTACTACATTGTATGTTGTACTTTTCTTTTAAGAGGGATTAAAAGTTGCTGGTCTTAAACCCAGACAAAAAATAAAAAAGCATTTGCTTTTGTTTCTGTTTTTTTTTTTTTTTTTTCAGTCTGGACAATAGAAAATATGAAGTTAAGAACAAATGGAAAGTGGAGTAAAAAATTAAGTGAATTATAGGATTCAAAGGAAATTCAAATTAATTATGCATTGTTTATTTTTGTTTTGTCTGTGAAAAAACTACTAATAATGAATTAAACGGTGAAAGCTCATCTGACAAGGCTCATGAACCAGTTCTGCTTCTTAAATTAGTGTTTTAATTTAAAGTTATGGATACGGCAAAAGCTCAAACAGGTTAGATGGTTCCCATCGTCTTGGGGTTATATGCATCTTTAGTTAAACAGATTTAGTGACGAATAAACTTATCCTGTAAAACATAAAATGTTTTACCTTGAATAAAATTATTCATTCTAATTTTTTGTGATGTTTTTATTCTCCACATCTGAACACCTCATTAAATTTAAAAAACTTCCAGGCATTTTGAATTCACATCATAAAGCTGCTCCTTTAATCAATAATGATGACACAAAGACTCAACACAGTATTAGCATTACCCTTAGTCTCTAGACAATAATCTTGAGAACAATTGGAAATGATAGAGAGACAGATAGACAGGTAATTAATCTGAAATACAAATGCAATATTTTACAAAAATGTGTTGTTAAATAAACTAGCCATTCAAACAAACGTCCTTATTGTAAAGTGGTACAAACTTCATAAATTCAGAAAAAAATCTGATGATTAAATGTTTACACTCCCAACATGTATGTTATGCCTCTTTTAGGGGGGTCAAAGCATCCATCCCTTCTGTGATGTTATGACTTAAAAAACTGTATCTACTTTCTGTGAAATGGATCTACCTTTTATCACGTCAGCAAAAATGAAAGTGAAGGAGGAAGTTGCAGAGCTAAGCTGCAAAATTTGCAGTGAGGCTCAAGACAAAAATAACCGTATCAAAGGTTTGGCAAAGCCTCTGTCATAAACATAAGATGTTTTCTTTGTGTCAAAGTTGTACACAATAAATGTGATCAAAGTGAAAAACAAAATTACACACAATACACTAATCTTTTTCTGGGACACTTTTAAATCTTCATTATCTCTAAGCCATGAAGATCAAAACAACAGGAAATAAAGACTTGAAATATACCTCTATGTGTTTTATATCTATATGAGTTTCATTTTCTGACATAGATGGAAAATGATTTCACAACATAAAGTAGATATAAAATGTCATATATTTATAAAAATATGAACAAAAGAAAGAAAGTTGACCTATTTGTATAAGTGCTAATTCTGCAAATATTTTCAACGTTAAGTACTGAAATAAAAACTCTCAGAACAGAGAACAGGTGAGTATTGGTGGCCATTAGACCCAGTCACAATGCATGTATCAATCAGTTACAGTTGAGACAGATTGATTATCAGTTGGTGCAAAAATGATGGTTTAATGATGGAAAAAACTAATTACGAAAATCCAGGCAGCAGAAGGCTGAGAGCTCAGAGCAGGTAGCAACTGGAAACACATGAATAGTCATGTGACCAAACCAACGACTAAATAGACGGGGATCCGACCAGGAACAAGAGAAACAGGTGGAATAAAGTACACAGGGGAGTAATCACAGAAACAAGAAAATCAAGGAGTAGATGGGACAACATGTAGATTCAACTGAGAGAAACTAAATAAAAACAAAGAAAACTCAAATCCTCACACTAACTCTGCTCTATAAAAGACATTTTACCTTAAAATGAGGTGGAAAGTAACGCCTAGCGGCCCAAAAGGCGATTAAAAACTGGTGGAAACCCTGCTATAACTATTGCTTTCCTCTTAAATAGAGCTGCCATATGTAATTTCTGGGAAAATGAAAGAAAAAGACACCTTTAAAGATAAGTAGTGATCGCAAGAACAATTAGGGAGTGCCTTTTGATTTTATTTGACTATGCAAAGGGCATTTTCAAATTTATGTGCAAACCAGATAAGAAGAAGCAAATAGGAATGACATGCCTGTTGATTTGCTTCTTGTTTCCTTGTGAAAGAGCAAAAATAGTAATAAGTGGGTCACTGCTCTCAATCTGTCTTAGCTGTTGCGTGAAATAGAACCGTCCAGCATCCAGGCCTCTGCCAGAGTTTGACGTGGCAATGGAATCCATTTTATTTAACAATTGTAGCTGATGCTGTAGTTACTACTTTCCTCTTAAATGAATCTGCCATGGGCTGCACAGTGGTGCAGTTGGCAGCACTGTTGCCTTGCAGCCTGGGTTTGATTACTTGGTCTCTCTAAATTCTCCTTTGGTGTGAGTGTGTCTGTCTCTGTGTTGCCCTGCGACAGACTGGCCACTTGTCCAGGGTGACCCCGGATCTCGCCCGAATCGTTCGCTGGAGATAGGCACCTTCACCCTTCCTGAACCCACTAGGGACAAGAGATCCAAGAAAATGGATGAATCTGCCAAGGATGCCTTTTCACAGTAGAAATAGCGAGAATAATGAGAGATGTGTGTAGTTCCATTTACCTTCATTTGACTAAATTTACCTTTATTTGTCTAAGCAATGGGCATTTTCAAATTTCTATGCAAAGAAGAAGTAGAAAATGTGAATGAAGAGTATTTTAATTCACTTCCTGTTAACCTTGTGAAAGACCAGAAACAGTGGTGCACTGTGGAACATCAGAGAAACCAGATATTTGTGTGATACCAGTAGTTTACTTCTTCACATGGCAGCAATTTTTGCCATTTTGTGTTTTTACAAATGAATTTAGATTTTACAAATAAGTGTTTTTGGCTTCAAACGTCTAAATTGAAAGTTAAAAGTATCGTTTCTCTGTAAATGAAACACAACAGACAGGACATTGTTCCACAATGGAGAGCACATAGTGAAAGCTAACCTCACCCACAATCCTAAATCCAAAACGTAACACAAGGGGAGGTTACTTCTGAAGTACACTATATAAAAACCCTCAGTGTTGTGCCTCCCCGCACTGCTTTTTCATTTACCACCTTCTCCACATTTCCGGTAAGTTCAAATAGTGTTAAAGGTCTAAAATTAAAATATGTCTCTTCAAAAACTATTTCTTATTTTCTTCTCCATAAGAGTCACAGCATCAGTTACCAGAACCATGAAAGGCTTGTTCCTGATCTGCACTCTGATCGGTCTGATCGGCTTCACAAACTCCCTGTTCGACAAGGGAGACCTGGTAAGTTTATTAGCAATATTGGTGGACAATTTTATAGACATTTTGACAATTTGTGAGGGAAAACAAATGACAATTTTAACCCACTTTCAGGCAGAGTTGAAGGGAAAGTATCAGCAAGCGAAGAAAAATCTGGAGGAAATGAAGGTGAGCCGAATGATGTTGCATTAAATTACATGCCATAATTTTTAACTAATTTTACTCTAATTCTCTACCAAGAAAACCATTTGTTCTTCAGTGTAGATCTAGTTTTGTTCATACTTCATCTATACCTGCAGTCTTCAAATCCAAGACTCAAAGGCCAGTTTTTTGCGACTTTTACATGCATCTCTGCTTTACACACCCGAGTCAAATAATGAAGTCATTAGCAGGATTCTGGAGAACTTGACTGCATAATAAGAAGGTGATTCAGTCGTTTCATTCGACTGAATGTGTTGGAGCACCAAAATATCCCAGCATGCTGGCCCTCAATGCTTTAATTTAATTTAGCCCTGATTAATATTGATACTTAAGACCCAGTTTTAGAAAGTGTGTGCTAAAAATTTGTTAAAACATTTAGAAATTTGTTTAGTGTACAATAGCGCACAATAAAATAAACTTTTTTTGTGATCTTTGTTGTTGGATATAATTTCCCATGAATCTAACTTCTTCAAATGTGCAGAACACAAAAGAACACAAAAAAATGTGTTCTTTTGTGTTCAAAGAAGCACATTTGAACTTCTTCAAATGTGTAGATATTTTGTTGTGCAAAATCTTTGCACATTTTTGCACAACAAAAATGTGCAGAATTTTGTTTTTCCTTCAAGTCCAAATACAAGATTTACATCTCTTAAATTCTTTTGGATTTATTGTACTTACTGTATATCAATAGTGGCAACAAAACTTTACTACCCTGAATCTCGGCTTAAAAATAATGGTTTTAATAATTTTAGATGATTAAGATTGAATGCATGCAACTGAGTCCATTATCGATGGCAGAATTTTCAATGTACATTAAAAGCTTTGCTCTTTTCCACCTTAGGAAGCCAGAAGTGTAAACATTGGCAGCTATCCTAACCTGATGAGTGACTACATAGATCTAATGGATTCATTGATGGCAGAGGGAAAGAAATATGCTGGAAAATTTCACATAGACTTTTTGCCATTGGAGTCACTGATGAAGAAGTTCAAGGAAGTCTTGGTAAAGTCCAAAGCTTCCCTCGACAAGACAAATGATTACTGGGGTGCAAAAATAGAGAACATTGAAAGGGAAATGAAGGAAACAGAGAAATTAATCAATTACTTTGAAGAGCAGCAAGCTGAATTATAACTTTTTCCAGGCCAGTTGTGTGGGATCAGGTGGATCATTTTCACAAACTGCATGGCTTTGATTCATTTTAAATGTTGAAAGTTTTTGATGTGGAAATAAATTCAGAGGGTTAGACAGTCCTCATCATCTTCAGGTGATACCCATTTTTAGTTGAACAAATTTGGTGATGAATAAAACTGAACCTGTAACTGTCTGAAATTATAAAATGTTAAACAAAGCAAATTATATTGATGACTCTTTACCTTGAATAAAATAATCAAATCTGTTGATTTTTGTGATTTTTCTTTTTATTCTCCATATCTGAACACCACATTGGAAGATTTCAAAATTTTCCAGACAATTTTAATTTGACATTATAAAAAGAAATATGCTACAAACAGCTATAACTGCTCTTTTACTCAATAATGATAACACAAAGATTTAATACAGCATTAGTCTTAAAACAATGATAATGGTCCAATGCAGTATTGGACCATTATCATTATTTACAGATTAAGTATTGCACTTTTTCTTTAAACAATTTTCTTGTGAAGACTTCATCAATTCAGAAAAGATTAGGTGAGGTAAGGGAATTTTATTTGTATGGCACATTTTCAGCAACAAGGCAATTCAAAGTGCTCTACATGAATTCAAATGAAATACTAACAAAATAACAAACCAAAGGAAAGATCAAAGTGATCACATTTAAAATATACCTAACCTTCTTTTAAATATAAAGTTAAATAATTGTCTCATTTAGCCACATGTTTCTTTGCTTTGTCCGTATCACAACACATTCAGATTTGTACTTTTGGATAAAACCAATTAAAATTAATCATCAAGAAACTGAAAGAGATGCCTTTATATATACATTTTTTTTATTTAATTTTATTTTATTACTTTGAAAGCATTGTGAGACAATTTGTATATTGCTGTGCATGTTTTAGATGTGCCTCTATTTCACAACAGCTGATCCAAATGATTGCATGACCTGTTCTGCAGGCATCAATTACTGCAGAAGCCGGTTAATCATAGATTCAATCCAGGTGTGTGGCACCAGGGAAAGACCTAAAACATGCAGGAATTGAGAAGTACTCCGTTAAAATAAGTGGATTTGTAAAATTGGATTTTATTTTGTAAATAAAACATGTTAAGAAGGGGATTGTTACACAGTGAAGTCCAGGTAGTGGTGGTGATGTCACCACACCTCATGCCAGCTACACGCCCTTACAAAGCCCTGTGGGAGGTTCCTACTGGTTAGATATAAGCAATCCTTCGTTCCTGTTGTAGTTCCACTTTTGCTTTGCTCTCCTTTACACGTTGCACTTCTCTGGTAAGTTTGCATTATTTTCAATTCCCTGTAACTTTAAGCTTTTAGCTGTTTAACAAACATCACTCGTAAATCATTCTCCAGAACAGTCATGGCAGCAGAATCGACTGCCTTAAAGTATGAACCTGCTGGTACCAGGAGCACAAAAGGCCTGTTCCTGATTTGTGTTCTGCTCAGCCTCTTCTGCTTTTCAAGTTCCCACCTCACCAAAGACAAGCTGGTAAATTTGTTAATTTTGGTGAAATAATGGCTCAAATATTTCAACCACATGAGTGAAACTAAAAGTATATTTCCCAAACCTGCAGAAGCAGTTAAAGGAAGCCCTGGAGAAAAATAAGGAAGCATTTCAGAAAATTAAGGTAAACATTTGTTTTAACTTAAATCGAAACCATTGTCCCACATTTCATTGTTTCATGGGTTTAAGGAGTTTGAGAGAACTGTAAAGTAGTTTATAGGCCTATGTGAACAAGTGTCCACTCAGATAATTGTATGTCTAATCATGTATCAACATTTATCTTAAAGCGTACTTGTGTGGCAAATGAAAACACTTGGATTATCAGAATACTTGCTGTAATGTCCTAAACAGTTTTATTTTTTTATTTTTTTTCCCCTCCAGGCTTATCAAGAGAAAAGAAATGATCTCTCTTCAGAGTTAAAAAATTACATCAATTTAATGGATTTTATGACAGAAGAGATGAAGGAACACAAGGAAGACTTTCCTGATGATTATCCGTCACTGGAGCGATTTGTGAAGAACGTGAAGGATATTGTTGAGGAGGGAAATGTTCATGACAAGGAGGAAAATGATAAGTTTGCTAGAAAAGTGGAGAAGATGAATAACAGCATCAAGAAAGCAGAGATGTTAATTAGTCAGTTGGAGGAGCGGCAAGCTGAGTTATAACTCCAAGATGTCTTTGATTTCCACACGTCTCTGAAGATTTAGGGTTTTTTTTCCCAGCTTTGACCTTCATCACTAGAAAACCTTCTGAAATGCAATAAAGATATAAGTAAAAACTCTTCATGAAAAGACTTGCCAACTGTTTTGATTTTAAATGTTTGCAGTGTCTGTTCACAGTGGAGCCTGTTGAAGAATAAGATTCACAGAGAAATTAATAGAGAACATAATTAAGTCTCAAAATATCTTATGTTTTGCTGTTTCTCAGGTTTTATTTTGTATGCAAAATTAACAAAACCTACTTTTGGTTCTTTCTTGCTGCTAATTATGATTTCTGGGAATGGTGGAGTTTTTCTAAATAAAAATGTATATTTATTACAATTTCAGTGAACGGGTTTTCCTGAAGAAAGCTGAAGTTAATAGATTCATGTGAATTTGAAAATTAACTAATGAAAAGTATTGGCTTGCAGACAGACTACCAATTTGTTTGTCACCACAATAGACCAGAGCAGCGCTTGTTGCTCCAGTGGAGGTTGCAGTCATTCTGGACATTTTGCTCTGTTACACAATCACCTAATGGGAATATAATCCAATTTATCTGGTTGACAACCTATGAGACATTCAGGCCCTTCATCTCAGCTGTCATGTAATGCAAACTGAAGGCCGTGACTCACAGATGCCAGCAGAACATCTTCCGAAAACAATCATTCACTAACGATGACTATGCATTAAGATCCAGTCAATTCATTCTCAATGGATGAATTGGTCACCATATTGTGGAGATTCTCAAAGTGTTCTAGCTCCTGCCTGGAAATCTGTCACTGAGGTAGTCTACCTTTTTCAAAACCAAACAGTCTATATGCTGACCCTTATTTTCATTTGAGTCTAACAGATGAAGGACTGCAGAATCATTGGGCTGGTATGGTCGGAGTCCCAACTATCTGAGTATTTGACAAAATAACAGAAGAGCACGTCATGACCTATCGCATCATAAACAGAAAACAGGAAGAGCTGCTCACACCCCGCTGCACTCAGAAACCCACATCCTCAGAGGCATGATGCAGAGGCATGATGCAGAGGCATGATGCACCCACATGCCTCTTGACTAGTTTCTGGCAGACACTAGAGGGCGCTGTAAACCTGCAGAATTAGGCTCAACAGCAGCGCCGTCTCTCTCGTGAAAGCACAGACACTCTTCTGTATTTTAACTCAGAGCACAAACCACCTCATCCTTCTTAGCAGTGTTCACTTTTAACCATAACGACACTTCACAAATCCCCTGGTTTTTGTCCTAAATGATGTAAAAACATGTATTTCTGATTTGTTTTATCTTTTTTTCCTTTCAGGAATTTGAGGCTCCCAAACAGCCTGCAGTTAACACTAAAACATATTATCTTGTTATCTTCTTGATATATTTTCATTAAATTACAAAGTTGTACCATTAGAAATATAGATAATTTGATAATCTATCACACCGGCTTTTACTTCCACATTTCTTCTTGACTGAGTATAACCGAAAACATGTTTTGCCTCTTGGTGACTTTGGAGGTTTTTTAATGTCTTCTTGTAAACTGCACTGTTTATTTAAAATGAAAGTAAAAGGGCCCATCACATTTAAGGCAAACCCTTAAAAGTATGTAAAGCATTTGTAGTCAGCAGTCTGTTCAGACATCAGTTATGCGGCTCTTCTCCTACTTGCAGGAAGGTTTTATTAACATCAAAACAGCAACAGACCCAGGTTTTTCTCTGTCATTTAGGTTTGTTTAGTCATATGAAATAATATGAACACCAAAGCCACCTTCTGTCAGTAAATGTCTCACTGCAACTAAACAACCAATAAAAAGTAACACACTTCTTTCTGAGGGTAACTGAAAGTCATGGTCAACTGTTGAAGAAAAGGAGAGGCTGTTCTCAGACTCACCAGACATCTTATCTTCTGCTGAGTTTGATTTTAGGAACCACTGATAAATTGCACATTTGGATGTTTTGTGTATTTTTCTTTAGAGCCAATGTCTGATCGAATGTTTACTGTCCTGGATATTTTTAGAAAATCATCCCATTAAAGTTTCAGGAAAACATAAATAAACATTTCTCCTGTTTGTCTGGTTATACAGTCTACGTTTTAAGTTTTAGCTCTGCTTTTATTTAAGTTTGACACCTCTACTCCAGTTTTGTCATTTGATCACTTCAGCTCAAAGGTTGAGTCCAGGTCTTGTGAATCAACACTGTTAATTTAAAAGTGTTTTGATTATTAACACAGAGAAACACAGTGAAAAAATTAGCAAAAATCATCCAGTCTGATGCAGCAAACATCTTTGCACTTTGATTTAATTTCCTGTTTTTATACACAGACTAAATTTCCTTTTTAACAAGTAATGTAATCGTTTTAATGATTCTGCTGTCATCTCAACCTTTTTCCACTTTTTGATGTTTAATCGCTTTCAGGCAAATATTGTAAAAAGTTAAGTGTTTCTTAATGAAATAAAACAATAACTAGCTGACACTATTACATTTGGAAAATAAAGGCAGGAGCTTGTGAGCATAAAAACAGCTTTGAAACAATGGAGGCTGACAAACCTCTTGTTTTAAGCTTTAATATAATTTGGGATGGAGACAAAAAGGATCGATGAGACAATAATCCCACAATTTAATATGATTGATTTAACAATGAAACTGTCCATCACAATTGCTTTACATATATTTGACAGTAGCAATTAAAAAAGTTAAATCCACATTTCCAAAGTTTACATGTTTTTAATCAAAGAACAGTATTAAAAATAGCAAAATTATTTGGATAAACGTTTTTATACATTAGTGCAATCAACTTACATGTCATATTTATGTCTTTTATTATTATACACTTGATTACACAAAGCCCGAAACAGAAAATAATTATACTTCCCCCAAACAAGCAAGAGAAAAATGTCACATGTGACACGTTCACATAAACCAGTAGCAGCACAAACTATAGTTCAGCATGGCTGTCTTCTTGGAGCTCTATTACAGACCAAATGTCCTTAATCTCCTTTACAAAAGCTTTCTTTCCTTCAGCAAATTTTTTTTTTTCCTGGACTATGAAGTCGATGACGACATCCTTGAGTTCTCGCAGTGCCGTATTTTCAGTTGCTGCTATCAATTGTCGCAGAATCGGATAAAGATTCTGAATTTGCTGTTCATGATGGTATTCCACCAATAGAAGATTTGTCAGGAGTTGTGTCTATGAAAAATTATTTTCATTAGACAAGAAGCATTTAATTAATATGTAATATGAGAACTTATATTGAATACAATATGTGAACTATCGTCAACAAACCTTCTTTTCAGCTGCTTGTTTTATTCCACCCTGGAAGTATTCATATAGAATATCCTGAAAATTAAAAAATATATATATTAAGAGGGAGTAGTAAAAAAACACACTTTACAATCAAGAATTAATTACTTGTTGACATTAAAGCTTCTGTATTTTTTTTTAACTTTGGCTAAGAGAGATTCCTTAAATTACTGTTTTCAGTTCATCATTTTTAAACATTTTCTGCAGTGTCTTAGATATTATATTACCAGATTTTCTTCATCATACAGCGAGATTGAGAGATTGATCAGAGCCGACAGACTGAAGAGGAGCAGCAGTCCTGCAGTGGGTCTAACATGGATGACCATGATTACTGGAAATAAAATACATAAAAGATTAAATAAAACTAATTGAAGTGCACATGAAATGGATCTTTTATGTCTCTGTTAGCAATGTTGTATATATATGATCTTTAATTATTCAGTGACAGACCTTACCTGCTGGATGAATAGCAGAAGAGCTGATGCACAGATAAAAACTAAACTACATACACACACACACTCAATATACAGGTGTGAAAATTAGTCTTCTCCACCTGTTTCAGTTCAAGGAAGTAACTCCCGGTACTTTCATCTTCCAGGAATAAGAAAGTGATTATTTACTCATGTCACTGCATGAGTAAAAGAGAAACTGATGTAAGGTTTGCATAGTAATGTGACTGTTTCTGTTATTTCACGCCATCCTTGATCTGGATCCCTTCAACAAATATGAGGCATTGTGACGAAACAACATCATGACATCTACCAGGAACTTAAAGTTTGGCTGCAAATAGCCAATGATCCTAAACAAAATAGTCACAAGTTCCCTTAACAATAACAAAATCAGTGTTTTTGGTGAAGCCATAATAAAGTTCTGATAAGGTCAGATAAGGCAGCACAGAAACCTGACAAGAAGCTTCTGGAAGCATAACCAAAACTTGTATGTTTGTACAATTCTAGTAGTTTTAACAACTTATTTTGAGCTTTAATTCAAGCTGTAGACTGGGGAACTGAAAAGATTGAGTGTTATTTTTATTATTTACTTAAAATGTAATCGATCATCACTACTACTATACGTACAGCTGGCTAAAAGATTTATAAACACTAAATCCTTGTTTTGAACAGATTTTATTGATAACCTCTATTAAAAAAAAATAATATTACAGAAAATCATCATACTTTATTGCATTTATGTCATCTTTCTCCTTTAGCTTTACTGATTATCGGTTTTATCAAAAAGACAAAACGAAATAAACAAAAGAATAAATTTCACATTAACTCATAACACCAACTACAGTTCAGCATGGCTGTCTTCTTGGAGCTCTATTACAGACCAAATGTCCTCAATATCCTTTACAAAAGCTCTCTTTTCTTCAGCAAACTTAGTTTGTTTCTTGGCTATGAAGTTTATGACGACATCCTTGAGTTCTCGCAGTGACGTGTTTTCGGTTGCTGCTATCAGTTGTCCCAGAATCGGATAAAGATTCTGAATTTGCTGTTCGAGATGGTATTCCTCCAACAAACGATTTGCCATGAGTTGTGTCTACAAAAAATTTATTTCATTAGACAAAAAGCATTTAATTAAAATGTAAAATGAGAACTTATATTGAATACATTATGTGAACTACAGTCAACAAACCTTCTTTTCAGCTGCTTGTTTTATTCCACCCTGGAAGTATTCATGTAGAATATCCTGAAAATTAAAAAAGTATATATTATGAGGTAGTAGTAAAAACACACACTTTACAATAAAAAATTAATTACTTGTTGACATTAAAGTTTCTGTTTTTTTTTTAACTTTTGCTAAGAGAGACTCCTTAACCTACTGTTCATCTAAAACATTGTCCTCTCTGCTTTAGATAAAGTTTTAAAAAGCACACAGTGATGGAGGCATGAATTTAGATATCATAACAAAACTTTGTATGAAAGTTTATTACCAGATTTTCATCATCATGCAGTGAGTTTGAGAGATTGATCAGAGCCAACAGACTGAAGAGGAGCAGCAGTCCTGTGGTGGGTCGAACATGGATGACCATGATTACTGGAATAAAACACATAAAAGATTAGATAAAATAAATGGAACATCTGACCTGGATATTTTAATTCTATTAACAATGTTATATAGGATCTTTAATTATTCAGTGACAGACCTTACCTGCTGGATGAATAGCAGAAGAGCTGATGCACAGATAAAAACCAAACTAGTGACTCAGCAGACGACAAGTGCTTTAAATCCTCTTCAGGTCACCTGGTACCTGCTAGACTCCACCTATATGAACCACCTCTTTAGTTTCATTATCACTATTTGTCCAGCTTTTGAAAAGGTGCATCATCAGTTGGCATAACAGAAAATGACAGCAGCAGACAGGAATGCTGAGTGTCATGCATTGCTCCTTTGGGTATTTTCAAAGGAATAAGTAAATGAACAAGGTTCTTTGTAAAATAAAATTTAAAAAATTATATATGTATATAATAATAATAAAAATTTCCTTCTCACCCACCGCGGGTGGTTCTTATCCTCTGAGCTCGGGTCCTCTACCAGAGGCCTGGGAGCTTGAGGGTCCTGCAGTATCTTGGCTGTGCCAAGGACTGCACATTTCTGGACTGAGATGTCTGATGTTGTTCCTGGGATCTGTTGTCGCCATTGATCCAGTTTGGGGGTGACTGCCCCGAGGGCCCCGATGACCACAGGCACCACTGTGGTCTTCACCTTCCAGGCCCTCTCCAGTTCCTCCCTGAGGCCCTGATATTTCTCTAATATTATTTATATATATATATATATATATATATATATATAAAAAAAAAAAAAAAAAAAATCTAGATTTAGCTGTATCTTATAAAGCTCTAAAATGATAATATCACATTTTATGATTGACAAAGATACAGCTAAATCTAGAGTTTCCAACTTAAAACCCATTTTGTGTTAATGTTATCTTTTCCATTTAGGTTTGCACAGTTTAGGTTTGCATGTTTCTTTTCTATTCCAGGAAATAACTCCTGGCAGTTTCATCTTACAAGAATATGTAAGATCTCTTTAACGTCACTACTTAATGTAAAAGAAAAACTGGTGTAAAAAGACACAGAGAAATAACTTTTCTCAGTCTTTCACATCCTTCTTGGTCCCTTCTTGTAATAGGCACAAACTTTTATTGATCCCACAATAATTTCCTCTTTATTTCATTTTCTTGATTCAGTTTTTATTGATAGAAGAAGGTAAACTATCTGGATAGATTCTTCCATCCATCAAAATTGCAAAATTGCTGAACAGATGCATGAGAGAAACAGGCACACTGGTAAAATGTTAATCTTAGTTGGAATGGAGACAAAAAGGATTGATGAGACAATAATCCCATAATTTAATATGATTGATTTAATAATGAAACTATCCATCACAATTGCTTTACATATATTTGACAGTAGCAATTACAAAAGTTAAATCCACATTTCCAAAGTTTACATGTTTCTTGTCAAAGAACAGTATTAAAAATAGCAAAATTATTTGGATAAACGTTTTTATACATTAGTGCAATCAACTTACATGTTATAGTTATGTATTTCATTATTACACACTTGATCACAAAAAGCCTGAAACAGAAAATAATTATACTTCCACCAAACAAGCAAGAGAAAAATGTCACATGTGACATGTTCACATAAACTAGTTGCAGCACAAACTACAGTTCAGCATGGCTGTCTTCTTGGAGCTCTATTACAGACCAAATGTCCTCAATCTCCTTCTCAAAAGCTTTCTTTCCTTCAGCAAACTTAGTTCTTTTCTCGACTATGAAGTCGATGATGACATCCTTGAGTTCTCGCAGTGCCGTATTTTCAGTTGCTGCTATCAATTGTCGCAGAATCGGAAAAATATTCTGAATTTGCTGTTCATGATGGTATTCCACCAATAGAAGTTCTGCCATGAGTTGTGTCTATGAAAAATTATTTTCATTAGACAAGAAGCATTTAATTAATATGTAAAATGAGAAATTACATTGACTACATTATGCAAACTACAGTCAACAAACCTTCTTTTCAGCTGCTTGTTTTATTCCACCCTGGAAGTATTCATATAGAATATCCTGAAAATTAAAAAAAGTATATATTATGAGGTAGTAGTAAAAACACACACTTTACAATAAAGAATTAATTACTTGTTGACATTAAATTTTCTGTATGATTTTAATTTTTTTTTTACTTTTGCAAAGAGAGATTCCATAAATGTCTTAGATGAAGCTTTGCAAGCACACACAAAATAAAAATTTAGATCTCAAAACAAATCAGGTCATAAATCTTTATTACCAGATTTTCTTCATCATGCAGTGAATTTGAGAGATTGATCAGAGCCAACAGACTGAAGAGGAGCAGCAGTCCTGCAGTGGGTCTAACATGGATGACCATGATTACTGGAATAAAACACATAAAAGTTAAGATAAAATAAATGAAACATCTGACCTGGATATTTTAATTCTATTAACAATGTTATAAAGGGATTTTTTATTATTCAGTGACAGACCTTACCTGCTGGATGAATAGCAGAAGAGCTGATGCACAGATAAAAACCAAACTAGTGACTCGGCAGACGACAAGTGCTTTAAATCCTCTTCAGGTCACCTGGTACCTGCTAGACTCCACCTATATGAACCACCTCTTTAGTTTCATTATCACTATTTGTCCAGCTTTTGAAAAGGTGCATCATCAGTTGGCATGACAGAAAATGACAGCAGCACACAGGAATGCTTAGTGTCATGCATTGCTCCTTTGGGTATTTTTCAAAAATTCCTGAAAAGATGCTTAAGCAAAACAGGTAAAATGTTTAACAATAAAATTTGTTCATTGTGATTTGAGAAAAAACAAATCTACAAATGATACTGGACTAAAAAGTTACACGCTGTAAAAAAAAAAGGTCTTTATCTTCTTATATACTTATACAGCAGCCACACTTTTACCATATACATACATTATATTTTACTATATAAATTTGGTAAAGTGACTAATAGCTAACAAATAAACAGCAGGGATAAACTGACTAAAAAATGTGGATAATAGATACTGATTTTGATCATTTATATAAAAAATGTGCCATCCATATGGTTATTAATCATGTGAAGTTAAAACATTTGTTCTGTTTTTGATGTTCTTTACCTTTTTATTGAACAGGTAGATATTTAACTGATGACAGACAGATTGAATAAGACAGATGACAAAAGATTGAATGAATTCTAGTCTCCTCCAACAGTCCAACATCTACCAACAGTTTATGTCTTGATAACATAGTTTATGGTTTCAAAACACACATTTAAAGTGAGATACTGTGTGAAACAGGTTTTTACTCTGTCCTTTCCATTTACACTTCTCAGAAATCACCTTGGGATGTTTCATCTTATCGTAAAATAGCATGGCTTACAGTAACTGCCGGCAGGAGAATATCAAGAAAAAGAAACCTATGTGAGCTCAACTCAAACTGTATGTTATATAATATTCTACTCTTGCTTGAAAAACAAATATCAGTCTGATTATTGAATCAGAGTTCTAACCAAACGTTTTAAAAACTAGAATGACAGAGGCAATTTTCGGGCAGCAATTAACAACAGTGTTTTATCGTGGAAAAAAGTTAGCTCAGCATGTTATAAACTCATGTAAAGTTGTAAATGAGACTGCTTGATAAAAACAGAATATATTAGCATTTCAAAAGAAAACATCTGGACAGTATTTAGGTAAATACTTACACAAAAACTGGTTGTTGCCCTTTCTTTTCAGATAAATGAACTGTTTCCCCTTGTAGTCAAAAAATATTTGAATAACAGCTGTAAGAAGTGAAACTATGCAAACTGCCTCTATACTTGATTCCATAAGAAGTTTTATTAATATAATTGAATTACTTTAGAAGCATGTGTTGCACAGTTTAAATGCACAAGTATTGATATTTTGCAGAAAAACTTGTAGCAGTTTATGGGTTGTCACTGCATTTCAGGAAAAGCTCAAGTCACATCCCAAGTTGCCACGTTGAGGCAATATTTCAACAAAGTGGTTCCAGTGATTGCAGTGGTGAAGAAAAACACTATATCCTGATGCCTTACCCCAGTACAAAAATATCTTCAGAAGACAAAGGGTTTTTTAGGAGAAAGCTTAGTTTTATTTTGACGGGACGTTAAATGTGATTTGGTAAAGACCCAGTATGATCATTGCTCTCCTGTGAAACTCCACTCAAAATATTCTTGCTTACTGGATAGTCTGGGCAATATCACTCCAGAAACCCTCACAGATTGATATGATCCAAATATATTTTATACTTATGTCTTTGATTATTACACACTTGGACACAAACAATTATGAGCCTGAAACAAAAAAAATCATCATTCATCTATCATATATTTAATTTATTTCATCGTGCATCGTTGTGTTTATAGATTATTAACTTTAGCAAAAAAGAGAAGCAAACAAAAGAAAAATGTCACACACACAGTTTCACATTAACTACATAACACCAACTCCAGCTCATCTTAGTCATATTCTTGGAGCTCTATTACAGCCCAAATGTTCTCAATTTCCTTTTCAAAATATTTCTTTCCTTCAGCGAAGCCAGTTTTCTTCTCAACTAAAAAGTTTATGATGACATCCTTGAGTTCTCGCAGAGACGAAGAATCTTTGGTCGCTGTTATCAGTTGTTGCAGAATCGGATAAAGGTTCTGAATTTGCTGTTCGAAATAGATTTCCACCAATGTAGCTTCCTTCATGAGTTGTGCCTGGAAGAAATGAATTTCATTAGACAGGGAGCATTTGATTATCTATGAAAATTGACAAATTATGTTGAATGTATCATGTCAGCTACAATCAACAAACCTTCCTTTTGGCTGCTTGTTTTATTCCACCCTGGAAGTATTCGCGTAGAATATCCTGAAATTTTACAAGAGAAAGAAACAAATAACACTATGAACTTAGAATTATAATTTGAAGACTTTATTTACATAAAAATTACAATAAAAAGCTGAAAGTGAAACTTATTCATTTGTTTTAGTTTTACTAATTCTTTATTTTTCACTCCCATTATTTTTAAACATTGTTTCCTCTGTTTTACATGAATGTTAACAGGTACACACATGGATGGAAAGTGATGGAAAGTAAACTTAGATTCGAAAAATATGACATAGAGCTTCATTACCAGAGAATTTTCATGAACCAGTGAGTTTGAGAGATTGATCAGAGCCAACAGACTGAAGAGGAGCAGCAGTCCTGTGGTGGGTCTAACATGGATGACCATGATGACTGGAAATAAAACACATACAAGTTCATGTAAAATTAATTGAAGAACATCTGAGCTGGATATTTCAAGGCTCCGTTAGCAATATAGGAACTTACATTGTTCAGCGGCAGACCTTATCTGCTGGATGAATGACAGATGTACAGATGAAAACAAAGCTTGTGACGAGACAGCGCAGACTTCTTTAAATATTCTTCTGGTCACTTGTCACCTGACGGACTGTTAAAAACCAAACTAATCACGAACCACAACTGCTTACCGGTATATTCCCTTCAGGTCACTTTCAGCCACCAGACTCCACCGATGTGAACTTTAGTTTCATTATTATTATCAGTCCAGCTTTTGAGAAAATGCATCATCAGTTGGCATGACAGAAAATGACGACAGCACACAGGAATGTTTGGTGTAATGCGTCGCTCCTTTGAGTATTTTCAAAGGAACAACAAGTAAACAAGTAAAGACCATGTTTTAAAGATGTATTTTAATTCCTAATTTAATTATACCCCATTCTACAATTAACAAAAATATAGCAAAAACTAGAGTGTCCAACTTAAAACACATTTTGTGTTAATGTTATATTGTACGTTTAAGTTTGCACTCAGTATCCCAGAAGTGAACAAGCGTGAGGCCCGGTAAGACATTCAGCGGCACAAACCAAACATGTCCACACAAAAATCACAAGTATTTTTAACGCATTTTAGTTAACAAGGGAGGAAGTTGGAAATGCATGTGCAGCAAAATGTTTTTCAACATCTTAAAACTGCTTAACACAACAGATCTACCACATTGTAGATGTGAAAGAGAATTTTGGCTCTGCATGTGCTCTCTGCTTCTGGACATGAAGATCTGATTAAAATGTTTCAAGTGTAAAAGTGTTTTCTTTTTCTTCTCCTTTGATGAAGGGAATGCTGTTCTGAAATTAGTTTTGTATTTTCATATTTAATGGATTATACTAAGCAAGAAATGTGTGGCGAGGCTCATGGAAGAAGACAAACAAGTTTGTGTAATTTGATAGCAAATGGGTATTTTCCAGTGCTGTTAGATTCCTGGGTGTGTGTGTTTACATACACACACACACTCAATATACAGGTGTGAAAATTAGTCTTCTCCACCTTTTTCAGTTCAAGAAAATAACTCCTGGCAGGGGTCTCAAACTCCAGTCCTCAAGGGCCGCAGACCTGCAGTTTTTAGATCTGCCACAGGTACAAAACGCTGGAATGAAATGGCTTAATTACCTCATCTCAGTTCTCCAGAGCCTTAATGACCTAATTATTCGATTCAGGTGTGGTGCAGCAGAGGCACATTTAAAAGTTGCAGGACTGTGGCCCTCGAGGCCTGGAGTTTGAGACCCCTGCCCGGCACTTTCATCTTCCAGGAATAAGAAAGTGATTATTTACTCATGTCACTGCATGAGTAAAAGAGAAACTGATGTAAGGTTTGCATAGTAATGTGACTGTTTCTGTTATTTCACGCCATCCTTGATCTGGATCCCTTCAACAAATATAAGGCATTGTGACGAAACAACATCATGACATCTACCAGGAACTTAAAGTTTGGCTGCAAATAGCCAATGATCCTAAACAAAATAGTCACAAGTTCCCTTAACAATAACAAAATCAGTGTTTTTGGTGAAGCCATAATAAAGTTCTGATAAGGTCAGATAAGGCAGCACAGAAACCTGACAAGAAGCTTCTGGAAGCATAACCAAAACTTGTATGTTTGTACATTTCTAGTAGTTTTAACAACTTATTTTGAGCTTTAACTCAAGCTGGAGACTGGGGGACTAAAAAGATTGAGTTATTTTTATTATTTACTGAAAATGTAATTGATCGTCACTACTATTATTTGAACAGATTTTATCAATAACCTCTATTTAGAAAAATAATATTACGGAAAATCATCATACTTTATTGCAATTATGTCATTTTTACTGATTATCGGCTTTATCAAAAAGACAGAAAGAAACAGACGAAAGACAAAATTTGAGAAATTTTTAGCATTCTCATGTCTCCTCAAACGTCACACACCTTTCAGTTTGGGTTGTGCGATGACGTCCAAAACAGGTGTGACTCTGGCATTCCCATTTGCACTTCTCAGAAATCATCTTTACATGTTTCACCTTCCAGTAAAGTAGCATGGTTTACTGTAACTGCATGCAAACTCAACACACTGATTGTATATGTTATATAATGTTGTACTCAATCTCATCCTGGAAAAAACAAGTGTACCAGGCTAAAGCTATCTTATTATAGTGAACTACGAAAGCTGCAGTCAGAAACTTCATCTGCAGGGTTTTTCTACATCAGATGAAGATGCTGCTTTTTAAACCTGCTTTTCTAAATACCTTTAAAAAGCATTGATAAGTAGCCAAAATGGTGAAGCCTCAACCAATTGTTGACAAAGCCAATGACATTAAAAGCAATAGCAGTTTATAGTAATTTGAAATAATTGAACAAATAAAATTTTAAAGGAACAGTAAAAATGTTACTTTGTTTTCATCCCAAATATGTAATTCAGACTTCATAATTCAATATAACTGTGGGTTCTGTGTGAATATATGTCAGCATAAGATGGATTTATTTATTTATGTTTCTGGTTATTAGGACCGATAACATGGTTATGTTCAATCACCATGACAGTCATTGAAGTCAAGATATGAACATCTAACACCAACAGGTTATTGTGCAACAGGTGTATTTCACTTACATGTTGTCTCTATTGCTGTAAAGTAAAACTGAAAGAAGTTCAGTGTGAATTTCATAAGGGGCAGGACACACAGATGGAGGCGTAACATAAAGTAGAAAGCCTGAAGGATACTTAAGATATGTTTGGAGCCGGATTTAGTTATTTCTTCTGCCGGCATCTGGAAAAACAGCTCTTCTTTCTCTGATCCTACTGGTAAGATGTGTTAAAACATTAAGATTTGTTGAAAAAGCAACATTTCACTTCTAGTCTTGTTTTATTAATTTTACAAAAATGTGTTCAGTGTTTTAATTTCCAGAAAAATGGCAGCAGCAGACGTACCTGGAGCCACCAAAGGACTGCTTCTCATCTTCACTCTGTTTACGCTGGTTCATGTCACAAACTCTCTGGAAGCAGAGCAACATCTGGTAAAAATAAATACCGTAAATAAATTATGTTCATTGCTCAGATGTTTTTTTTTGATACACAATGTTTGGTCATTATCATGCAAGGAATAATACAAACACACACATTTAGCTCGATAGCTGAACAAATACAGAACTTTGAAAAGGAAAAATAGTGTAATTTTAAATGTTTTACTTTTAACTCAACATCAAATTGACTTGTTTTAGGAAATATTTTTTTCTGCTTTCAGACTAATTTTTTTTTTTCCATTTTCCTACAATGATTGAAATTCGCTTTTGTATTCAATCCTGTTATGAACAAACTCTTACCGAGCAAAATGCATTAATAGGTCATTATTTTTTTCTGTAATTTTGCAGGAAATTCTCACAAAATATCTTGTGGGTGGACTGAATGAAGCAGCCGAAAAGAAGGTTGGTCACTGGGTTCACAGCATTGTGTTTAAATGTGATTAGTTGATCAAAATTATTCAATGAAAAATAATTGAATCTGCATTTTATATGGAAAATTTTTTGCCCAACAGGCACAGCTGGACGATCAACTTACACGTTTTGTAGATGATTTTCAGGAAGATGTTGACAAGATTTCTCTTGTTGTACAGCAACTGGAGGTCATAACACAGAAGAACTCTTACCTGAGAAAACTCCCTAGAGCAATCAATAAATATGTAAATAAAAAGATTCAAAAGGCCAATGCTGTAGTAGTGGCTTATAGAAAGGAAATGCAGGATGTCTGGGCCTTCATAAACCGCAAAGAAAACAATCGTGGCGAACTTTAACAGAGCTTATCCTAAAATGAAATTCTTTCTGTTTTGTTTTTATGAATGAATGAAAAGTTGCATGTTAGATGATCAAGGTGTTTTTTGCCAGTTGGTGATTCTATTTATTTGTAATAAAACTAAATATAAGCTTTAAATTAAAACTGAAGGCTACTGTTCTGAAGAATTGCTTGGCATTAGGTTTTGTATTTCTTCTAGTCTGTCCATCAATGCAGAAAGTTAAAAAATCAAAGCTGGACAACTTCACACACAAAGTTAAGATACAATTTTGGGATAAACTGTATGCAATGCAATAATGTGACACTATGTAGTTTTACTTTTCTGATTACTAATAAAGATTTCAATAAATCAGGTTTGAGTTGAATTTAATCTTACAGCTGTTTCTTGTCTCATTACGTTGGAGATGCAACAAAAGGGGAGGGAAACTGGAGATCAAGATGTTTTTTAAATTCTGAATAAAACTAAAGTAGTCCTGATGTCAAAGTTACAAAAACTGTCATTCCCGTACCCAAATGTAGAAATGGTTTTACCTCAGAGACATCTTCTGACGTCGACTTCATCAGTTTCTACCCTACAATGTGCATTGTTGTTACCGGAGTGTTTACACTATAAACTGATGGGTCAATAAAAATTACCCTCCAATTCAGGATTCCATCTACCTAATGAAACTCAACATTGTCACAATTCAACGTTTCATAATATGGAAAATCCTGAGCGTCGTCTTAATGAGTCTTCAGTCAGGAGCTTCTTCAGAGCCGCTGTCATACTGACTGCTACTCTTTGAAGAAAGGTATGAGTTACAATAACATGTAATTCCCCTTTGGAATAAATAAAGTTTTGTTTTAAATGAATTTGAATTGAATTCAGAACACCAAACGTACTTTAATATCGGACAAACATTATCCAAGTGAATATTTCATTTAGAAATAATTACATTTTGGATTATTTAATGATTTCGGAGAAAAAAATAGGAAGATGTAATGACAACACATGACTCTTTTTTTTTATTATAAAACACATGACAAAAAAACCCCAAGACATTTATGTTGAAATCCACTCACAGAATGAGGCGCCGGTGGCTCTGAGTTAAAAAAAAAAAAAAGGTCCATTCTTTAAGACATCATTTGAAAGACGCTCGACTTGTTTCGATAATCTGGAAAGCAGGTCGGCTCCCAAACACAGACAGGAATCTGACCCTGAATCAGTGAAGCTCCAGGGAACAACAGTCATGTTGACAGGGACAGCCCTGTCTTTGGTCCTTTAGTCTCTGACAGTGACATCGCTCCGTCAATGGGGCCCAGACTGGTCCCAGAACCGGGCCCTGCGTGGCTCAGCAGTCCTTTGGTGCGTTCGGATCCATCAGGGTGTGCGGTATGAGCGGTGCGACCAGAGAGACAGAGAATTAGCGACACCTAGTTACAGAGAAAGGAGCTAAAACTGAAGTGCACTTTGCCGTTTGAAGTTCCATCGGTACAGGTGAATGACAGACAGTACGACAACAAAATATGGCTTTTCCACATCTACGCAGGTAGGCATTTCATCTTTGATTTCCTGCAACATTGGAATTACATGATGACTGACTTTCATGTTCACATCTCAGTTATTTACATTTGCCATTTACATCCAAACAATGTAAGCTGTGGCTCTCCTGAGTGATACAACAGTGGTGTGTCACACGCTTATATTTTTTATGGTGCGCTTCAGTCCATTCATAGAAGTCCTCTGAAGAGACTTTGACTTATATTCTCATAGATCTCTAGTCTCTCTCTTCATGCCACAGCTCCCATTCAAAGGCATTTGGCAGTACCTAAAGTGGCATTGAGTTCATTTGCAGTTTGCAGAATGTTTTCCTTCATATTGAGCTTTCTTCACACGGTGCAAGAGGAGCTTGAAATTCTGACAAACTGACAAATTCGTCCTCTAGTCCTTTCTTCCTCGCTCCCAGCAATTCATCCACTCCATTTCCGTCTCCCACCTCCTTCTCTCCCAAATCTGGCCGCCCCCAGTCCCTCGTCCCCGTCCTCCCCCCCAGCGTGTTCGCTACTAGGATCTCGGAGTTAAGCTTCAGCCCGCTGCCACTGGAGTCGCAGTTGGCGTACAGAGAATGCCCATTGCTCGGGTTGCTGCTAATCCTGGAGCTGCTGTAGCTGTTAACGTGGGGGCCACCATTACCCTGACTGCTGAGCAGGGTTGTGGCCGTGGTTGACGTCGTCTTGCCGTTTTGTTTTTCCGACGACCTGAATCCGTCCGACACCATGCTGGAGCTGCTTTGGGACTGCGGCGTTGTCGAGGAGCACAGCAATTTCTGCTCCTTTCCCGACGACAACGAGTTATCAGGAGCGCGATTGCACGAGCGGGTGCTGTTTTTCCTTATGTTTAAGAAATAGAGGAGAAATGCTCCACATACTAGACCTAAGAAGAATAAAAGGACATAGATTGCTAAGTGATGTCGGTTTCCATCCAGGGCAGATGATCCTCTAGCATTGGGTGCCTCCAGGGTCAGGAAAAAAGCTGCTCGTCGGCAGGGGGTCGGGTCTCTGACGTTCGGTCCTCCCTCCTGAAAGACAAAATATATATATATATATCTTTCAGGCAATGACTTCCTGCAATAAAGCAAAAAGTGTGATACAAAGCCTTCAAAGGGATTTGAACTCTTAAGTTTGCATTTTATTTAGTTAAAACTACAAACTTTGTGCAATAGACCAGCAAAAGGTTTGTGGAGATGCTAAGTGGGAAATAAATAAATAAATTATATATTTCTTAAAAATCTTTTGTTGAAAAAACTTAGAAGTTCAATTGTCCTACTGTCATTATTATTATCATCATCATCAATGTGAATACTTATAATATATTACAAATAATAATTATAAATATTATTATTAATAATTGTTATTATAATTTTAAAGTATATAACATTTAGAGTTCACAGCCAGCCATATGAGGAACAGTTAATACAGAAGATGTTCTGTTCAGTTCATAATCAATTAATCAACTTTGTTTATGCTATTAGACAGATTTGATTAGTGATTTGAGTCAGCTTTCAAACAGGAAACTTTACATACAGACATAATAAATATAAATAAAACATGATTTCCATCCAATCTCACTGTGCAGGAGTCGTTTTGCAAAGACACATTTTCAGTCTCAATAGGACACAAAAATAAATCTGAACCTGGCATGTGCAAACGTAGTGGCCCAGGTTTTCCTCTGTCACGGTCACAGCCAAGTCAGAGTGGTGCTGCCTGGTGTGTCTGTGGGGAGGATACTCCCAGCTGCAAGGCCGAGGAGAAAGCTGGACACATGGCAACAGGATCTGCAGCCCAGGGGAGACTTTCAGCTCCTTGGTGGATGGATTGCATCGTCCTACAGCACAGGGAAGCACAGAGTTTAAAAACAGTATGAACCACAAGACGTGGAGGTTCGACAGCAACAAAGAAACCTATGCTCATTTTATATGACACCTGGATCTACTTACCCGCTTGAGAATCACACCTTCTTAAGGCCTCATCCACAACGTCACCTGAACCAGGACTGGAAGCAGAAAAACAGAGAATCACTCAGATTGTTGGCTAATGTTTGTTCTTCTACTTCCTTTTGTTCAATAACTACGTTAGGTTCGTTTATTTTTAATTATGCGATGTTTTTTTTTTCTTCTTATGTTTTCTGACTGTTTGGTCATTCATTATTATTACTTATCACAAATAAGGTCTAACTGAACAAGATAGGTGTAATAGAATGGACCTCTTGTATAGCTAGCTACTTTAGTTACTGTTGTAAACTAACCATTATTAATAAAATCCAGGGCTAGTAAATTAAAAAAAATAAAGTGACAAAAAATAATCAAATATTTTTTTTAGCAAAAGAAAAATGATGAATTGAAATTTCTCAATCTAAAAATGTGATTTTTTTCCTATTTTCTCTACTTTCTGGCAAAATACTGTAAAGTAAAGCAACAAAAAAATGTTAATTGGTTGTTTAGAAAAGAAAAGGTGGCAGAAAAATAAAGACTAAAACTCAAAGTTGAATTAGTTCTTTGTTTGATGCTTATCTGATTCCTGATATCTTTAATAGTTGCTTGATTGTTAATTATCCAGAGGACTTTTGCCTCCCCTCACAACACAGTACTGATCAGTTCATGCAGCATAATTGAATATTGTACGCCTTTCTTACGGTGGCCGTCGTACTTTCTGCTTTAGTATAAGGTTATGTAAGGTTTTTCCATGAACGTTAATATCTCTTTGTGAAATATCTGAAGTTTTATATCTTTTTCTTTAGGAAAGAAAGGCACCAAAAACCTGCGGTACAATACATTACCCTGTCTTGACTATTTTCAGTGATGTAAGAAGAATAATCTTGATAAATATTTGATGAATGAAGCAAAAATATACATTATAAACATAGGGGTAATCTACCCTCGATTTTAAGCTTCAGAAAATCTAGGGTAGATTTGTTATACTCACTCTGTGAGTGTGAATCTGCAGGTTTTGTCCTCTGCGCTCCACTCACAGCCAACTCCTCTGGCTCTGGCACAGACCTCACAGCTGGAGTACTGAGCGCAGCCTTCAGTCTGGACTTTAGCCACCGACTGCGGGCTGCCCACCAGCGCTCGGCCCTGGAAACACAGCGACGGCTTACAGAACCAACTCACACTGAAACTAGCTATTTAATTTTAAGATTCAACAAGCTAAATAAATAAATGAAGGGCTGGATGTGAGAGACAAAAGCTATTGCTTTACCTGATGCATTATTATATTGTTAATAGGCTCTTGCGGTGAGAAAAGAGGAATCTCTTGAAGTAAAGTTGCATTCTGGTTCGCTACCGCCACCTGGTGGAGCTCCCCACGATCTACAACACAGAAAACAATTAAAATGTTATTATTTTAGTTCAAATAAAGAAAAAGTCAAACTAAATTAATACAAACTGAATTTTATTTTCTGCTGCCATGTTTTAAATACTTGAGTTTTAAGCCAATCGACTGTTTGAGCGTTTAAAAAATTGCCTGAATGAATGTAGTGACACAGTGACTCAAAACAGTCATATGTTAGAAGTTTAATCTCTACTCCTTTCTTCTGACCTGTTCCAAGATGGAGGACGGCTCCTCTCCGGTCCTCTGCCTCGCCCATCAGTGTCACAGCCAGCTTGGTGTATTTAATTCCCTTCCGGACCAGCAGGGGCGCTGCAGTGACGCTGTTCTCCATCAGAGGGTGATCCCTCACAAAAGTCAGCACCTTATCAGGAAGTTTCAACGAGGATCCAAATCCCTGAGCCTTTAAGTCGCTGTTCAAACACTAAACAATAAAAAAAATAAAAAAAAATAAAAAAAATTAAAAAAAAAAGGAAGAAAGAAAGAAAATAGTTAAATGAGGGGAAAACAAAATGTATTAATGAAAGCAGAAAGCGCGGTGGAGCTCGGTACCTGGCCTGGTCTTGGTGTGGGGACAGTCTCAGGACTGTTCCAGTTCTCACATGTCTTCTTCAGCTCTTTAAAAGGACCGTCCATCACTTTGCTGATGTCAAACAGACTGAAGACACACACCGCTGAAATGTCATTGGGCTCCCTGGAAAAAAGAAACGAAAAAAGGGGCAAAATTACAAAACTGTTTTGTCTCACTTGTCTGTATCACACCAAGGTAAAATGTTACCTAAATATTTATGAATTAATACCCAGAAAAAAGGTTGTTACCATCAATTTATAATTTGGTCACTGCTGTGCAATTTTTGCCCACATATTTAACCCTTTCATAAAGCATATTTTTAGGTGATTGTTTTCTCTGACTGCCGTTACCACTGTGAGGTGAACAGCCCGTAGAAGTGTGTGCTGCTGGGGTCTCCTGGGGAGTGTTGAGTCGTGAAAACGTCTGTCAGGATGTTGTAGCGCTGACCACTCGCTTTGTCTTCACACACCAGTTGGGCCTTGAGAAAGGTGGTCCATCGTCGCTGCAGAGTCTTCATCCCTCCCACGTCAGACTGAACAATCAGACGGCATATATTTACTCCAGCGAAGCCAAAAGAGAAAAGCAATTAAGTTAATTTCATCAAATGTCTGGGTTACCTTGCAAACCCGCACCACCCTCGGTACTTTGGTGTACAGATCGTGCTCTTTGGCCATCTCGGTGAAGAAGAAGTAGATTTTGTCATCGTCTCCAGTCGGGTTGCTGTCTGGGGCCTGTTCTATCAACGCCGAGCTCACAAACTCCGGGTCTGAATGCATGAGCAACAACAACAAATGTCCAGTAAGGTCATTCGCAAGACTTGACATTAAGATCAAATGTGTGTGTTGGGTGCTGGAGAACTTCTGAGCGCCTCACCGTTGAGCCAGTTGATGGATTGGTCGGTTCGGACGCGCTCCTGCTCGGGGCCCGTTGCCCTGGAGATGTCATAGGAAGTTCCCAGGAAGTTACTGGTGGCTGCTGTGTACAGGATGCCATCTGAAGAGAAGAAAGAGAAACATTTATAACAGAGCAGGCTTGGGAAGCATGAAGAAAGCCAGTTGAGAACTGATCCAAAGTTTTCCCACTTGCCTGCCATTACAGCTGTGTAACGCTGACTGGGCTCAAAGGGGCATTTGCCCTTCCCAGTCTCCATCTTCACTGCTCCATCCTCTGTTTTTTCCAAGGTGAAGGAGGGAAGGTGCTGCAGGATGACAGAAAAAAACACGACTGGGTGAAACTAAACTGCTTCTGCTCAGAGGAGCCCAGAGGCGCCAGTGAGGATCTGGGTGAGCTCAGTGTGAGGCGGTTCTATAACCACATAAAAATCCATGAAAAACTCTCCTTAGAGTTCTATTTGCAAAAAAAGTAGGAAAAACATGTTTTATTTTCTAGATATTTTACATGAAAACTGGATAAAATACATTTACATGTCTGTCTGCAATTTAACCACTGCTAACTGTAACACAAAACAGATAATGACTTGTTTGCAGTCGATTCTTCACATGCTGCTGCCAAGAAGTACAAAGATGATGGACACACTCACCAGGAATGCACACTGGGGGTCAAAGGCGAAGGAGCCACACACGTAGATGCGACCGTCTTTCAGGAACTCCAACAGACGGATGTAGTTGTTGCAGTCCGCCTGCAGGGGGAGACAAAGTTACAGAAATCAGTCAGGCCCAAGTTTGACTCCTTGGTTAAACTTCAACATTTTGTAAATATATTAATACATTTTTGTGATTTCTGTGTGCAAACGTTCCATGTAAATATTCATTCACATTTGAAGATATATTGCAGATTCATGCATAAAGTAAATAAATAACAATCAATGGTGATGTGCCTGCATATGTTTTAATATGTTTTAAATATTAATATTTTGGTCTTCTAAAAGTTTTGTTTTGGGATGGAAATGGCTGTCTTTTTTTCATGATCCAAATACAATCAACAGCAGGCCGACAATGTAATATTTTTATCTCTTCTGTCTGTCTGAAGTGGAAAAATACCCTCATAGTCTCACCTCACTTAGCAGGAAAAGATGACGCAGGTCATTTATATTGAAATGGGTTGGCGTGTGTAGGTGCGTGGGTGTGTGTGGGCGCATGTGTGTGCGTGTGCGTGTGTGTGTTTGTGTGTGCAGCACAAAGACCGCATGTTTTTCTGGATGAGCTCCAGGCCTGAGTCACCTCTTCCCCAGGGAACAGATCCTCTCCCAAGCCCAGATCATGTCCCCTGAATCAGCCCTCCCTGCTAACCCGCACCTCCCGCCACCGCCATGCTGGTTCAGCTCCGTGGGAGGCCCACTGCCAACCAAAATACCCTCCACTCATCAAATACAGCCTCAAATTAGGATTACGAATTTAATGTGCCGCTTCAAATTAACACAACAATAAGACTATTGTTACTCTATTCATTTTTAATTACTAATTCCATGATTTCAACCTTTTACTAATTGAAGCTGCCAGATGGAATTAGATATTGCTTAACTCATGGGTTTGTTTTTTCAGTCACATGATGAATAAATAGATCAAATTCATTTGGAAGAGAATCTATTGCATCTGTCATTTATCATATTCATAATTTGTGTTTAGTAAAATCCTGCAGTAATGATTTAAATTTGACCAGTTCGGGCAATGGGACCTGCATTATCGGTATTCACTTGGTGATTGATCATCAATGATGAGCTGAACTCATCATTGGGATAAGTTAATTTATCATTAATTATGGGGGTTTAATGATGCATCTGACTTGTTTTTTCCATGCTGGATGGACTACATAATTCATGATGTAGTGATATACTGTCAAAATACAGCTTTGGAAAAAAACTAAGGGCCCTCTGATTATTCCACCAAATATTGATTTCTGAACTGAGTTTAAACATCAGTATTGTTGTTTCTAAATGAATATGAACTTGTTCTCTTTGCATTATTTGAGGTCTGAAAGCGCTGCACCTTTTTTGCAATTTTGACCATTTCTCATTTTCTGCAAATAAATACAAAATGTTTGCTTGGAATTTCAGAGACATGTTGTCAGTAGTTCATAGAATAAAAGAACAATGTTCATTTTACTCAAACATATACCTATAAAAAGCAAAATCAGAGAAACTATGGGGGCTCTTAAGGTTTTTTTTCCAGAGTTGTACCAGAGTACCATCCTGATCCAGAAAACAGTCTGTCTCAGTTCCTGGATGGAAACGTTTCCTTCCCGGTTAGAAAATGTGGAAGAGAAAAGTGTAGCATGCCTCCCCACTTATGTTCAAGTTTAGCAAATTGAACTTTAACCTCACACATATTTGTCGCCATCAACAAGCTGAAGCTAAAAGCATTTGCAAACATTTATGCAAATATTAAAGCCTGCATGAGTGCAATTCTGATCCTGTTTTTATTGAAGAAAACTATGCATGCTATGTTGTCAGTGAACCTCAGAAAAAGACAATAAAAACCCAGAAATATAATGTCATGGTTAACTTAGGAAAGCTGCTTGAGAAGAGGGTTTCTAAGTTAGCAAATTTTCTAGTAAACTGCTACTCTCCTACTTTCCCCAGTAAATCTAAGTGCCTGCACCACCTTCACTCTAAAGCTGCATAAACCCTTAAATGTGGTGTGAAACGTCCTCAGTTCTCCAAAATGTTCTCACTCCAGCAGTTCTAAGCTGTCTCTTTCAAAGATAACCAAGCACACAAACACACGCAGGTGGTCTTCTGTTGAGTCTGTCGCCGTGGTTTCCTAAACGCAGCCTTGCTTTTTCTCATAGCTGCTTCCTTCTCTCTTCTTATTCCCTCTGACTCAGGCATAATCTTTTAATCAATGTTTTTGCATGAAAAAAAATCCCTTTGTATTCCTGCTTTTATTAGTGAGTCAGCTTCCCAGTTTTTTACACAGGAACAAAGAAATCTGCTCAAATCTATCAATAAAACAGCCAAAATGGACTTGTAAGCTTCCATTAAAGCTTAAAAGGGTTGTCAATCTGACATTGCATTAAAAATAATGAATCACTCTGGCATGAATCAACAAATACACGTTAGCATTTACTTTAAGTAGACACTGCAGAAGAAGATGCAAAGCTTGACTGTACTTTACGCTCTATTTAATCAGTTTCCGGCGGTTAGTGGACATCTGTGACTTTATATACAGCCTGTCTCCTGATTCTGTGTCCCTTCGCGAGCTAGCACCCTGTATGAGGGCCTGGCATCAGTCCCAGAACGTCATGTCTGATGCTCAGCAACATGGGCTTGTGAAACACACACACACATGGCCATTTGTGTGTGTAGCATACACAAATGTACGCTACCAAAAATAGGTGAAGAGGTAAATACAACTTGGATCCAGTTCATACCACATACAAGTACATATGTCCCAAAAATATGCAAGTAAATTCACAAAATTACATGAGATGTTTCAGGTTTTTTGTATCTTTATCACCTGTTTTCCATCTTACAACACAAGGTATTTTTTGTTCTTTTTTTGTTTGTTTGCTTTATGCAAATCTTATTGAAAATAATAATAAAAATATCTAGTGAGGCTGATCACATCAATTGGAAAGAGTTACCCGTATCACATTTATGTTGCACTGAATAAACAAAACAAAAGAATTCCCAAATCAAAAAAAAATTATAATAGTTGACCATAGAACTAGAGTACGCTTTCGCCATGCTGCACACTGTTGTTTCTGTATTTTCCAGATTGACGACACTAGAACAGCAAACAACAGGAGAATGAATTCATTGTACCTGATTGTGTCTAGAAATCTGAGTTATTTCTAAATCAAACAGAAGATGAAGGGCTTTAAAAAAGTCTCACCTCCGTCTTTCCTTTCCCCACGCAAGACTTCCTTTTCTCTTCCGGTACGGCCCAATCAATCTGAAGGAAGGTGAGAAGAAAGAGTCAACAACTGCTTACCGATAGCTAATCAATATCAGATTAATCACATCCTGTAACCCAAAACGATTTGCTATTGTTGCCTGTCACTGGAACAGGCTGATCTTTAAATATCCTTTAGCGCACATATGTTATCTTCATATTATCAAGAGGTGGGACACGCTCTTTTCTCCAACTCTGGAAGAAGTTTTCTTTCCCAGTGTATCTGAAACATGAGCTAAAATGGCAAATCCAGGAAAAACAAGCCAGTAAAAAATAGAACACGTTGTTATTTATAATCCATATCTACATGTGTGAGATCCAGAAGTGAGTGAAACTTGTCTTCTTGGCTTTTTGGAATAAAATGAAATTTGCTCTAAGCATATTTCACCCTTTCCCTTTCCATTTTTTAATAAATGTTTTATCAAATCAAGACTGTCCTAAAGTTTATGTTACATACAAGTTCTCTAACTTTTCTGATCTGATTATAAGAATTATGAATAGAATAGAAATATTTTTTATTGTCTCTCACTGGGGAAATTTCTGTGCAATAGGAATTCTGTACAGAAAAGGCAAAATTTCAACACAAATACTTTGTAGTAATAAAAAAATAAAAATATTCCTAAATCAAGCAGAAGATGAAGGTCGGCATACTCATAAAACTCACAGGTTTACAAGAATGAATAGTCAAAAAAATGACTTATTTGCTTCATCTGGTGTGAAAAGGAAACATTTGATAATTTGGGATCCATTTCTATCTACACAGTAAACACACATATAAATTTGCTCTTATCCACTGCAGCATCACCTTTTTTGGTGGTTGCTTCAGGTTTTTGGTGTCCACAGCTAGAATGGCGTCCTTGGCGCCCAGGAAAAGGGTCCCTGTGGAAGAGTCCAGCAGGAAGGTGCTGAAGTTCGTCACACCCTTGAATGTCTCTCTCTCTGCTGTACAAAACAGAAAAAGAGAAAGAGGAAGAATTAGTGCCATTTCTCTGTGTTTGTTTTGAATCTGTTGTTCATGTGGAGCTCTGTATTTGAATCAAATCCATTCCCCTGGGAGACATAAAACAGGCTAAATAATAAAACATAGTAATGTACAGTAAACAACGGACTCTTCTCTACATAATACATGGTGTGCTATGTCAGCTATATTTGTCTCCTCTTCTGAAACGGATCACATATATCAAATCCCAGAAGCTTTTGAATAGCGCTCCAGCTCTTGTTTGCTCTCTCAGTCAGTCACTCTCCCTCCTACTCTTTTCCTCTTTACAACAAAGCATCGTGTGTGTGTGAATGCGTGTGTGTGTGTGTGTGTGTGTGTGTATCCTCACTACAGAGAGGGGAAAAGCACAGCTGTTTTATTCAGTGTCTTTGGTGGAAGACTTTAACTGCACCTGTGTGTTTAAATGAAGGGAAATCTGACAGATTTTACAGTTTTTTTCTGTTCAAGCTGACCTTTAATGAAAAAGGGTCGGACATAATTACGGACAGAAGACACGCCCACGCCCACATGTGCATGGACACGCCCACATGTGCACGGACACGCCCACATGTGCACGCATGTTTGCACAGCGTCTCATGTCCAAAGAAGTAACTCAAGAGACTAGTTTGCACACACAACCTGATAAAACACAAACATAGTGTACCTGCTGATCACAGAGGATTTAACACAGATGCTGATCATTCAGGCATGGAAAGTAAAGCGACACACACGAAACTTACTCATTAACGAATTATGAGTCTCATCAACAACACGGCTTAGAGTTGTGTGCAGTTTTAGGCCCCAGTGGAAAAGGTGCATCATGTTTATCCTGCGTGTACGGATCTGCTCTTTAAAATCTATTGTTACACCAACAATTTATGGCAAAAGAAATCGGCTAATAACTCAAATAAAATGAACTACAGCATAAAAAAATTAGCAAACACTACATACACTTTTATACTCTCCACTACAATGACTGCCTTCCGTTCAAGCAACATTTCCTTTAAACATTTCCATAATGGAGGGAAAAAAGACAAAGAGCAACACAAACAGCATGGGCTGCATGCCCACTATTAACTACCAACAGTGCCAAAATATGATTAGCAGCATTCAGCTGCCAAAACTCATGTCTGTATCATAATTCTTTCTCCTGATTACTATTCATCAAAAATAAGATTATTTTGTAGTATTTAAGATCTCACTTTACAGCTGGCAACAAAACAAACACACAAAAGGAACAATCTGCCAGGGCACAACATATGTAATACAAGTCTTTAGAAATGCTGGGCATGATTTAGAAAAACAGCAACAAATATAGTTTATTCGTCCATGTCCTGTGAAATGGTCACAAGAACTTATTTCTAGACGAAGATATTTTTTATTATTTCAAACGCCACAAACATCCAGATATAAAACGACTTTGACTCATTTTTCCACTTCCTTTAGTTGACTATAAAAAATATCACAAATATCACTTTGAGGGAACGAAAAATTTTATTTCACCTCCAATAAAATGATTTCCAAAAGAGCTATTTGAAGAAAACTTGGCATATAGATGATGGAGTGAAGGACACGGAATCTCACAAATCCATTGTGAGAATTTTTTTTTATATTTCTTAAAAAACAGGAGTTTCTAATATTTTAGGCCTGACACTTTTCATTTTACTCTCCATTTGTCCAATTTAACCATTTTTCCTCAGTAGTACCTGAAAATCTGTTTTCATGGTCAGATACAAGGACAGTGCTGAAATGAAAAACATCAGAAATGTGAAGATTTATCGACCAAGACCAGTTTAAAAAGGTTTTAGAAAGGTTGGGCTGCAACCCAACCTGAAGTATGTTTAAATAAAACAGCAGCAGCCAGGTGTTTTCTCTTGTCTTCGCTAATGATTATACGGACAAACACAGAGGACAGATGAGGGAGACAAACCCATAATTATTTTTCAGGTCCAGCCCAGAGAAAAGAAACCACCTTTTCTAGAAACCACACAAAGACATGAACTATCTGTGAAAAGCCCAGTTTAAATGATCTAAATTACTTAAAATTTAGATTTCCTGGAAGAATGGACAGAAAATGTATCCGAATGCATTTTGGAGCAACATGACCTCCAGTGTAGCAGCTGTCGACTGAAAGATTTACACCGGCGCAATCATCCTCTGTTTCTGTCGGATGAGACTCAAAGCGCCACGTCGGGGCGGCCTGATAAACGGCGCTCAGCGCTGACATGGTTTTCCACTTAAGAGGCCGTCGGTCTGTCTGCGCTGCGTCGTTCGGTTCTGCAAAACGAGAAGACCCCAACAGCACACTGACATCTGCCAGTAACCCAATCAGACACTTTCTCTCCTCTCGCCTCTGTCCAGACCCCCCAGTCCAGACCCCCCAGTCCAGATAGCCCGTGTCTGTTTCCCATAACATTTCACATGAATGTCATTTCTCATTTACTGAGAAGCCATCTGTTCCGCTAATGGCCTCCAGGCTGTCAAATCACAAGAGCGGCTCTCATTCGCCCTGCGCTTCCTGGAAATTAGTCCAAGTGACGACAAAGATGTTGAGCAACACGAGAAAACTGTTAAATGTCTTCTGTAGAAGTGGGCTTTTATCGTATTCTTTACCATTTATCGTGAAACAATTCTTGTCATGATAAGAATTTTGATTTATTGTCATGATAAATTTCAGCTGTAGATGTTAAATACTTTTTTTAAAAACTGACAGTGTGTTTGTAGATGTTATTTTTACTTTTCTATTCATTTTTTTCCATAAACACATCAATAAATGTCAGTAATTTCGAAACTATGATGAAATGCAGCTAGTGGGAGCAGTCCAGTCACATAAACCACACATTTCTAAGTAAATGGCATCTTGAAGAATCTTATTTTAGATGAGAGTGTTTTTCGAGAACAGCATTTCTGTTTGTGGCGTTTGAATGATGTGCCATTTTGTCTCCAAAGCTATTTATCATATAAAAATAAGTAAAAATGTTTTTTTTAATCTTTATCATTATCACAACAGTACTGTAAAATATTACGATAAAATTTCCTATTGACCATCCTCTACTATAAAACTGGCAGATTATTACACTTATAACAGGAGGTTTTTCCCAATTTGACCAGTGAAACAATCTGCCGATGGAACTTTTTCATCAATGTTAAGGAATTATTGACTTCAAACAAGCGCTTATAAATATCTGAAGAGTCACTTGTAAATTATTTCTGTTTTATTTCAAGTGTAATAAGAGATTTGCACTTGAAACGAGACCAAAAACACTTGGTGATGTTTCGAGTTTTTGCTGTGTAGTTTTCAGCCCAGTTTTACCACATCAGATCGATCCCTCTAATCTCTTAAAAACACAAAGAAGAAGTAACAAAACCGTTGTTTTAATTTCCTTTTTCCCAGCCTTTTGTTGCCTTCAAACCTCTCAACCCTGAGTTGACTTCTTCAACAGCAAATTTCTTCATTTCAGGACTCACACACATGCATATGCATGCAGCCATGTGTAGCAAAGTAGACATAAGTGTTAGTGACACGAGCCAAAAGCAAGATCTGGAGCCACGTCCTTGTGAACTCTCCTCACTTGCTGTGTAGGACACGCACACACACCCACAGCAACTTGCACATGATGGCACCACCTGCTGTTCACCCAATGCAGAGAGATGATTCCTAGAGCTGCACCATCTGCCTCTGCATTAGCAAAATGCAGGACTCAGACAGACATACATACTCTGATCTAATCTAAGTTTTTAATTTATATATTTAAGGTCATTCTAACCAAACAAACTGAGGTCAGCCAAAAGTCGAGCTCTACCTTCCTCAACAGATCAACCAGGAAGAGTTGATGCAGTTGTTAGCGCTGTTGTCCTGTCGCAAGAAGATTTCCTCCATTACAGAGAGGATTATAACATCAAGGTGACACATGCAGTAGCAAATAACAGCAGGGTAGGCTTTTATTTATATACTATCATCTCTAAAATCTATAAATGCAAATATGTATAAAGAAGACTAAGGATTGGGACTCTTATCAATCAATACAATGTCACCAACATTTTATGTTAGCTTTAGCATTTTAGCCACTGAAATTATGCATATGGTGAGAACCGAGTGTGAATCAGCAACAGCAACTGAAACACATTTAACCAAATATGTCTTCCAAGCTGATCTTTACGATTGTGATATTGCAACCATTGGTATTGCGATAATCATAGCAATTCCATATATACTTGCTTTTACCCTTACCCCGTTGTTTTGGATATTTACAGTGAAAAGCAAGGCTAGCTCACATTTGTCCCCTGGCTATTGGTCTAACAGGTTCAACAATGTACAACTGATTCTACAATCACAGTTAAAGAGTCTTTGCAATTAAAATAAATATTATAAAGTCTAATGTTGTGCTTGTAGTAGCATGGTTTATGTTTCTGTGAGTAGAGGAGCACTGTATGTATATATTTGAATAAAACTGGGTCTCAAACTACTTGTCATCTTTGCACTTCTATGTTTATGTAAATTAATCTGCAGCAAAAGAAAACATTGTCTTGTTTCAGAATGTTATGCTTCACAGTTTATATATTCTGAATAAACTTCTGATAATTTTGAAATGCTGTGTTATTTTCTGTCCCCATGTGGTTTCAGGCTCCCTGCACCTGTTACTCATCTGCAATCAGCGCTGCAGCCATCAGTCAGTAATACGTCCTGGTTCTTTATCAGATCCTCCTGTTGTTTTCCTGTACCCTGTCGGTTTCTGCTGGCTTATGCTAAGCTGACAGTTTCACGGTTTATTTTTTGAGCTCCGGAGTCTCAGTTCAATTATTTAAGTGTATCTGCCTCACGGTTCCCCGCCTTTCTGTCTCCATTTGGATCCTTTGGATTGATGACATCTTGAAGGTCTGTTTGCCCACAAGGAGCCTGAGTTAGATTTTTATTTCTTTTTATCGTTCATTTTCTAAGGATTTGGGTGAAACTATTGTATCTTGATCTTGTGCAATTAACCCGATAGCAATTCAAGCCTCAGTTGTCACTAAAATATCAACAGGAAATGCTTTATAATGGAGTGTAACGCATTAAGAGATTTCATGCATACATTTTATCTCATTTATAGTCACATTTAGACAACTGATGAGCCTTCTTAATAGCAGCAATGTGATATTTTCTCATATGAGACAATAATATTGCACAAATGTAAAACTAGGATGTGTAATTATCTGAAATATGTGGAGAAAAAAAAATCTAATCTAAGGCAAAAAGCGAGCGGTAGCTGCATAAATGAGTAAGTACTCCTAAAATACAAAATTCTCTCCCCCGCCATGAATCATTCATTCATTATACATTAAACATGACAGAGAGGCTTCCAGGGAGGTATGCCAACAGCGAGCGTGTGCGTGTGTGTGTGTGAGAGAGAGAGAGGGCGTGTGCATGTGTGTATTGTCCATGAAGGATTTAATAATCTGACTTTTGCTCTGAGGGACCAACCTCAGTCCTGTGGCTGCAGGGCACCGAGGGACCAAGTGGGAAGTGATAAATTATACACCTCCCTTCTTCTTCTGTCAATCAAAACTGACGGGATGGAGAGAAAAGCTGGAGTGAGAGACCCACATGTTCCTTCCCCCACAGTCTCTGGACACACACACACTCACGCACACACACACACACACACACACACACACACACACACACACACACAC
>VMRN01000026.1:4251170-4552343 GCA_010277015.1 Poeciliopsis turrubarensis | reverse complement strand
CACACACACACACACACACACACACACACACACACACACACACACACACACACACACACACGTGAATGTTCGGCGCCTGCAGAGAGACAGGACACAGCTGCATGATCACCACAATCCCATAGACACACATGTGTACAGCCACTCAGTGCCATTTTAAATTATGCAGCTGCAGCTTCCTCTAAATGATACGTTTTGGCAAAACTACTTCACAGGTTAATGTAGAAAAGCGGCTATTGGAGGACCGCCTGAACGAACTGGGAGTCTGACCCGCTCCATGTTTGCTTCTCACCCTAAATTATTGCATCTCTGTGTGCCGAAGAGGGAAAACGGCTTTCCTGCTCTCTTCTGCCGGTCATAAACACCTGTTGAAGGTTACTCAACTGGGATGATTAAAATTTATGGCTAATTTTAATGTCTAGTTTCAGAACAAACACAAACATCAATATCATGCTAGTTTGTGAACCGCTTCTGTTTTTTTCATGTTAATCTGTTGGAAAAACACAGAAAACATGTTAATTTAGGAGGGTAAAGAAAAACCCTCTTCAACTCCAGAACAGTGAAGCTTTTCGTCGTTTTGTGTACCTTTAATTCTCTGCTCAATGTTTATCTATTTCAGTTTATCGTAGAGAACTTGAGTCAGGCTTAATATTGTTTTTAGAGTGATTTATAAATCCAGTATGTTTATGTAGCTTCTCAAGGCCAAGAAGAACCAAACAGAAAATCTGAAACAGCTTCATTAGATATGTTTTGCCCACCAATAAACAACGATTGGTCAGAGTGAACCAAAACTGTCGGATTACTAGGTTTGTTGACATGGTTAAAGTTGCATTCTCTTGTGTCAGGACTTCTGATTTAACCAATCAGAAATACAGCAAGAGCGCCCCCTATAGTTGAAATTCTGACAAGACATGTTTGCGGTCATAGAGTTTGCTCTCCAACATGGCTGCTATGCACATTAAAACATGATGAAAGTAGCAGTAATGCACAATTTATTAACACTTCTGATGGTGTGTGCTATATTAAACAAATGTCAAACACAATCATGTATGACTTTTATTTGTAAACATGTTCTCTCAGTATTTAAATGTTTAATCTGAAGCACATTTTTAGATTGTGTTGCTTATATTTCAACACTTATATAGCAAATGCGCAAAGTGATTGTGCACTGCTGAGATGTCAAATGGATGATTCATTATATGCACAATAGTGTTAACTCTCATTTACAAGACAAATGGAGGATCTGTTAAAAACAGAGACTCTAAACAGAGTGAAGCATTTACTTATCTTTATATGTTCCTAAATTGCTCATTGTCTCTGCTTTGACTGATGATTAATGTCAGCTATTCAAGTATATCCTGCTTTAGATGTTAGATTGTGTCCAGATTAGAACTGAAGTCAGTTTGCAAAAGTTTATCATTAAATGTCAAACGAAAGCATCAACAAGTCAGTAAAAGTCCACTAAAACTGACAAAGTGAAAAACAAAAATCCTGAAAACACAGAAAAATACAAGTGAAAAAACAGAACATTTGAAACGGATTCTGTAAACAAACCCAAAAGTCAAAGAAACCATGTAGAGCTTTGCTCTCTACTCAGCTCCTCTGACCATACCTTGACACAAACTGACACACTTGAAAGCTACTGAAGCAAATCTGCAAACCCTGTGTGACATTTCTACGAATTTAGAAAATCTGGACCACGGACAACTTGACATGTACCAAAGTTACAGAGTCACGTCTTTTCAGCGGGATACCGGTGAAAGTTCAGGAATGACCTCAGTTTTATTCAGCTGTATGGAGACATTTGTTAATTGTGATGTTGTGATAACGATAACCACACAAGCTATTTATGATTTAGTTTTTAGGTAATTGTATGGCGTTGACTGCATTACGCAGCAGTCATACCTCCACAAATACTGCTCTCTCCAAACTTATCCATTTCTAATGCACATCGCTCACATAAATAAGTGTAACTTGTATCACTAAACCGCAGACAGAAAGCACATTTAATATTTTAAATGTTTTAGAGATCAATAAATCAAAACTCTTATGAAATATATCACAATAAATGATGAACAACACAATTAATGGCTACCCCTCCCCCACTTGTTGCTGGTGCTCAACCTAGAAAATGTCTTTTGTCGAAAAAACACAGACAGCTTACCGGGTCAGACAAGCAGCTAATATGAGTTATTTTATACTTTTGTTACTTTATACAACACAGAAAAGCAAAAACATTTAACATTCTGTGCATCAGACAAATAAAAACTGACATTACATTTATTTTTTTAGTTTTGTTTAAGTTTATGCATCAAAATAACAAATCAATATTGTTCATAATAATGATTACAACTAACATTTGTTATGCTTTACTATTTCAGCAGCAACAGGCATAACTGATGCTTTACTCTTTCTGTCAAAAGCAACTGGATAATGGTGTCAAACTGTTTTAAATGTTTGACTAAATACTGTAAATGCTGTTATCTGTATTTCCATTAAAAATTTAATTTAACTGCAGTGACTAATCTAATTCAAATTTAAGATTATAGGTTAGTTAGTTAGTATGACAGATGCTTTAAATTGAGGTCTGCAGTTAGGCACCACAGGGCATCACATAGTTTATACCCCCAAGTTTGTTTACTTTCCAGTAGGATAAATTAAATCCACACCAAATTGTTTCTCTAGTTACAGAGTGTTTGCAAATGTCAGTATGTCAAATTTAATGGCGTATAAAATTTAGACCTGTGGCATTTGCAATGTCTGAGGCAAAGTCATAAATATCTAAATAAAACAATCATTTCCTGTTAAAACGTCCGTATTTGTGTGGGTGAGGCGTTTTAGCTAAAGAAACCACAGCCCGAAGCATCACTGAGCATAAAAGCGAAACTGGGTGTGGTAAAAAAGCTCTGCAGCTAAATATTAAATCTATGTCGACATGGGATCATGAACTGTTCTAGGGGAAGAAGAGAAGCAACTTCAGCTTTTCTAATAACAGAAGCTCATGTAAAATATTAAATAATACGATGTCAGTATCAGGAAGGAGCCCTTAAATCAGTTATTGGTGCCATAAATAAAGCTTAGCTTTCAAATTATAAGAGTTAAAAAAATCTTTAAAATAATAACCTATTATAATTTATAACAGTAAAGAGTTTTTTTTTGTCAATGGTAGTTAATTTTATTGGTGCTGGCTGATTGCAATTGGAAATTGTCAGAGATTTAGTATTATTGCATGTAATGTGTCTATAAAAGAGAACTGAAGATCTGGTTTGTATGGAAGTGGAAATGGCAAAACCTGCAAGCAACTATAGTGTGGACCTTACTTCAAAATACCTGTGTTGTAAAAAAGCAATACCTTATAGAATAAACGTTCTTATATTTATCAGATGTTTCCATGTGGAAAAAGCTCTGTGGATTAGAGTTTGGATTGGGCCTAAAACATCCAGCCCGACCCGACAGTAGACATTGTGTCCGAGCCTGATCCAAGCCAACTAATTACATTTAATTATAAATGTAATGAGCCTGAAGTAAATCTGAAATATTTTAGGTTTTAGACCATAATTGGAGTAAACAGTTTGACTTTCTGGATTTATTTCCATTTTGTCGCTTGCAATAAAGTGTTAAATAGAGAATTAATACTTTATTCATGCTGATTTTTCTCTTGAGCGGAACATCTAAAGGGCTGCATGTGGGTCTGATGTAAGCTTTGCTAGATCTGGAAGTAGTTTTGTACCCAGATTTTAGGTTAACACTAGTAAAACAGGCCCCTGCGGTTTGAGAACTACCTGTTTGCTTTCATCCTTGAGCTGTGATGTAACAGTAAGAAATAAACATGTTTGAGCAGGGGGGAAGCCTCTCACTCGAACAGCTGGTGACACTGTGGCCTTCCTCCTCTCCACTCAGAGGTGAAGACATCAAAAAAGTCAAGTGACCCAGAGACACAGCCTTGGCATCTCCTTTGAGGTTCTGCTTAAGTGGGGGCAGCAGCACACATCAGCGAGGTCTTAGGGGAGACGGGGGGATTATGAGACATGAAAAAAGGGTTGAGAGCGAGAGTAGAGGAGCTGAAATCGATATGAAAATCAGGAATAAGAGTAAAAGGTTGCAGCGGTTGATGGTACGCTTTATCATTTAATGGAATGCTACTCTTCTACTTTCTTATTCCCGTTTATTCTATTGATCCCAATTCTTCCTCTTGGATTGCAGGTTTGCATTTATCTTTAAATTTGGATGAATTCAGGTGAGTCCTTTCAAAATGCACCTTCAACTCCCTCATCGCCACATTCCCATTTCCAACCTCCTATTTACCTCCCCCCCAATTTCCCAATGTCTCTCCAACCCCCATTCCCCTCTCCCTCTGGCTGTGGATGATAAGCGGTGGCACTACTAATCAGGCTTGCCCTAAATTCGCCCGTGCCCCGCAGGATTAGCTTGTGTGTACGCTGTTGATTCAGAAGCTGGTTGCCAGCAGCGGGATTCACAGAGAGGAAGTAAATAAAGCCCAGTGTGAATGAGAAACTCCACTTCTGTTTCAATAAGTCATCAAGTTGAAATAATTGTGCTATTTTTACCCTACAGTAAGTAAAACTGTACTGCTAAATAATTCAGCAGTTTTTGGTGTATAATTAGTTTCACAGAAAATTTTCCCAGAGAAGTTGGAAATCTTTCATCGCACTAAGTGCATTAGAGAGCACTAAGGGTGAACTAAACTAAGTAAGAAGTAGCCCATTAAATGCTTTTAAAAATAGTCCCATCCAGTAAAACAAAAATAACAATTTTCATCAAAGGAGCCCACACACCTGCCTTACAGGGTTTGGGTTTCTTGGTGCCTGATTTAGACTATACAACAGGAAAAATCTTTGTTTCCTTGGCCAAAAAAGAACCAAAGCAGACATAACATCAGCCACAAAAGAACAGTTGTTCTGCCACTGCTGCTTTTATCCTGCAGAATAAAACAGCCTCTTCATTGTGTAATGAAGGAGCAGAAAAAGCCTTCAGTGGAGGAAACGCATGAGATTTTAACATGTTCACATTAGAAAATGCTGAAGTAGTTTTTTTTTTTTTTTTCTTACTGCTTTAATGCTTCACTAACGGGGTGTGTTTTGTGCCCAGTTGAGCGATTTACAGATGTTTTCCCCTGGTGCAGACAAAGCAACAGGAGACAAGAACGAGACGCATAAAAGACAAATACAGAGAAAAAAAACACACAACTGTAAGACTAACCCAGCTGTCTGCACAGAAAGTCAGTTTAGATTTCTACTCAACTGCGTGCGCTTTAAAACACACTTGTGTGTTTTATCTGCTGAGCTCACAGCCACTCGGCGAGCCCCACACATTTCTCAATAAAACTCCAGAAACCGCACAACGGCGGTTAGCATCTGCATGTAGTAAAATCCTCACACACAACAGCCAGATGCCACACGTGATTAAGCGACAGCTGATCGGCGTCGCATGTGTGTCGCTGATCAACTCTGGAGTCGCAGTGAGAATGCTGCTTAGACCGGACAAGCGAAAGGAAATAAACTTATATAAGGAAAACAGCAGGGCAACAACAACTGTAAACCTTAAATTAGTTTCAACTCTGCTGTCCTGGATGGTTTCTTCTCATGAAACTGGTCATATTTACAGCCCATGACTCCATTTGCACAGCTCAAATAAAACTCACCCCCAGGATCTGACTAATATTGTGAAGGTGACCATGTCCTGATCTAGTTTCAACTGGAGGTAAAGCAGCAAGTAGGAGTCAGTGTGACTCATTTGTGTTTAATAATTAACAAAGTTTCCTGTCCGTCACTAACACTGACATTAGAACTGGGCCTCTTAAAGTTAACATTTACCTTGTCATGATTACTAGCAGTCTGAGTCACTCTGTCAATGTCATCATGCAATCCATTTCACTTGCTTTTCCATTGCTTTATTTTAGAAATGACTAAGTCACTTGTATTTCCCCCTGTTATCAACACAATTATGTGTTTCATGCTGCAAATGGCAAAATGTTGCATATGCAGTTTTTTTTAGAACTTTAAAACAGCAAATAGTAAAGATATCCCCTCAAAATAAAAAGTGTTTATTTTGAGGGGATAATAAAGGCCTATTTTGATAAATCTATTCATGTAATATAAAAAAAAATCATTCCAAATATTAAAACAGTGTCTTAGATATGACAGCTACTTGAGTTTGTAGTTTAATTTTAATATAATGATAAATGTAGAGAATAAAATGAGTCATCATGGACTTTATATCCATGAATCTGAAGTTGATTCATCCTTCTGCTTGTCTCATGACTATGTGGGGGGTTTTTACACAGTGTCACTTCCTTGGTTTTTGATAGGGTTTCTTAAGAATTTACTAAGTAAAACAAAAAATGGACAACACAACGAACACATTTAGATAGATAGGAAGGAAGGACAAATTTCTAGAGAAATTTTCTTGAAAGATTGAGTGAAATATGGGCATTTTGATTTCCTTTAACCATCTATTAATGTTGTGTTTCCTCTCATATTTATCATTTGTATACTTCTCATTTTTGTCCCCAATAATAGAGTCATTGTTCCCTTAGATTAAAGCTAGAGGGAAAAGGTCATGTCACTAATAGTGATCTCATTCTCTCAATGAGATGTAAATTGGTAGTAGGGGGAGAGAAAGCATCAAGGATAAGTGTCTTATCAGCCAATGGCTAATAGCAACTCAATTAAAAGGCGTTTAGTCAAAGAATCTGACCTTCAGGAATAAAAACAAAGCAATAATCTCCCATGTGGGTTACGTCTGCCTTGCCTCAAAGAGGAGAAATCTACAGCCGAGAAGCCACATCTCTTTTTGACCACAAGATTTTCAAAAGACGCCTGTCACAGTTAATAAAAACACGACTTGATCAATTCAATATAAATACATGACACCACAGCACTTCTGTAAATGTCACACTGAAACCAGAGGAGACCTGAAAGGTGTCTTGCATGTGGTTAAAAAAAAAGAGAACTGTTTCCATCCATGGAGCCAGTTTAGCAAACCACACAAACACATGCCAGGTGACCCCACATCCTAAATCTCATAACCTAAACCTCCAACAGCGTCATTAACATCTGTTTCCATGGAGAGCTTTTCCATCAAATGTCGTGTCAGGAAACCTGACTGGCTTTGCTGGTTTTGAATAAAATGGTGGTTTCAATTAAACCCGCACTGCAGGAGACTTGACTGCCAATTAATTCAGACTGTCTTTACTTTCCGACCCGAGATTTCCGTGTATGGAACCGAAAACCTTTCAGTAGCTTCACAATGTTTCCACTGTTTGAAGCCTGATATGGCCATTAATCAATGTAATTGTGGTGCCTCTATCCAGAATCTGGTCACTGGGGTAACATGGCTACAAGAGAAACCCAGACCTCCATCTCACCCAGCAGAACTCGAGCTCATTTGGAGGAATCCCAAGAAATTCCCAGGCCTGAAAGGATATTTAGTCCCTCCACAAGTTGTTGGTCTGACCCAGTTTCTCCTCCAAGGTGCCGTTGAGGAATCCTGATCAGATTCCTGAAGCAGCCACACAGAATCATTTCAAATCAATCTAAATAGATCCATTTACCAAAGAGTAATACTGAATCAATTACACTGTGATTAGGATTGACTTGTTCTGATTTTACACATGAAAAAATAACTTACATAGGTGGCATTTATTTCTCTGTATGCATCATCAGACAAAATTTGACCAATAAAACCAAAGTGGCATTTAAAAATTACTCTTAACAAGATAAAATGAAACATCACCGGTTCTACAGCCAACTTGCCATTTCACAGCAAACCTCCCCAGCCGGGGAGGTTTGCTGTGAAATGGCAAACCTCCAACCCTAACCTTAGTTAGTTGACATGCAAACCTCCCCAGCCGGGGAGGTTAGTGTTAGGGTTAGGGTTAGGTGACATGCAAATCTCCCCAGCCGGGGAGGTTAGGGTTAGGGTTAGGGTTAGGTGACATGCAAACCTCCCCAGCTGGGGAGGTTTGCATGTCAACTGGGGACAAATCAGCAGCATAGGAATCAAAAACGCCATGGTCAAAAACATCGTTCACAATTGGCGAGGGGTCAAACAAGTATGAGTCAAAATCATCATAGGTTGAGCAAACCTCCCCAGCCGGGGAGGTTTGCAAAGTTGGGAAGCAAACCTCCCCAGCCGGGGAGGTTTGCTTCTCAACTTTTGACGGCTTAAAAAGAAATTTATCAAATGCGTCAAATTCCATGGCAGTGCTCTCTTCCTGAGCACTGCTTGGTGCAAAATCTTTTCCAGGCAGCAGTGTCTCAAAGACCTTTTTCATCCCTGTTGTAACTGCGTAGCCCAGGCCAAAGCCGATGGGAAAAAACATTCCAACGAGCAAATCTGACATCCTTAAAATTCTGGTGAAAAACAATGGTGAAGTCTGAAGAGCTGCTTGGATATGAGCTGATGTCTTGAAACACATGCATTCATAACCTCAGATGTTCTTTGATCTAGAACCGCATGTCATCGATGAGGTCATAACTACAATGAGGTCACTGGGGGAATGTCTTGTTTCTGCTTGTTGCTATGGAAACAATCAGATCAGTTCTGCATGACCCAAATTATTGACTTTTTGCATTGGCATCATTTAATCATTCGAGGCGTCGTGACGTGAAATGAGGAAGGGGAGTATAGAACTGAGCGACTAAAGTTGTTTTCCAAAGTTGTTTGCAATGTTGTTTATTTAAAAGAAATATATTAATAAATTTCTTTTTGTAATCAGGACTGCAAGCTCCTCTTCTGGCTCTCTCTCTCTGGACTTATAACAACTCAGTCTGACCTTTGACCTCAGCGGTATTATTTATGGCCACCAGGTGGCAGTCGCACATTTTAATTAATCACATATATTATATATATATATATATATATATATATATATACGCTCTCTGACTCTGGTCGCTATGGTAACGTTTACACATCCCTTCAAAATAAGATACAGATCCTCCACCAAAACAAACGTTTTACTTTTGTGAAAATTTTAACTCAAGATAATAATAATGGAGCCCTGAGGTTGTTTCTCTGCAACGAGACGATGGCACTGAAGTGATGCTGATGCACAGGGTGTTTGGTCTCTACAGTTTGAAGCTTCATTGCCTCATTAACATCCGGTCACCATGTCATGCAGCGCAGCTTGGACTGTGAGAATCACCTACCGGGATAAATCCATCCTCCTGTCTCTTCGCTGGGCCTTTTTCCCTTCGTAAAGAAACTTTCCAAAGAATCTGATCTGTTTCTGACTCATTTTGCTCAGCTGGTTTCTGCTAAACTTCACTGTAAACAATACATCACTGGGCTTAATGATAAACGCTGACAGGAAGTCAGTTTCATGTTGAATTGTTCTTCATTGACCTCAATATGAAACATAAATCATTTTTTAAAGTGCTGAGGTTGCACATTGTCTCACAGTAGTGTAATGGTTTTTAATAGGGATTAGTTAGTTTTCCTGATAATTCAGATTGAGATCAAATAATCTCCATGGAGAAACATCAGTGTTTCATTTATGTTGGTTCAAACGACTCCATTTACTTGTTCAGGCTTTTCCTCTCCTAACATTTCTCATGTTCACTGAGGCCTGAGGAGCAAAGTGAAGCTAATTCAGTTAATTAATTCTCTGAATATCAGAGTTTGAACTTCTAGTGAATTTGCTGGGACCAATCAGGTGTTCAATATTTTCATAGGTGTCTGTTTTTGACTCAGAACAATGTACCCTGTGTGTCGAACTGAACTTGGCCACAATTCAAAGCTGCCACCATTTAGCCACAAGCAACAGATCAACCCAGAGGGCGTGTCTGAGCTGAAATAGAAACACCCTTCAATATTCCCATCACAAGCCATGGTTTTTATATTAAACATCCTTAAAAATCTGTGTAGGATATTATCTTCTACCATCTGACAGCTGGTGTAAATCTTTTCTGGACGTCTTCCTTTACACACTGACTGGCCTCCGTCCAGATACAGTAGCTGCTCCTCCTCCTGGATTCATCACTGGAACCTGATTCCCTCCTCACCGAGTTGCAAAGAATAATGGCCGCCTTGTTTCAGAGACATAAGTGACTCTTTTTAGTCTCTTTCTCGCATTACAAAAATAATTGCCCCTTGCTGGGTTACATGCGGCTGAAGCTCACCAGCATGCTGCAAAGCCTGAAGCCGTGCAAACAGGCGCCTCTCCATGTGGCAGCCGGTGTTTATCCGGGAGGTTTCGCTCCGGCAGTTTTCAGCAGACACCGACATAAACATGGCACTCTTTCTGACCTGTGGTCCCTTCGCCATACAGTCTGAGCCTTTCACATGAGCTTAGCGCCACATCAGCTGATAATTCAGTATCAGTGTGTGCCTGTGCGGAAGAGGAAGGACCTTGGGGCCAAACAGAGACTCATTTCATCGAGTGAGAGAGTAGAAATTTAGCCAGATTCCAAAACCAGGAGGCAGAGAGATGGAGACGGGAAAAAAATCCCAAAAAGCAACAAGAAAAAAAAAATTCACACAACGCTACTTGATGGAAACTTGGTTTTCCGTCTTTCTTCATTAGGGTCAGGCTGAATCTCAGTTTGTTTGTCTGATGCTCCTTTAAATCGCATTTATTCCCAGCTCGCTGCCTCCATTACACACACACTATGAATGTGTCTGAGCAGCTTTATAAACTATTTAGCACATGATCCCATCGCAAAACTAAAAGCTCCACAAAAAGAAGAAACCAAGAGAGGGAGTTTGAAAATGGAGCAGTAAAATCTGAATAAACAAAGCCATGGGGCTGATCCAAACATACTGCATATAAATCTAGCAAAAACATACAACAACCAAACCACAAATTGACACAAACGTACTGAAATAAGAATAAGAATCCTCAGTTAATGCAACATTGTGGTCAATGTTTATTGCATTTAATTGGTGAGTGAGTTAAAACAAAGCCTACGCAAATTAGTTCAGATGTTGTAATCTTTATGGACAAAATTCCGAATCAGCAGGTCGGATCTCTGGAAAAACTGGAGGTTTTACCCGAGTAAAACATGGAGAGTATCCGTACTGACACATTGTAAAATCAATACAGACACACCCCTTTCTTTGTGCCGTCCATAAATTTGCTGAGTCAAGAGACGGAGATGGAAAGTGCCGGGTGAAAAGATATGGCTCTGAGATCGAGCCAGAGTCATTTTCGGAGCCTGATTTTACCACTAGCGCTGTTGCGCTTCAGTTCCCTTGTCTCAGGTGATATACGTCTTCAGAGGTCAAAGGGTTAACGGCTCTGTTCTTGTCGAATGAGTGCTGAGGTGCTCTGAGCCTCTGCAGAGCAGATAGCTGTGTGTGTCTGAAAGGCAACTCTCAGGATCTAGAAGCCAAATTGAAAGAGCAGATGGAGTGTTGTTCATCACCAATCTGCAGTATTGATTAATGGTTAAAGATTTATATATTAAATATTATTAAAGTGATTAAAACTCTGGTTTAATGTCATATGGGGAAAACTAACCTACTATGAGCAGGTTTCATGCTGATAATTTAATGTTTTTACTATCGACTTGTATAACTTGACTTGCTGGATGAACAGCGTCTCTTGTCAGGAAATAATTACATGTCATGCCTAACAGTTATAGGTGCCACACGTGAATTTGAATGGACTTTTAATTATTGAGTAGGTAAAATAATGTGACGTAATTTCCTCAGGAAAGCAAAATCATAAATAGAAATAATAGATCAAGAACAAGAAGAACAACAAAGAGTGAATCTGTTTGAACCCATAATGTTTTAAATGTATTGTCCACCTTTCTCTTGTTGCTGAGCTTAACAACAAAAGAGCCACACCTTGTACTGTGCATGAAGATAACTTTGCCTAAAGACATCAGGGTGTGTGTGTGTGTGTGTGTGTGTGTGTGTGTGTGTGTGTGTGTGTGTGTGTGCGTTTGTCATTATGCATCACTACAATAGATTTGAACAAAGTCATGAAGGATAAAGGTCAGCGGTCTATCAGAAACAGTCGACTTCGTTCTGCCATTGTCGGATGTCAAAGACTTCTGCATCAGAAGGGGAAGAGATGATAAAAAGCCTCATCATGTTCCTTCTGAATGTGTGTCCTCTGTACCTTTTTATTATTTCTTATATGAATGAACCTTGAAATGCGTTTTGTTTTTGTTCCCCAACAGAAGGACACCCAGCTCACCTCAATCGAATAACATCCTGTCAGAACTGCTCTTGCTTCATGCAATAAATGGGACATTAGGGGCTCATTACATGCAAATGTTAAAATGCTGATTATAATATTTATATATTAATATATCAAAGTGGCATTTTACACACAAGGACATCTGCAATTGAACTGCAATCAGAGTCTTACCAACTTTATTAATTTCTTTGTTACAGCAAGGCCTTCCTATTTCTGTTTGTTATTGGAACTACAAACTCAAGCTCATGAATAAATAGAAATAAAAATAAACTCTGTACATGGCATCTATATTTTTTAATTTAGCTGAAAAACAACTGCAAATGAGAAAACTACAGAAAAATAAGATTCAAGTCTTGGCAAAAATGAAAAATATTTACTTATTTTAATCATTTATTGACAGCAAGCCCCAAAGAGACGATATTAAGCAGTGATGGTGATGCTTCTTTAATATTTATGCAATGACTGTCGATGTGCAGCAATATGCGGGGGAGGGGCTCAAACTATACAGGACAAAACACCAACAATTGTCGCATTGTAATCAAACTGACTGAAACTGGAGAAATGGTACAATGTGAAATGTGGGTGGTTTCAAACCAAAACATTGTGAAATTTTAACACTGGTGAGAAACGCCTGCTGCAAACTGGAATAACTGGGTAAAAGGTGATATAAAATTGAGGGTATTAACACCAATTTCACCTTATAAAACCAAAATGAACGTCTATTGGATTTATTTTCATATTTGTTCCTGCTGATTGTTTACCTCTACATTACACGTTGTTCGGACTCAGCATCTTGATGCCAATCAATCGAGAGCGAAGTGAAATTAATATCAAAATGAAAACAAGCATTTCTGTCACTCATGATGCATCGTGAACTAAACTGCCTCCTTCATTCGCCATGTCTTGTGTGTCCACTTCGGGATATTTATTGTCGTAACATCATATTTCCATCATCCTTCTGGAGGTGCATCTGTTCATAACATGAAGCTTAATGTAAAAAAAACGTTTCTTTGCAAGTCATTTGCAACGATTGTGTCAAAACGACTCAAGAACTGCAAACCGCAGCTGTCCAGCTTTTTTATCAGTGGTAACATCTTTTTATGCAGATAAACACGAAAATCCGTCTCACATCCGCTTGTCTGCGTGAATGTGCGAGTATCAATACGATCTCTTTCCATCTTGGTCTCACAAATCACACATCATCACCATCTTCTGGTTTGCATGCTTCTCTGTAGATCTTTTCAAAAACAAATTGTTATTTGACACTTGATAGAAATGTGCGATGGTAATATGAGAAAGGTGGGAAAACTGACTTATTCTCAGGTGTGAAAACACCAAGCATACGCGTTACGCTCCAGCTTTACTGTCATGTGGCCTTTCAGTACCCAAAACACACACAAACACAGGACAGTCCATGCTAAATAAATGATGCATGTTATTTTCACTTCACTGAAATTTTTGTGCTGATTCACTGCATTTCAGTGAGCCGGGGTACACGCATTCAGTCGGCATGCATCATTAAGTCGTGATCTAACAGAGGTTCGAGTTGTCACTAGCTGAGATTGTAGATGCTGAACGCAGAGGGGGCATTTCTAAAAACAGAGGTGGAGAGTGAGCGCAGGAAGTTGATATGAACTTCTGAATAGGTGGGGCAAATCTCACAACTGCTGCAGCTTGCATGCATGCTGCAGCTTGCATGCACGCTGCAGCGAACATGGGTTGTATGTTTACTTGTATCTGCTAAACAAATAACACTCAATTCACAGGAAATGTTTTTGCTTTTGTATCAAGTGTAATTAACACTTCTAGGAGGGGAAACGAGCTGTTTCCTACAAAGCCTGGACGTCTTTTGTTCATGAGATACTGTGGATCAAGTTGAACCAGTCAGTTTTCTGCTGCATATTTATGTCAACCTGAATTTGAACAAGCAACCAGGAAACCTGAAATGATCTGAGCAGAACAGAGGAAACGATCCAGAGGCACAAGGAGGCGTCTTGTTTTAAAAAACTCCACTTTAAAACTACAAGATTTGTTAAAATATTCTTGTGATTTGAGATTTCAGAAAGAATGCTAAGAGTAAAAGAACTTATTCTAGGTTGTTTTAAAAACAGAAGCTAACAACTTGAGTTTTTGGAGATTGTAAAGCTAACTAGCTTTTTAGTCTCTGACTGCGACATGAACAATCTTTGCAAAGCAAAACGCTAAACAGAAAAATAAATCTTAGCAATAATACAATTATAATTAATAATTATCAGCATTCTAGCTGTATCCTTGTAGTATTTATTTTCAGTTTTCAGGTAAATTATTTTATTAAATGAGATGCATTCTATTTTTTCCATCAGTATCAAAATCCCCTGTGATCCCATACCTATATCCATCTTCCTCTTGCATCTTGTGTTCTTCCTGAATGAAAATAAAAAATCCATTTATTCAACAGAAAGATTTTTTTCCCTTTTATAATTACCGCTTTTCCTGAAATCAATACTCTCCACTCCACGTGTGAGTGGATGCACACGCTAAGGGATTCCTCATTGACTAGCACTATGCTAATGGATAAATGTTTGTATGTTTCGAAGCTCGCCCTGGAAAATACCAAAGACACATAACTGTCAGACTCTAGCGCCTTTAGATCACTTCGGTGTAATCCTCTTCTCCTGTGAGATAATGTACTGCTGCTACAGTTAAGTTATAGTTTCTATATTTGCCTGCAAGGTTGAGATAATGTTGGCTTGACATTTATAAAATATCAGTCGTGTATAGGAAGTGAAGACATAAGCACCTGCCTATATTTCCACGCACACAATAGAGCTGGTTGGAAATGTGCTTCAATCCATATAATATTACATCGTCCTTATTAAGCTGTATTTTAATGCTAATAAGGTGATAATAAGGTACTACTGACAGTTTAAATTTTAATTTATTTCCCTCTGCTTTAATATAACAAGGAAAACCCTGTTCGACCACAGCAGCTCAATCTGTCATACATGGCATGAAATTGCTTCTTCTTCTTGTATACATTTTTTTAACTCCTTGCATCAGATCTCAAAGAGATTGTAGAGGCTTTTTCTGGCGCTTCTTATGTTGCTCTTCTTCAAAACTCAGCAAAAATCTGTAAAAAGTCGATAGAAAATCTGCCAGAAAACTCTAATCAATGCAGCTCCACGTTATTTTTCTTGACCTCACAGAGTCAGCAACTAAATAGCAGCTCAAAAATGTTAAATCTTACCTGAAGAAGCTTGTTTGTTTAAAGAGTTTCTCTGAGCAGACGTGTCAATTGCAAAGCCACAGAAATTACATAGCTGGATAAAATCAATTTCTAATCCAAGTTTGGCTGATTGTTGATCTCACCCCTCATTGGGTGAACAAGGGGTGAACAATGAAACAACAATGAAAATGGTAAAAGAGTTTCTCTGTGTTCAGTGATTTTACTCGCAGAAATAATGTCTTCATAAATTATTTAAACAAAATATCTAACATGTTTGAGGTTCCAGACACTGAAGTACAAACACAGATTCAGGAATAAACACCTGACCAGATAATGTCTCATTCTTCATCATAATGTTGGTTTTGTCTTCATCTAATATTATGTCAAATTAAATGGGCTGCTTACGACTGAGGCACTCCCTTAAATTGGTTTCATTAATCTCTTCCTCCTTTTACATCATGTTCTCAGGGTTTGCCCTTGCCTCAAGCAGAGTGTACTTGATTCTTTTTACACATTTATGCTTGCATGCATCTTCTTAATGTAAATGCCCAAGTCTAAAGGTCATTTCCCACGATGCCTTGCAGCTCTCGGGTCCACTGTGACGTCATCGTCACTCTGGGTGACAAGGGGAAATATAGAGGTGGGGGTTTTCCTTCCTCCAATACAATGGAGACCCACTCTGTTTTGGTCCACGCAGGAAAAGCTCCTGGATGGCAAAACTCTGCCACCAAAAATGTGTGTATGTGCTTCTGAATCTAACTTTGAATTTCCTAATAAACTTTTGAAGAAACTTTGCAAACAAAATTGACCAGTTGCAGGATTTAGATCAGGTTTGGCTCTACCTGCAACAGGAAGTAGAGCTACATTTATAGAGAAGGAGGGTTTTTTTTTTTTGACTGTTGCTGAAAAACTCATTAAGCAGAAGTTTGAAATATTTGGTTCCTTTTGGTTTCACGTGTGTCCAGTGGAAGTCTCTTATCAAGAAATAGCAGAACGTGACTTCTGCGTTCAGTCAACTGTCTAAATTACACGTTATTTAAATGCAAAGTGAAAAAAAAACATCAATAAATATGTGGTCTCTTCAGCACCAAATGCAATGCAAAGAAGGAAATAAAAAGATCCTGTGAAGATCAGTCACTTAAAGGAACAAAAAAAACAGAAGCATAGGAACAGCAGCATTTGTAATGAACACAAACGACCTTTATTTTCACACAAAGACGCAGAGCCTGCGGTACAGCGTCACATATAGTCATGCTTCAGTGTGTGTATATTTATTCTGAAACTAAACTTGGGTTAACCCTGAGGTTCAGCCATTAACCAGTTGCTGAAATGCTGCGAAACAAGATATGGCACATTAAAGGAACGGGAGGCTCATTGTTGTGGAGACGCGGTTGCTGTATAGGCAAAGTCAGATCTGCATATAAAGTGCCTTTTGAAGGAATGCAACATCCTGCATGTGTTTCCTTGCAGCAGCCCAGCTACTGACATAAATTCTGCTGCGAGAATGGGTTTATTCATTCTTCTTTTTCTGTTTTTCTCTTTTTAATGAGCTTGGTCACAATCAGTTCTGGACGAATGTTTGAGTTCAGAAATAAAAACTGACTCTGAAGCTCTCTGTTTACTTCATTTGTTTGTAATATTTTTGACATTTGTGTTCAGGCACAATCACAAGACAAACCATGTGACTTACAGTCAAAGCTCAGCTGATGATTTTACTTAAAAAAGGAAATTGTAAATGTGAAAAGAGTGAAAGATCAGAATGTTTTCTTTCCTTTGGTCTCGATTGACTTTAAGAACCTTAAATAATCTCCTCCTGCTTCAAACCAGAGGATGAACGATACGATGACATAAGGATGAGAACAGAGATCATGCTGTTTCCATATGACATTCTGTCCAAAGCTTGCAGTTTCTTTCTTTTTCTTATTTTATCTTTTTTCCTTCATAACTTTAATGTAGCAACTCTCCAGACGATGCTTCTTTTCGTGCATGCCGCAGGATAACTTCTACTTTGAGAGCTATAAATTTAAAGTGCTTCCTTCAAAGCATTAAATCAAGATCATCAGTAAGGTTCAGTACTAATATGACTCCGTTACATGCTGCTGAAGTTTTCTTATAGCTATCTTGTCAATGGTGAAATACTCTGTGTACAAGAACTTTTGTGTTGGTCTGGATGGATTAATAAGTTGCTAATCCTTAAGCAGAAAGTTTATAAATTGAAATCCCATCTGGGCTTTTATTCTACCTAGAAAAGCACGGCTCTTTCTGGGTACTCATACTTCTTCTTCCCAGTCCAAACGTATTTGTTAGTTAAAACAAAACATGCAATAGTGAGGTTAAGTTTGAAGATTCTGATGACAATATCGCTTGAATAAATACTGGTTTATTTCCTTCTTAAATGTCCATAAGATATATGAGGACAGTTTTCAGAGTCAGGTTAAAATATTTGCTGATTTGAGATTCCTTCTTACAAAATGAGTAGTGGAAAAACAACACATATCCTGAGTACTGTATTTCTCTTATGCTCTGAAAATGTGAGCATCTGTGACAAAATTATTAGATTTTGATGGTTTAATTTCACAATTAATTTTTTTAATTAGGGTGAATGGTGCAAGGTGTGTCCTGCTGCACAAGCTAATTCACATTTACTTACTTGAAAAGCTCTAAAAACATAACTGCAATCTTACTGTGTAAAAAAAAAAAAAAAGAGAGACAATTATGCAATACGATATTCTCTTATTATCAGAACCAGGCTGAATTTTGTCTTGCGTCACAGCAAGACACTGATAGACACGGTTCACTAACTGAGCAGCGTGCAGGAAGTCAATTAAGATCAAATCTACTAGTGTGACTCGTCAAAGTTAACTCTTATAACCCTCTGCTGCGGCGGCTGTAGTTAGTTGTTGATTAAAGTTGCACAAATTATGAAATTCCAAAGAACTGCCTGGATGTGACATTTGATTTGAATATTTGACTGCTGTATTAAATCTCTGCATTCATGTAATATCTTCCACCACATAAATAAAGTTTCATTCTGCTTCATTCCAACATGTGATACAGATCTTAGTGACCAAGATGCTGAAACTCCTGACTAGTCGCCGTGATGGAGAAGGAGAAAAGTGCAGAGAATATGGGTTAATCATAATCTACATCGTCGCTGAATTATTCCACAATCATATGGCATTTGCATAATAGCTTATTATGCAGTCCTATTTTTGCTACAGTAAACAAACAAATAAATAAGACACAAAGATGACAGCAGCAGAAATTAATGAAACGACTGACAGAGAGTGCAAAACAATGTCTGCCAGACCTGTGCACAATGTGTTGTAATTTTTGTTGACACCCATATTTGAATTTCCAGCGCATGTTGTTCCTCTACGCGCCGACACCGAACACACCTCTAGATAATTCATTAATGGCGTCCAGATAAAGAGCTTAACTCATCTTCAGCTTACGTCAAAATACCTCAGTTTCTGATAAACCAAACAGTAGTAATCTTTATGCGACTGTGTTGCTATGGTGACCTACTTTAACCTGCAATTACTTCAGCTGTTACACTGTTAACTCATTTTCTTCCATCAGCTAATTAAAGAAAATGATCCCCAGAAGGAAATACATGCTGCACAAGGCTTTTTTTCACACAAATACATACACACCAATATAGTCTGAACATGCAATGCCGAAATGAAACGAATCACCTTTAAGACAATGAAGTGCTGCCAACAGCTCGTCACTTCATTGTCACATAAGAAAAGAGAAACAGATCACTATCTGGTACATATGTGATCAGACAGGTTTCAAAACTGTCCACACTGCATTCTGGTTCATTGTCTTTTCTTAATCAGTGTGGGTACAAAGAGCTGTGACTCAACAGAGATGAATTACTTTCATTTCCGGTTACAACTTTGAACAAGTCAAATGAAGCAGTCACGTACAGCCGGGCATAAAAAACAACTAAGCAGCTCAAACTGAGGAGAAAAACTGAAAGAGTAAATGTCATCATATTTTCGTTTTGCCTGAGGAGACACTGTGATGCCAAAACTCTGGAGAGCTGCTGCAGGATTACGTAATCTGCATTAGAGATCAGTCATTCATGTGTGAGGACAGTATGCGACCAGATGAGGAAGAAAAACACACACTCTCTAATTTACAGAGAGTTGTAATGATATTTCCATGGAGAGATGCAGCTTTTGCAGCGTATGGAGCCGCTGTTGACCTTCCAAACAAAGGCGCTCAGTCTCCAAGTCACAGCAAACAAGAATAAATCCCTTCCTTCTTCTCCTCTATACAATTTCTGCTCCCTCTGGGGCAGACGAGTTTCTTAAAGTTAAATCACCGCCTCCCCTTCACATGCCCTCCCTGCACAGCGAAGTCTCTCTGTCAGGACTGGCTCCATCCACAGTGTGAGCCAGCAGGGGAGACCACTCTTATCTAATAAGCCCCTGTCACACAGATTAATGTCCACTGATGAGAGCTCTCCGCCCTGGATCGGGTTCACGCCACTGTCTGGCTGATTAAACCCAAAGGAAGAGACGGAGACACACAGATAGAGAGAGACGGGGAGACGGAGGAGGAGCCGCTCAAACTGCAATCGCTCCACAAAACTTGACATCTTAACTTTCTGACTTTTGGTCTCTTCTGGCTCCTTTTTGTAGCATTCACTTAGGCCTTGTCTCCCTGAGGTGTTTGTGTTTTTAAAAAAGGCCTTTTCTATTGTCATTTCTTAAAAAATAATAACAGAATTTTTTTTTCTTCAATTTAGTAATTCCTTAATTAAGTCAATTGGAGGGTCTGTAATTGATTAATTGCATTTTAATCAAACACTACATATTTGACAAAATAAGAAACATTTCCAGTTCAAAAGTCTATTTTGGTGTTAAAATTATTGATTAAAAAGACATTTAAGCTCAACAACAAATGTATTAATTGTTTTAATCTGTTATTCAGGTTGTTCAATTATCTGATTGGTGCAAAGTGTCATTATAGCTACTTTCATATTTCAGAAAATCTTGCTGCTGCAACATGGTTAGCATTGAGATTTTATCTATTTTAGGTTTGTATAACTTCAGTGAGAGGCTAATTTCTTTTAACACAACTTGAATACAGTAATAATATTTCCCAGGTTCCCATCAGATCATTTCATTACAAAAATAGAAGTTGCTGCATGTGGATGTCGCTTGGTGCATCAGATCTACAGATGTACCAAAGGTTGCAACTCTGGACTTTTGAATATGAAAAACGAGCTGCAATTTTTTAAAATTTAAAATCTATGTAATTAATATATGGTAATGAATATGTTCAAGTCCCAACCCTACTTTAAATATACAAATACTCAAGAAAGCACAAAAAAAAAAAAGCAACACAGTGTAGTAACTATTCCAGGCCTGTATGTGATGCTGTTGTCACAGAAATGCATCAAAACAGAGAAGAAGACATGAAATATTCAGTCTACAACTTGCAGTTTGGGACTGGTGTGCATTGGTCATCAAATCAAAGGCACAGAACTAAATTCAAAGAATTTGAATTCTGAAGAAAACAAATTATGGCTCTTAAAATATTGTTTCTGAGTGGACAGATTGTTGACAGTGTTCTCGTGTGGATGAAGCTCGGGGGGGATTTCTTCCATAAAACATATCTCCCTCCGTAAACTTTTCACATAACCCTGACTGATCGTATAAGACAAGCAGAACTCACATACATCATTTATTCAGGAGAGAAATAAAAATCAAAGCTTGCATTTTTAAAAATGATCTCTCTTTATTCTGCTTGTCTCTTTAATTATTTGAAACGCAGCTGCTTTCATCGCTTCTTCCTGAGATGAAAACAAATTTTATCTTCAAAAGGAACTGGTTATGTTTCAGTTTCAAGATTCATACAAAAATAAATGACAGAACAAAACTGCATTTTGTTACCTAATTGTCTTTGAAGAGGCAGTAAATTCATATGAAACTGCTCCGGCAGACGTTTTCAATGTGACATTTCACTTATAGTTTAATGTAGGAGATCATGTAAGACGATGGTGACTGGAGGTCAGAAGGTTTTGGCCAACAATGTGAATTACAAGCAGGGTAATCTCTTCTACCCTCCTGCCCTTTTAATCTGCACTAGGCCCCAAAATCCCTCTTTACCTCAACATATTCACACCACAAAATCCAAGTTTACCCCCCGAACATTCATCTGCAATACTTCATTTGTTTAGTAATCATGTTTTCGATGAACAAACAGATGCATTTCATTATACGGTCTTACAAATGTGAGTTAATTATGATTGATGACCTAAAAAAAAAAAACAAAAAAAAAAAAACAGTAGTATTCCAGTGAAGCTGTTCCATCCGGCTTGGAGTCAAATATTTCTACAACTGAAAGCATACAAACATGTGGTTACACCTGTGTGGGCATACTCCTAGTGGGTGGAGCCAAGGTTGCGCCTTCTTTCAAAAAAATAGTAAACAGAGAGAGAAAATGGATCCGAGAAGAAAAACAAGACAGGGGACATTCAGAGCACAACTGTTCGCTGTTTTCCACCAGCTCCGTTTCTAAACATGAATATTCAGGGCCTGCACAATGTTGAATTTAGCTGGTTTGCTCCAAAGCAAGATTAATGACCCTAAGCTCATTCCTGCTAAATACAAATACACATGCGTGCGTGTGCGTGTGCGTGTGTGTGCGTGCGTGCGTGCGTGCGTGTGTGTGTGGTTGACCCAACAAGCGTCACTTTGTCCGCCAGCGCCTTTTAGCTGTAAGTCAACATGCTGGGGAAGAAGAGCAGAGTCTGATTATATTTTAGTAACGTCACTGTCAAACATGCACTTATAAGGACATGTTTCAGTTCCTGTATCTGTGCAAAACTGTTTCCTATCAACTATGTTATTTTAAGATTAGCGATGCATGTTAATGGACATCTTTATCGCTGTCTGATAACAGAGACCTGAACTGACTGACATGAAGTCACCATATACATAAAAAACATGGATCAGTAACATTAATATGTTTGTTTTCCTTTTATTGCTCAGCGCAGATTCCCATATTCAGTTTATTATTATTGCTTAAAAGGTCTTGCTGGTACTTTTTTCATTCCTTTGTTTATGGTTTCTTCTTTTTTACACGTGTTTTTCCTCTTGACTTGTGACTTATTTGAGTCCTAGTTCAGCCTCCCTGTGTTTATTATTCATCTTCCCTCCCTGTTTGATTTCACAGTTACCATCTGTCTCCTGTCACAAATCAAACTCTGTATTTAACCTGGATTTTTCTTGTTCTTGGCTGGATCCTTCCATTACCCTGTCTGTTCAGCTGCCTTTTACTCGTCTTTATGTCCAGTTTTTATTATTCTCCAGTTGAAAGGTTTGTAATTTTATTAAAGATTTCAAATTGATCCTCCGAAGCTTCTGTCTGCCTTTTGTTCCTGCTCCAACAATGCAAAGTATGACAATAAAAGGCATAATAGTAAGAACAGATCAATGGACAATTAAGATAAAACTGTATTTTATTCAAATAAAATGAACAAGGTGTAGCAAGTATGTAAAATAATTGTTTATATTTCATCCCAAATCCATTTTCATTATCTATGTATATTTGTTTTTCTTGGATTTTGAGTTGTAATTTTATTTTGGTAAAGAAGCTTTTATTTTCTTGTTTCCTGTTTATTTTCTTGTTTCCTGTTTTTTGCGTCACACCCTGCATGTTCGCGCTACTCTCCTCAGTTCGCGCTGAACTGTGCTGGGGAGAGGTGAGTGTATAGAGGTGTCATCAATTTGTTTACGAAAATATTCCAGATATTCTAAGAAAAGTATGTTCGCTAACTTAATATATCCTATATATTGTTTTTCTATCGTTTTATGTTGGTGCAGCACTGTATTGGGTGTTTGATTCCCACCAGTTCGACAATTGTTTAGTTTACCAAGCCAACCTGGTTATTTTTGTTTTTTGATGTTTAAGGTGTGTGCTGTATGTGGGGAAAGTCGGAGCCCAGACTGCTGCACTGATTTATTTTTGTTTCAAAACAGGTATGTGAGTGTTATCTGGATGTCAGATTAATGTAATTAATATGTTTTCATATATGTCTTTTTATTGATTCAGTTTGAACTGTGGGAGTGGCGACTGTTGGGCAGATGATTTCTGTTTGTTTTTGTTTTGATTGTTTAGATGCTAAACAATGTTAGCGAACCTCTGACAAAGTTCGGTCAGTTCGCGCCGAACTGTGCTGGGGAGAGGTGTGTGCTGTATGTGGGGAAAGTCGGAGCCCAGACTGCTGCACATATTTATTTTTGTTTCAAAACAGAATAAACCTGCAAGACATCCTGAGTCCTCGTCTGCTGGTCCTTTACTACACAACGCAGAGTTCAAGTCGGCTACAAAGGCACACTAGAAAACGATTACACAGCTAAAATACTAAAGCTGAGTCATATATCTTTTTCTGTTTCAACAAAGTCACTGAACACAATTATTGTTAACTTCGTTATACTCCCTCACATCGGCTTCCCCCCCCCAAGAATTACAACATGTTGTGGAAAAATGTACCTTCTTTCCAAAATAAAACATAAAACCCCAAAGAATGAGTTAGATATTTCTCTGCCCTTATTCATCAAACTTCATCCTTTCCAAGTAACTCTGAGGGCATCTTTGACCAAAGTACAGCAACAATGACATGCAAACTCTCTTCACATTCCCCATGCAAACGAGTTAAGGTGACAAAAACAAACACGCCCATGCCGTGACATCCAAAGTGACACTGATTGTATACAGACTATAAATACGAAAGCCTGCACATGCCCTTGCATTATTTTCTCAGAAACAAGCTCCTCCAATAGTTCAACTAAATTATAAAAACATGTCTTTCACATCTTTGGTCAACCTTCAGCGGGTTGCAGCCTGATGAGTCGCACTCTTTCCACTATAAACATTGCAGTAAGTGTCGTTTGTAGGGTTTATTAGGAGACTGTGCCCTCATAGCTAAATCACTTCAATCGTTTATTTTACCACCAAAGCAAGAGTACAGGCTTTTATTTTCAGCTCTTTTATGGTCTCATAAACACGTTTCTGCTGATTTATGCATATGATTTCCACGAGCCCGAGTTTTATTTCGTTTTGCAGCAATTATCCAAAGAGCTTGCAAAGAAAATGCGTCTGGATAGTTTAGTTAGACATGTGTTGAATACTTACAGCAAAGCTGAAATATATGTTATTTTAATAAATGAACCCCAGGATCTTCTCGGCTTAGCAAAGCACTTTTGGTTACCTATATCTATAAAACGCTACATTAAAAAAACTGGGCTTAGTTCAGTTAAATTATGTGATATTTTGGAGATTTTCGACTATAAAGGTTCATTCAGCACATGCTGTGACTCATTAATTGGTGCTGGGGAAGGCAAATAACAGCTCCATTCATAAGTAAACCATTAATAATGTTAATAATTAAACACGAAAAATGTAAACAACAGGAAAGTCAAGGTGCCACTGTTAACTGGAAGCCTTCTCGGTGTGCACTTGGTCCAAAACAGAACATCATAATCATAAGCAGTTAATACATAAACTCAATGTTTCATTAGGTTGCCACCCCCAGCCAGCACAATACACACACACAGAAACACACACTAGCTTTAGAAAAACTCATTATCAAAGTAATTGACGTAAGGTTCAAAAGTTAAAGCTTATTAGCCGTTTTACACCCCGCCTTCCCTTCCTCCCTCTGTGAGCTCACAAACAGCTCGGCTTCATCCATATGTCAGGGTGGGATAAGTCCACATCCCCTCTTAGTGACATTAATTACAAAGTTTTATTTTATTTACCAAGCCCTTCATACTGCCCTAATGAACAGCTCCTCCTCTCTCAGTTACCTGTTAGTTTTCTAACTACGCAGGCTGTTTATTTACCTGCTCTCATTGTGGCGAAAGCAGGTGGATGGTAATGAGGTCGATGCCGGTTTTATTTAAAGTCCGACTTGTTAGTTTTGACATACGCGGATGTAGCAGAGTGATATTTGTTTTATATTAATGTAAAAGAAACAACTGTGTTTCAGGTCACTTGGGAAAGAGGATAGTTCTGAATGAAACAAGAATAAATGTTTTGTTTTGGTGTAAATACAACATTAATTTCAGTCAAGTCCAATTTTTCTAATTATTGCCAATAAGAAGGAAACTGATCCACTTTCTTGCTTTTGATACAGAAATCAGAGGTTTAATATCAGCCAAAATTAATCCGAAACAGAAAAACAGTACTGAATTAATTTGAAATGTTTATATGTCATGAAGAGTATTAAGCATAGAATTAGACTGAATTGTCAAATTTTTTCAATATGAGGATTGATGCATCGCTATTGCTGAGAGTAATAATTAAGCCTTTACTTTTCATGTGTTTACAATTACAAAAAGTGGATACAGACAGAAAAATGGAACCGATTATGAACAGGAACATTTGATACAACATCAGCAAAACAGCAAAAACAAAAAAAATAAAAGCTCAGGAGACAATGTTTTCTTTTTATCTTCGCATGAAGAACAAGAAACAGTGGGGTTAAGTGTGAGGCTGGCTTGCTTTGAAGCAAAGCTGACCACCAACCCAAAGATAAGATGAAGACGTGTCTAAATTTTCAGAGATAGGCTGGTCTCACGCATCAAAAGGAGACAACTGGGGTCGTCTGATAAGGAAGTGTCTCTGGCTTTGGAGGAATCTCCTGCACAGATTGCTGTAGGGTCAGCACAGAAATGTAAGGCGGGATTTCACACTGTACCTTATCTGACCTGGAATTACTTTTGGATTTCCCGGCGGGAACTGGAAGAGGTTGCAGAGGAGAGGAACATATGTAGCGTAACCAGTTAAACTGACATTAATATTTTGAACGAGGGAGGAGGTACGAGAACCTGGAGGGAGCCAATACATGGAAGAAAAGTATGCAAACTCCATCCTGCTCTTAAATACAAATGATAAGAACCTACGGCAGCTGTAGATGCTGTTTGTGTTGCTATTATATCCCTGATAAAGTGACTTAATAATAATTCATGCATACTCAACCAGTAGTTAATTTAACTCTGGTATTTTAAGGGTGAAAGTCATAAAGTTTTTAGAAACCACTACTTCAGATGAAATATAAAATTGTTCAGTGAGTCATACAGATTATGATCTCATCCTAAGATTCAAGGATAAACAGCCGTGTCTGAAAACCCGGCTGGATTTGTGTCTCCTTTCAATGCCTGCACTTTCCCAGCCAGCCTCTGCATATCCAGGCAGTATTTTATTAATCAACTCTGGACTGCAGGGATGTAATTTTCATTCTGTTCCATGTCGCCATTGTATAAAAGCACTTAATCTGATGAGATTCACCAAGACGGGGGCTGCTGTGGTGTCATGAGGCTGTCTGATGGCACACTCTGAGGACTGAGGTCACTCGAATCCCTTAATTGTGTCTTTAAATCACATCTGGATCAGTATCCAGAAGCTTCACTCTCCACGTATTCAAGAATTCAAACCTTTAAAAGGTGCAGTTCTGGTCTAATAACTAAACAAGAAATGTGTTGTCTGCAATTTCCTGGCGCTTTGATCATGATTATAATCAAAACAAAAGCTCAGTCGATGTGTTGTTAGTGTGAACGCACCATCTACATCCATGGAGTGTCCATGTAGAGCTTTGTAATGTTGATATGCTTTCTAGATCAGTGATAATGCTTTCAGAAGGCTTTCCCAGCCTATGATTTACTGCACTCACAAACACACACGGTCTGTCCTTCATTGTAATGTTAAGCTAAAAGATGAAAGTACAGTGTCTGTCTGGCACTAAAGACCCTCTCTCGCCGCATCTGTATTCCCCCTGGGCGCACAGCCACGCACACACAAAATACACAAACAGGCTCCACAGACACCTCAATTATGATAATGTGGATCAGCATTAATGTATCCTTGCAGCGCGGCGGGTTTTCAGCGATGTTGGGCGTGAACGTGTGTGAGCGTTCCAGACAGCAGGAGGGAACGAGCGCTGACTGTACCTCATTTAACACAGGTTGCTCCCTGCAGACACCTTGCACAAAAAAGACACAAACAGCGACTCAAACCGAATGCAGAATTGAGGTTTTAGCAGATTTCACATGTGGGAGTTATGTGCGAATGAGAAAAAATACAGGCAAACAATGGAGTGAAAAAGTCGCATGAGTTTTTAAAGGCAAATGTGTTGTTTTTGCTTTTTAATTTCACATTAAAGTAATTATGTGCAAATGATTCACAAGAGCCTATCAGACTATTTGACTGTTCAGCACAGATCCAACTTTAGGATGAAGTCTGAATGTCTACACTATCAAACTTTTTACACAAATTCCAAATAATAAAATGTTTTATGATCAGCTCTGCATAACTGACCTACTTAAAAAGGTGTTTTCATTCTCCTCTTTCATCCAAACCAAACACTTCTTTTCCTTCCAACTCCTTCTTGTTGCTTCCCCTCCGTCTCCTCACCCTTTGCTTCCTACCTTCCCCTCCTCCCACCCTTTCCTTCCCTGTAATTACCACCTCAGACTCCAATTAAAAGAAACCACAATAAGGAGAGCAGAGCGGGGAGACCAAGGGGAGGTATAAGGATTGGAGAAGCAAGAATTTAATGAGCAGTTTGTCCACAGAAGCACAAGCAAATATAAGCTTGTGCAGCTATCCTTATTGTAAAACGAACTTCCATTCAGTTTGTATAATTAACCGCCTTATCTAACCTTAATTTTATCTTTAATTCACCACTTTTCTCTAACCCTAACTAAGCTACAGATGATGCTCAGCGTTTTTGTACCCATGCGATTAATGTACCCTCAGAAGATTGGTAATTTTTCAGCTAAAGGTCCCAATGAGGCATTGGGTGTAACAGTCAAGGTCCATATTAGGCATGAAAAAGACGAAAAAGCAAACACTTGGACACACAAATAGATGTGAAACAATTGATTTAAGTCAAATTCCTGAAAACTGTACCACAAAAAAGTGTTGCATCCCATGCTTAAGTGTAACTGGATGACATTAAAAATATATACATTAAGCAACAAAAGTGTTGAACTATATTAACCCAAAGAGAAGCAACACTTGCAGCAGAATATCTAAGGAATACTCCTGCCTTTTAAATTAGTTTTCTAGAAATATTTTAAATGAAAGCCAGATGACTGTTTGGGATTATCAGCAGGTTGTCTTGCACAGAATTTGAGGTCAATCTTACATACCTGTCCTCCAGCCGCTTGTGGGAATAAACGAAAGCCTTGAACTCGGTTCTGCAGGAGACGTCCTGGAAACTAAACCTCTGCATGAAGGTTTGTAACATTAAGAAGACTTGACTTTCTAATAAATAATCTACATAATAAACAGATTTTAAAAAAAGTAAAATAACTCTAGATGGTAGGCTGAGATATGTCAGTGTCAGTGAACAACAGTGGGGGACATCTGACTTTGTAGATTTAATTCAGGTGCTTCATAAGAAGAAGACCTTTAAATTAAGGCTAAAACTGTCTGTAAACAAACTTTATTTCCTGTTTTGTTTCCAATTTATGTTCAGGAAAGATTCTTCAAATCTAGACTTGTACAACTGTGAAAGCATAAACACATTTGCCAAAACCTTTTGCTTTTTTACATTTTCTGCGTGAGCGTCTGTATTTAAACACCTTTGCGGCGGCATTTATCTGAGAGCGTTTGTGTGCGAGGTGGGGAGGATTGCTGACAGCTTTCCTTTATGTTTGCCTCAGCCTGTTTCCTGTCATTAAGTCCCGGTGTTGCCATGCTTCCTTTAACACACACACACACACACACACACACACACACACACACAAAAACAGAAGCGTACGCTTTCCAGTGAGAAGCCACAAATGAGAAAGAAGGTCAAAATGCCAAAAGAGCATCATAAAAACAAAACAGGAGGACTGGAAATCAATAACAAACATAAACAAACAAATCAAATCAGCATAGACTTTGAAATTTAACCAACACATACACACGGGTGTAAAATAACACCACAGAAACTTTCAGTTGAGAAAGTCTCGATCAATCAATGAATTCAAAGTTGGCGCAGCAGGGCAGCTCTTACTGTCAAGCTGTCATTGTGTGAGCAAGCATGTGTGTGTGAGAGGATGAAATGGGCCTCATACAATATGTGCCAAATGTGACTGCCAAGACACACGCATACACACGCACGCATACACACACAACACACACACACACACACACACATACAAACACAGGCATAAAAAAACTGTTGGAGAAGGAGTGAAGAGAGGTGCTTTGATTTACTAGCCTGCCAAACGGAGACCTGGCATAATTCACACAGAGGAAATGGATCTGGGTCCATTATAAACACACACAGCAGCAGCTCTGCTGGTTTATTCGTTTAATTTAAGAGATCCATTTCTCAGTTTCTCTTTGAAGACTTCATGTGTGAGCAACAGATGAGCTGCTGCCCTTTTTTATAAGCGGGTTGCATAATGCATCGTACGACTGGTCGTTGTATATATGCTAAACATGTTTCTTTGTCGTATTCAGAAATATGTAAATAAACACATCCGGGGACGAGCATCTATTTCCCTTGGCAAACAAGCTGAACCAGTGTCATGCTTACTTTTCAAGCAGAAAATCCAGTTTACTTTTTCTGACTCGTAATAATCTGTGTATCCTATATTTACTCCATCACCCTGTTAACATGGTATTACCAATAAGACAAAATACATTTAACTCCATTTTTCATCATATTGTGTTGTAACAGTAACTCACGCTAGATCTGCTATGTTGTCATTTAATTATGAACCATAACTGTATGCAAAGAGGTCTCATTAACATTAACACTCTTGAATTTGGATGCTGCTCCATGACTTGTATGGAGGTGTGTTCGACGTTTCGTCTGGCTGCTACAACAGAGGCTGCGGCTTCTTTAGTTTTGGTCATTGTGTAGCTGAGTTTTTCAGACATTGCAATGCCATCGACTGCAGGATGTCAATTCGTCCCAGAGCTGCGGGAACATCGATATGTGCAATTCTGCAATCACAAAGGTCTTCTTGGATGATATATGCAGTATAATGATTGCAATCTAAGAGCCATGAATGCAAGTTCTGGAAGCCAAAGCTCACAAGGAACTTTAGGACATTGTGATAAATGAAAAGAAAGAAAAGAGCATCATTGTTGTATTTTTTACAACAATGATGTAAAAAATACATAAACAACACAGGATGTGTTGTTTATGTAAATAAACAACACATCCTGTGGATCTATTTATTTGGAAAACAGGTCATTTTTTTCATGTATTTAAACATTTAACCTTCTTATTTTTCAAATGGAATATTTGGAAATGCTGGCAGCCTTTTTAAAACCTCATAAGGATTTATATTTTCTAACAGTGACTGTGTTTATAGTTAGTAAAGTTAAACTTGTTAATCATAACAATGACAAATGAAAGATACTGAAGGCAATTTTAAGTATTACCTCCATAACTGTTTTGACTCTGTTCAAAAAAATAAAAAAGTAAAACTCAGTTTTACAGAGACGCCTTTCTCAGTCGGCGTGAAAAAGGGTTCACTTCTTTTAACTTATTTGATTAAAAACAGCACAAAGGGGTAAAAAAAGGTTTGAATTATAATAGCGCTAAAAACAAAAAATCTAAATCAGCTAAAACCAGTAAAATCTGTCAAATTCAAGCTTTTAAAAGCAAAATATTAAAATTTGTGGAAAGAAAATCTGAACACAAATGAAAACAATGTTTTAATAAAAAAAAAAAATACTTAAAGACATTTAGTCAGAAAAGATAGTAGTAAAAAATTATTCTTTTTTCTGGACTAATTTCTGGTGCTTTGATGTCTCATATATAAGTTCATGTCTTTAGCTACTATTTAAAGACAGTCTGCCCTGAAATCAAGGTATTTACAGGTGGATTTGTGGGATGTTTGTCGCTGAAAACAGCAGATTATTGAGCTTTCCTTCAACTTCCCTGATGTGGTGTTTACTGTCAACAATGCAAACTTGTAGGAGAAAGCAGCCCACACAGGCAGGTGACTCTGACCAATCACAGCCAAGCTCTGCAAGGAATTCCTCAAGCCTTTCATCAAACACCTTTGTGCATTGTAAAATATAAGGTTTAGAAATCTCAACAAGAAGTTGAATTTAGGTTGAGATGATGCTTTAGACCAAAGAAACTTGATAGTTTTGAAGCTGTTTAGGTGAAGTGGGAGGCCTTGCTGAAGAATACATTAACATATCCTGTCAGGAAGTTGTAATTTATAGACTAAAGAATGACTTTCTGAGCCACAACCAACCTGATTAAAGAATATTCATCATACTTAAAGTGTTTGAACGTATGTGGGGCGCTGTCATGCTGCTGTGTGGCATGGCTTGTTATTTTGTTTTAGTGTCAGTGCCATGAGAAAAGCATAAAACTGAATTGAACCAGACGTTTCCACTCAGTAGTCTGCACACGGTGGCTTTTTCCAGCTTTCAGCTGTCACTGAGGGTAAAAAAAATGCCAGCAGGCACAAATCTAGGAAAAAAAGCTGACTGCTCACTGCGGCGTTGATTTGACTAGGCTAATATATCTACCTTTCCATAAAGACATAAGGAGAACAGAATGCTGTTCATGAAGTCCCACAAGGAAAGAAAGAATCAAAAGGTTGAAAACAAGCACGGTTTGATGAAGTGTGTGTTTGTTTATGTGCGTTTCCTGCAGGAAAAGGTTCAAGGAAGCGTGGAGGAGCAGAGTGTGCATGTTTTCCTTTGGTTTCTACCCTCCTCCTCCCTTGCCGTACTGCTGACACAGGTCAAACACCAACACACACAACAATAACCATACATTCAGGTTGAGCAACTCATGTGATTATGAGTGAAATGAATCGGTGAAATGATATGTTCAGGTCAAAAGATGAGACGGTGGAAATATTGGACTCACAAGAATAAAATGAGATTTTACCAATATGTTTGAAAAAAGTAAGAATTTCAGCATCAAATGGAACAAATGCTTCACAAATCAGAAAATGTGTTTTAAAGAATCCATAATAAGTGATTATTTGCAGTTTTTATGCTCATCCTATCGTGGTCTTAATTCCCACAATGCAATTAAAATGCTCCTTTTTTGTGTCTTCAAAAATAAAATGAGGTTTTCACGAATCTCAAGACGTGTCTTAAAGAATCAAAGTTCAGCTCACAAGATTAGACAATCAAATGCAGCCCACATTCTTTAAAACATGTTAAATACTTTAGTGTTGATACAAAACTCGGCATAAGCTTGACTTAAGTCAACTTGATCTACAAATGAGGATTCTGAAGTGCATTTAATATCAAAGCTAACAATAAGCTCTCTACAGGAAAGACCATAACGCAGGTTTTGTCAGAGGTGACCTTGTAGGGACAGTACAGGAAAAGCAAAAAGTGCAGCAGAGGGGATGGGGATATATAAGGTGGGCGCTAGGAGATAATCTCTGATGGGTTGAGTCTTCACTAGTTTCTTAAGACAGACAGGAATCTCTTGTTCTGGCAGTACATCATTCTCCTATGACAAATGAAAACAGTCCAGACTGTTAGAGGTCTAGGAACAGCTAACTGACAACAACAAATCTATGAAAGAGCATCGTCACTATAGCACTGTTAGCAGCTAAAAGCTAGCCAGTCATGGTATCCTCACGGTGCTTACACACCTTTTGTATTTTGTCAGTTGCTCCGTCAAAGCGTCACTTTTTCCTACAAAGTACTTGAAATTTAAATCAAATTAAAAAGTGTCCTAGGAGAACTCCTTCTTAGCTGAACATTAGAAGCTAAGAATTCAAAGCTAACTTTAGCACCTATCGTATAACTAGTGGTGATGTTTTTGCAGCATTTTTGCTCTGCAAACATTATTTTTTCTACAAATTAACCAAACTGCTACCAGTCAAAAGCCTGTACACAAAAGGAGAAGTTAGGGACTACTTTCTCTCTTACCTGAAAAAAGCTTACCTCGCTGTGACAAACATTATTATAACTCTTTTCAGCCTTATAGATTCGATTGTAGGAGTGTAATTAGATATAAAGATGATCAAAATCTAAAAAGCTCAAGATTTGAAAGGTGAAATTCTTTATGTAGCATTTAGATGGAGCATACCCAAATGGTTAAATGTCCTCCATGACCTGCACACACACGCACACACACGCCAACAGATAGAGGCAGACTGATAAATTGACAGGTCAATCAGCTGATGACCTTTCTTGATTCAGGACCTCTGATCTGTCTGAGTAAACAGTCGCCGACTCTTTGACTGCACCTGAGTACGTGTGTGTCCATATGTCTGAGATAGCAGAGACGCTAACAGGCTAAGTGGATGCAGCGTCTCCGAATCAGCCCAGTGACTCGGCTTGACCTCTGACCTCGTTTCAAACGCGTGATGCGTACCGGGCCCTGTGTGTCGAGTTTGTTTTGTCCTAACTGAGACAGATCAATTACTCTTCCCCTATTTTTTTCAGGTCATCAATAACTCTTAGTTTCTGTCACGTATCTGCTGAAACATTTTGACCTCGATCCACTTGTTTTTCATTCCTCGCAACCCCAATTCGCACAGAAATACTTCAAAAATCCTACATGTCTTAAGCAATCAATAACAATTTTTATTCTCTTTTTACTTTACTTTGGGTTTAAGGCCATGATTAAATACTGATATATATGATTGATAGCAATAAATACCAGTCCACAAGCAGAATACACAAATGAGCAGCTTAAGGCATCTACGATTTAGGTGTGCTTTCTTCATCTAGATGCAGAAAGTACTCTCCATGCATTTTATTTAGACTCCGCTCGCCTTCTATCAGATGGGATTTTCTAGCTGCCGAGGGAAATGAGAAGAGGAAAGCAGGTGAGAATCCCAATGAGGTCCTGATAAATGCTTTCACTCTGAAGGTAACACACAGAAATGCAGTCGTCGCTCAACTCCTGAATACTTAACTCTCCAAAAAGCCGGGTTTTGACACAAGGTACGAATATTTCATGAGCTTTCTTTGAACGGGGGAGTGAGAACCAGGCAGGCGGGATGAATGAATGAACAACTGAAGACAATGCTGGAATCCATCAAGCATGTCGTTGACCCGTCACACAGTTCGGAAAGTTCACCAAGCCTGAACTTGGCGAAACGGAACAAGAGACGCAAAGTCATGACAGTGAAAAGAATGGCATAGATCACGCAATCCCACTGGGAAGGAACATAAATTTGCTTGACTTTGATTATATGTATGTGACCTTTGGCTTCTGAGTTGTTTCGTTCTCGGTCACAGGAGTGCCACTGTGGGCTCACCACTGACAAACAACAAAAGGGTTTGCAGGGCCAACAATTCTTGTGTACTTCTGTGTATCAGAACCACATCTGGACTTTATAGAGGGACCATTATGAGTCAGAGCGCATGGAAAGTTAATGAACTTTGGTGACGAACTTAAAGAGGAGGGAGTATTTGCTGTAGGTGGTCTGCGACAGCAAACGGCACGCTCATCTGATCATTCATTCAGTCTCCCTCTCATCTTGTTTGTGTTCATAACATCATAATTTCAAATGAATATTTTCTGTCTTATTTTCTCTCTGAAATATTTATTTCACAACCACTGGTGAGAAACTGCATAAAACATGTTTTTCAAAAAGCAAAATCGGACAGATTATTGCTGGCCTGGTGTTTTCACACCTGACAGTCTGGTAGACTCGGTTTAATTGGGGACCATTATTGCAACATTTGTTACATTTTCAGCTGCACTATGTGAAACAATCCAAACTAATTGAAAAACCTGTTCGCCTTATCACCTGTGGTGGCGCTGCACCCAAATCTACTGATGGAAACACCATAAAAACCTCTGAAGAAGACATGAGCAAAACTTCTTTCTTCACAAAATGTAAATCATAAATTCAGAAGATTTTAGAGAATTTTGTTTTCTTTGTCTTTTTTTGGTCAAGTTTGCTTTGGCTGTATTTACATATTCAAATCAATTCAGACTATCCTCTCTCATCTGGCTAAAGCACATAAATTCAGGATGAAACACATTGTTATTTATTGCTATACAGTCACAACATGTGAAGAAATATGAATACTTTTACCAGGGACATTGAACAGGAAAAATGAAAAGACAATATGCATGGTTATGCATGCGAGTTGGGCATCAGGAAACCGATTCTAACGATTTATAAAGCAGGAAAGAACGGAAGATAGGAAGCCCAGTTTTGAGCACAAGGGTTTATCAAGCAGGGTTGAAAGAAGAGCTAAAAGCACTTGTGAAGCCTTCCTCCATTCCCCTGAAAGCACTTAGCTCCACCACACCCTATCAGCTCCATTTCCAGGACGGATGGAGCAGAGGGGCAGAGAAACAGACAATGGGATGGCGGGATAAGAAAGAGGAGGCAGGTTTTTTTTTTTCTTTGTATAACCACATTACAATCTCCAGGGGGACACAACAATGCAGCAACAACCCAAACACATAATCAGCTGAGGTCCACATTCTCACAGGCAAGCCATGCTTCAAATCAGTGGTTACAAAATTTCTTGTCTAATCCCATGACAATCTTGTGGAAATACTGCAGTGACAAAGAGTAATGATAATCATGAGCCAGACCATCTATTCAAAGAAACAAACACAGGAGCCGCCATGTTGTGCAAGCCTGTCAAAAGAAAACCGTTCTTTCAAAATGTATAAATTAAGTTTATTCACAACAAATGTCAACTTGGGGAACTTGGAAGACAAACCGTTACAATTCAAAGCCATCCGGGAAACTTCCTTTTCAATGAAGCAATGGAAAAATGCAGCCAAACATACCAATTAACAAGCACAATGTGTGGAGACGTTGGAATTATCTATATATATCTAATTTAATTAAAAGTGACAGGTAATGCTTTGTACAGACATTAAAAGTAGTTCTCATAAAAAGATAAAAAGGAATGATATTTGTGTGGTGAGGACTAATAACAAAGTTGGTATAATTACAACTGTGTGGTCTGGCAGCATTGCATCTATCGATCCAGAGAAAGACAGCTGGAGATGCTGGACATTTGTCCTAGTAGTAAAATTCCTTTCAACCCATGAATCATTCATGCATAACTGAGAATCATCCTGTCAAGTCTTAGCTCACAAAATATATGCGAAATTCCCAAGAACCACTGATTAGACCTCTTTAATGACCACCAAAAGTACACACATTCCCACAACAGACATAAACATACAGCAGCATGGAATGAAATGACAGCTCTTTCTCTAATACCACAACGGAACCATCACTATCACAAGAGGGTGATAAATCTTAAATCTAATGGCTACTAGGGTGAGAAATTGCGCTTCAATGGTGATTCTGCAAAGCTTCTGTTGACTGCAAACAAAGATTAAATATAGTTTTGAAGGCCAAGTCAGGAGATAGAATCGGTGGACACTGGGTGGCCTCAAGAGCATGCTTACACACCTACAGAGCTCCTGACCGGCCAGGGAAATTAAAGTCATAGCTCTCGTTTTTCTCACCGTAAATCAGAGGATCCATTAAGTCGCTACACGGGTGGGCGCCAGACCCCTCCAATGCCCCACGGTTGGTGACTCCCTAACGAGTTTCATGTGAGAAGCATTAAAACTGGTGCTAAACCAGTGAAACTGATTGGAACAGGATAAGCTCGAGTGGTTTCTTCAACCAATTATGTCTTGTGCAGTTTCATCTAGTCATATGACAACCGCCTTTAAACACTAATACATCAGCAATGCTAACAGATGCTACAAGAAGAATAAAAATGTGCAGAGTCTGCATAAAATACCATATTTCTGATGCAAATCGTTCACTCCTGCAGCAACGTAGGACATTACAAGACAAGATGAGAACAGCACCTGGAAGCAGGATGTTTCCTGGATGTTATTCTTCACACATCACCTGACTTTCTGTGTATACTGACAACTGTGTCTTACGTAAGAAGCTTTTGTGCACTGTAATACTACTTAAGCAAGCACAGTCGTTTGACATTTCATTATAAAGATGATCACTGTTTAACTCAGCAGCTGAAACATTTCAAGTTCTCAACAATAGTCACATCTGAGTGCATTTAAAGACTCCCTTCATGTTCAGCCACCTTGAACTTTTGCACACTATTGTAAAGGGGAAATGATTTTCAGGATATCCTCACATAGAGGTCTAAGTGTATATTCATGACCTTTGAGTCATTTTTTTTTTTTCAATAAACCCCTGCTAGCTAAAATTACAGCTACAAGTATTTTTGGGGTGTGACTCTACCAGCTTGGTACATTTAGAGACCATTTTTTGTCTACATTGTTTGAAAAATAGCTCAACATCTGCGAGCAGTAATTATAAAGACCTGCCACAAATTCACTATAAGATTTAGGTCTGAACTTTGACTGGGCCACCCAAACACTGATCTAAACCACTATCTTGTAGCTCTGGCTGTATGTTCAGAGTCATTGTCCTAATGGACGTTGAACTTCTGCCACAGTCTTACATCTCTCATAGCTTTTCTCCCAGAACTACATTTTATTTTGTTCCATGCATCTTCCCTTCCACTCTGATCCCATTTCATGGTTAGATTGATGTCAACAGGGTGATGTGCAGTGTTAGTTTTCATTCTCACATAACATGTTGCACACCAAATAGCTGAATTTGCTCATTCATCAGAGCACCTTTCTTCTACTAGTTGGCTGTTTCCACTGTGTCAGTGGTCTCCACACCTGGTCCTGTATGCTTTGTGCATGTAAGACTTGTTATGGGTATTTTATAGATTTACAGATGTGTTAATTACAGGGCTAAAGGTTTTCTTGTCAACAGATTATCCTAACTGAGCCGTATCTCTGTGCAGCTCCTCCAGAGCTGCAATGGTCTACTTCGCTGCTTCTCTTGATGCTTTCCTTTTCTGGTCTGCCAGTTTAGACCATATCTTAGTAGGTGTGAAGTTGCTTTATGCCGTTTTCATTTACACCCAGTGAATCCTTTATCTTCCTCTCCACATTTTCCTTCCACTTACTTTATTGACTCCATATGCTCTATATGCATGAGGTTTTCATTCAGTTTAAGGTATGACACAGGTGGAATAGTGGGGAGAAGAGTGATAGGTTTCGAGAGTTGTTCAGTAGTGAAATGAGTCTGTAAGAGGAAGGCTAACAGCTCTCCACTTCTCAGAATCACTTAAAAAAAAAAACCACTTGACTGAAACTAGTAGGCATTGCGTGCAGACAAATTAGTAATTTGTGTCCTCGTTTATAAATGCCCTGTTGCAAAAATAAGAGACACCACTCTGAGGTGCCAAATATCTGAACATTCCTCTCATTGCCTTTTGCTGGCGTCATTCAATCAAAGTGCACGTGCATGTGCACTTTGATTGAATGTAATATATAATATAAAACAGCGCCTAACTCATGCAGCTTTATTCAAATACAAGCAACTTTCAAGTAGAAGATTATAGATGTGAGTAAAGCTCGAGGGAGCAAAGCCCTTTAATACCGTCAGGTGACCTGAGAGCAGCCTAATGGTCAACAGACAGAGTGACGCAGCCTCTAAATCTTTTTGCTGTACCCAGGCGTGAGCACCATCACATGGGAGAGAGAGAGAAGGAACTGGCTTGTACTAAACCACAAGGCATCAAATACAGAAAAAGATAAAAGAAAAAAAAACTGCTTGAACTATTTCATGAACAGATTCAAAGAAAGTGAAATATAATAGAGCTCCCATTGGTTCCACAAAATCAAAGAGTGACGTTTGTATTTGATGCTGTTGTTCTGGAGAAATAAAACCCTGCACATCTGTTGATAATGCAACCAAAAAGATTTGACTTGTTATGCTTTTCTTATCTTCAACCTCACTCAAAGCCATATTAAATCTTTATCACCCCACATCACCCTTTAACTCTGCATCACTTCAAACCTCACTGAAATTAGGATAAAGATTATTTTACTGATGCTGGAAACACGACTGGCTGAGCATGAGCAAAACAATAAGTCCCTGAAAAGCTGCAGAACCTGACCTTTGCCGATTCTTGCAAAACAAGAATAAATTTCCTCCATGCAGAAAACTCGTTTGAGCGAACTGTTCCTTTAAATTCTTAGCCCGACGCGTGTTTGGATCAACCCGCCTTGCAGCTCTGAGTTTCTTTCTGCCCAGCCAGCGCACTTGTTGTTGGGGTAGGAGCAGAATAGGTCTGGCACCTGCTTTCTTTGCCAAAAATCTCCGTTTATCAACTCCTGCAACAAAGGCTGGAGGCAGCCGCTTGGCTCTGCGCTTTGGAGCGCGTAAAACCGGGCTGCAAAGCATGGCAATAAACACAACAGTCGGGTTAAAATGACTGGCAGGAGGAATTTAAGTCATGCTTCATTTTAAAGCACGTTAAAATGGTGAATCAGTAAAAAAAAAAAAAAACTCCACAAAGTTGCAGGAGTGTCTGTCTCTCTTTCCACGACACGCTGGATTGTTTTGATTTCACAAATACAAAGTGAAAAGATAAATGCGCTGACAGCTGACTCCTTCTGCTACATTGTGCTCACCTTTCAGTCCGCCCAGGGTCGCAGGGAGGCAGTTCCCGGGCACCAGGCAGCACATCGGGACCAAAGCAAGCAGCACACTGCTGAGGGTCATCCCGTCTCCCATCCCCGAAACTACAGCAGATCTGACTTCACCAAACAGGCTCGTTTCAACCTCGCATCCTGATCCACTTTCCGGGTTTGCAGCTTCACCTGAACAAATGTATTCTAATTGGGAAATAAAAAACGCGTTTCACTTTGTTATCCTCCTACAGGTTAGTCTTTTCACCGGCTGCCGTCTGCACAAAGCGCACAGAAAGAAGCGCATCCGCTCGGTGCAAATGTGAAGCGTTCGTATTCCACCAATAAAGCGAAACAGCAGCTTTATTTGGATGCGCCGGACAACTACGCAACGAAGTAAGTCAAAGTGCCGTACTCTTCTGCTGGGGATAATGTCCACTGTCCCGGGCTATAATAATCCGACCAGCCTCGCTTTTCACGCTCCGCTCTGAGCCCTGCTGTTTCTGAGAGAGAAACAGAAAAAAAAAAAAGAGAAAGAAACCAAACCGTTTATTCCTTTACAGCTAAAACTGTTTGGATGTTTGAAGAAGAACGAGTCGCTTTGAGGATTCGATTCGGTCCGGAGCGCAGGAACGAGATCACGGAGACTCGGAGCGCGTTGACAGCGGCTCGCGCTGAAGATGTGTTCAGCAAAGACGCTCGAGCGCCGAGTGGAAGCCGGTAGCCCCGCCCTCCACTTAGCTCCGACAGAGGGAAGTCCAGGTGAACTGGTGATGTCACACCGGCAGGTGCGCAGAGGATGAAGTTCCCTCAGGACCAGAGAAAATTCCTCCGAAACTGAGTGACTTTCATGAGATTTAGTCAAACAAATTCATACCAGTTTTCTTGATAAATCTTCTGTAATATTCTAGAGAAAGGTAAAAATTTATAGCGAAAACATCAAAATCATTCATATTTTGGAAAAGTGTTGCTTAGAGATTTATGATTCTCAAAACAATCTAAGAACTTAAGAAAGTCGCCCATATAAAAATCTCTAACTATTATAATAAAGTAACATAAGGGCGTTATAAACGTAAATAATGACATCACAATTTAATGTCTTGATTTGGACTCCGAATCCTCCAGATTTAAAACCAATGAAGCATTTTTGGAAACGTGCTGGACAAACAAGTCTGATCCATGGAGTGAATTATTCTTTCAGGCTATAAAGCAACTTGTTTTTCTTTCGCTGAAGCTCAGAAGATTTGGAGCCTCGTAAGCTTTGACGTCTTCAAGATTGCTGAATGAGGGCTGAATGAAGCAGAGATGTTCTAGGAAAAGACTGCAGAGAGAACCAGTACAGCGAAAAGGAGATTCCTGGAGAATCCTGCATGACAGGAGGGCTGGAGTGCAGAGGAACCGCTCTGTATCAAATTTAAATATTCTCTCACTTTGATACGTGATCAACAGTCTCAAACGCTGCAGTAACATCTAAAAACTTCATGACGGGTGACAACCCTAAACTGAATCACTCTTGTCAGTAGCTTTTAAATCAATCCATGTTAAACTTTTTTACAAATAAGTGTTGTATTTTAGTTCATTTAAACTTGTGTGGATGGAGTCCGTTCTCAATGAAAAGGTAAATTTAGGTCAAGCTAAGAATCTGGCTTGATTACATGCTATGACAACTTTCATAGTTACATTTTGAACTTTCCCTGCTGTGATTTGTGCAAATTCTGTCAATAACACAGCATCAGAAGGAGGCACAGCATCTGAAATATGTAGCATTTATGGCAGAAGTGGAGCAAAAATTACTTCATAAAACACAGCAGTCCTAGAAAAAGTAGGTTACAAAATGAACTGCAGTCATTCCCGCTCAGTCTGTTTTTTTAATCTCTCTTGATTAATTGTACTCCAGCCATAAGCTCTTTTTCCTGCTTCCTTTTATCCCCTCTTCTTCTTCTTCTTCTCCTTCTTCCCAGGAGGACAGTGGCCAGGCGAGGAGCGCTGACCAACACATTTCATGGGGCGTGGGCACAGACTTGTACCAGTTGACAGAATAAAGGAAAGGGTCACCGAGGAGACCAGATTAAAGGATTTGGTAGACGATGAGGGCTGGAGGAGGAGGAGCAGGGCTAAGGGTCAAGGGTGAGGCAGAAACGGTTAAGAGAAGCCAAGGGGAGCTGAGAAGCGAGCGGCGCCATCTCTAATCGAGCCTGATTAATCTCACGCTGTGCGTGTCGCATCTTTATGCAGGCGATGACTTTTGAATGGCTAAACTTCGCTCTGGATAACAAAAGACGTCTTCATCGGGGGAAGTCACTGCAGACTTTTGGAGCTCAGAGCATCTTTTAAGACTTTTGGGGAAATAACTAGAGTGTACGTTGGGTAAGATTTTCAACTTTTCAGTCTCAGAAACTTCCTTGTTTCTCCTGGAAATTTTCTGAGAGAAAGATGGTATTTTTCTAGCAAATCTGTGACTTTTCAAACACTGAAATGTCTTTATTTTTTGACAGAAATGTAGTCTTCCTTTGTCTTATTTCTTTTTACAATGATGCGCCACCCTAAAGATGGCGCATGAGGAGAGTGATAGCTGCAAGCACAGCTGCTGCCCCCTTCTGGACAGGTGAAGCAGAATGAAATATTTTTTTAAATTATTTGAATCATTTAAAATGTATCAAGATATTTAGAGGTAAATAGAGAAACACACAGACTGGAACCAAAAAACAATCACAGTGCACATCACCTAAAAACCCAAATTTGCATAAATTTAAGCTAAAGAACGGCATACATTAACCAGATGCACCAACCAGAGAATAGCAGGGCTTTAAAGGGATTGTCACGGCTGCTTATCCGTCCCCACACATTAATATTCAGAACCTGATGTAAAAAGACTGCAATCCGTGACCCTGCACTCCTTTGGTTAATGTATGTGTCGGCCTGCATCCACAGCTCTTTGTTCCTAAATACAAATATGTGTCAGTATGTGCATAAATGTGGGTTTCACCCCGTACCAACCAGGCTCTGGAGAAGGGCTTTGTGGGTCTACATGACGCTGCATGCGTGTGACTAATGGGTGGAGGCTGGAGGAATTGTTGTGAGGCAGGACGACGACAGAAAGGAAAATGAGACCGAGGGAAAGTGATGAGGGCAGACTGGAGACCAGCTCCTCCAGCAAATGTAATTAAATGACTCTGAATCACTCCGGGAGACAGTAACACAGACGACATTGACCTTGTTCTTGGACAGAGACACAACACTGACATTTTTAAGAAATAAATAAATAAACCAACTGCATTCATTTAAATGTAGCAAATCTGTGGCCGATGCACTGTATTTTGGTGTGATGTTTTTTATAATCAATAATTGCTTTCTAGAGCTTTTTAGTCTCTGGTGAAATGTGCTGCAAGTGTAGAGGTCTGTAAAAACAAATGTTGCTCTTAGATCCAATTCTTGTAAATAATAGATTTCTGCGTTAGACTGATGATATTGTGAGTTGTGACTGTCTCTGTCTCCCTGCCTTCTTGACTGATTTTTAAAGCAAAGTAAGCTGAAAACTTTTACTCCTTCTGTCCATGTTTCATTTATTCTTTACACCCCCCAAAAAAATTTGGCAAATTACAAGTAAAGTGCTGCATGTATGAATTTCATCCTAATTATCTGGCTGAACAAGATTACCAGACATGGAGGTCAGTCTTTAACCTACATACTACACAGTATTTGGGCTGCAGCCGGCTGGTGGCCAACTGATTTACCCCCCGTCTCTTACCTCTGCTGAGGAGGAAATGGAACAAATGTCTCAAAAACCTTTGCCTCTAATCCTCAAACAATGGATTGTGCTGTTTGATTTATGTTGGGGGGGGGGGATTGATTCAAGCAGTGGAGCTGAACTGCACTGAGCTCAGGTAAGCCTCCAGATCTGGATCAACAGTTAAAACATTTCATTGCCGGCTGATTCTTGAATAATCATGTTTACTCAAGTAGAACAAAATGGGAAGTGGTGTTATTTAAAGAGGAATTAAACAGCATTGAATGTCAGCTTGGTTTTAGCACTTTGACAATGATAAAATGCACGTCAGCTGAATGCTACCTTGAACACTTTGAATTGCAACAAAGCATAAAACCATAATACCATACAGTAACCAATTGTGGAACAACAAATAAACGTTACATTTTGTTAAACGCCATCATCAAAATCATCCAGCAAGCATCATATATAGTGATCGTTATTCCAGCCACTAGAAATCAATCACAGCTCTAAACAGGCGGGGTTTCAGCTTTGATTTAAAGAACTCGGTGTTTCAGCATCTTTTCAGTTTTCCAGAAGTTTGTTCCAGATTTGTTTTCGCATACAAACTGAATGCTGGAGATGCAGAAACTTACGTGGACGTGTCTTGTCCTGCTGTTTGTTTGCATATCTATCTTTAACAATATAAAAGCACGATGCAAACATCTTTGTGAGGTAAAGATGCACATTTTGTAACTCGAATATAGACACATTTTTAGGTCAACCACAAAGAAAGCAACTATCCCGGCTCAGAAAACAAGCAGTCTCTGGGACAAAGCTCTGATAAAACAAAGAGCTTTTCCTCAGTGGGGGGAGGTTGTTCAGAGGATGAGCTTGTGCTGTGCATGTATAAGATATATAAGGGTTCACTCCTCAGATTCTCCTCCTCTTCTGCTGCACAACCCTGCAATACAAGAAAGAAAACTGCAGGTACTTGTAACAAAAGCTCTCAGCCTTGTACTTTCTGAGGTGAAAGCCTGAAATGCCCTTCATTCGGCTTTTATTACAGTTTTTCTCCAACACGATTTTTCTTCCACCTATTGTGGCCCGATGAGTACATGAAGGATGAGAAGAGCTTTTTATCGGGATCCTGTGGGCCAGGATAGCATGAAAACGAAATGGAATGAAAATACTGCAATGCTTACCAAGTCTGCATAATGTTTCAATATGAGTTTTGCATTATGTTTCAATAATTTATCAGAAAGAGCAGTAAAGATGAAAAGCATCATTTGTCACTTTTCTCTTCTAAATACAAAAAAGTGTCTTACTGAAGCCATATTTCCACCACCATAATGTCTTGGTTTTGTACATTTATCCTCTGATAAGAGCTGATAAACAAAACCAAAAACCTAAAACCCTCCAATGTATCTTTACTTAAAGGTAACATGTTCGGTTTCACCTCTCTTGTTACATTAATTTAAGAAAGCCCGTCTTCTAGCTCTATTTCCACATATTTGATGTTTATATCATCAATAAAACTGTTTAAGTTTCAGAAATATTGGCACATTATTTCCCGCCAGTGCCTCCGTCGCATCACTTGGGAAAACTGTGTGCGTTATCGGTCTCTGTGCTGTAAATTAAAGATGTTGAAACAATGCTCTGCAATGAATTATTTAGATGCCAAACAAAAGAACAACACAAACACGGTCTGGTCATGTGAAAAACAGACATGGACTCCACATGCAGCTGATGTTCATCTCAGATTGGATGTCGAAGCCATTTATCGGAAATGCAATTTGTGGACTCATTCGTCATAGAAACACAGATTAGCCTGGAAAAACACACACACTCATATGTCAAAGGTCACTGAAATTGATTTCTATGAAATCTAATGTGCTGACAAAGTGACTTTTAACCAAAGATAGCCACTCTTGTACTGGAACCTCAAACAATTATGATATAGTTCACATGTTTTCAATGATCCTACAAGGTGAAATTTTTCTTTAATCTTTGTTTTGTTTGTTTTATACTACAAACAAAACAGTATAAACCTTTTACTTTTATATTTATCTGATGAAAGTAAAGGGTTTACTGTGAAAACCAGAAACTCTTGGCATTTACAGCATGGACTAAAACGATGTCTTGTCTGACTTGGACATTAAAAATTCACTCTCACTCCATTGTCCAATGCGGTTTTTCAAAATATAAAATAAATATTATTAAACCAGAGTCTGCTCTATCTACTTCTATCTTTACATGTTAGATAGAACATGTCACAGACAAAGTTATTTATTGTCTGAATCCATAGAATGGGCACAAATAAGTCAACATAAATTATTTATGCCCAATTATGCATTTCAGCCTTTCGTTTTCATTTTATAGCACATAGTTTAATCCCAACATAAACTATGTTGGGATTAAACATCTGAAAAATTAGTTTAGACATCTGAAAAATTCATTTGAACGTCTTTTTTATGTATAGCACAAACCTCGAACTGAATGTTCTTACTGTTTGATTAATTTGGTTGTCTGACTAATTGTCTGACTAATCTCAAACAGCATTGAAATTTCATTTCTAGATGAACTTGTAATATGAAAAATACATAAATAAAACAGAAAAGTAACATACCCGGTCCTGACACTGCAGCACAGTGTGAATCCAACACTCTGCATTTTACACAAAACCAAATTTTTGCATATTCAGATCAAAAAAAGTGTTTTTTTTTTGACACCAGCAAACATGGCAGGCTATGAACCAAGTGACGTCTTAAAAGAAGTTTATTTGAATTTAATTGAACATGAATGCAGCATTAAATAATAATCCCTCTAATCTATGAGGTCATTACTTGATGGGGGGAAAAAAAATTCTGACTACATTAAACAAATAAAACTTTGATGCAATGCTTCTGAAAGTAAATAATCACTTTCTTCAGCACTTTTCTTGTAAATAGAGAACTTTAAAATGAGTAAAGTTGAGTTAAGTGGTAAAAATTACAGCTTTGGTAAAGCATTGCATCATCTCTTCACATTTACCACACAATAATTCATTTTTACACTTAAACTTTGTGCTGAAAGAGGAAGAAATGAATAAGTTTTGTGTGAAAGGTTCCAAATGCTTAGAAAAACCTTTTATTTACTTTAAATTTACTTCTTTATTTTTGCTGCAAAAGTTTGTATGATTTAATCAAAATAGAGTGTAATGTGAAACCGGCTGTACTTGTCCACAAAACTCAAAAATTTACAGACATCATGTATGTATTAGACATCAAATCCGAGTTACATTAATTACCTCGTGTCAATTGTCTTTGTCTCAAACAAAGGTAAAATGCAATTAGCCTGTGGTGTTGTAACCTAATTCTTTGCATTGTGGTGGACCGGCTCCACAGCAGATGGTGCTATCAATTATTGAGGCTGTGAAGATGAGCCTGCCCTCAATCAGATTAAGTAGATTATGCCAACATGAACTCCCTCCTGAACCACACGTCTAAAACAAACACACAATAAAGATGCACATTCCTCAACAACAACCTGTTTACTTTTAATTGGGCGCTTAATACAAATCAATTTATCTCTCCGTCTACCAAGTAAGAATCCCAAATTTGAGTAAAACATCTGCAGGATCTATTTGTCTGCTTGATATCTGCAATACTTAAAGGTGTTACACATCGTCTCCGTAGACCGTCATAATGGAGTCCCTGCTAACATACCCGGCGTTCCACCCAAACCAGCGCATGTCCCTTTAATCCTATCAACCCACTCCTGAGTGTGTGAAGAAGCCGAGAGAGTGGGAGAAGGCCTGCGGCGACTGCGACATTGTACCCCTCCACCCTGCTGAGATCTAATTGAAGAAACAAGTACTCGGTACAAAGTGAAGCCCTACAGCTCCCTGGGACATTAATACTCGACTGGTGTGAAAAATACTTGAGAAAAACCTGGGCGAGCCGCGGCGTGTAAATCTGAGAAATAGGATTTTTGGTGTGGGGGTGCAGAAGAAGAGGAAGCACATTTTAACAGCAGCTTACTCTGCATTTGAGGGGAGGTTTAGCAGCTGCCTGCATGATGAATCATCTGATCTACAAGGGTGGCCGGCAAACTGAAAATCCACTCAGCAAATTTCTGTTTTTACTTCAACTTTTGCTGACTAATTATTGCATTTATGTAGAGATTAGTTACATTCCTTCACACTGACATAATTTGTCTTCACCAAATTAAGAAAATATAAATTTTCCATGCTATACTCGTACATTTTGAAAGAATTTTTCTACAATAAGGCCTGTCCTTCTCCAGCAATATTACAAACATTTCTTTGCTTATCAGTTTGATAGAAAATCTGCAAGTTGCAGCATATCAACTCAAGTTTATATTGTTAAAACTTACATGTGACAATAAAACAATCCTGTGCATTGTGTTTCCAGCTGATGGCTTGACTGACTTTTACTACGGTCATTAGCATCATGTTTCTTTTCCAGAGTCTTTTTGCAGAATTTAAAAAAAATCTTTTTCACTCAAAGCACTGATTGGTTGAATGAGAGGAGCGCTTGAGTTATTCTGGTGTCCGACCGCTGACATTTCATACTTTGAAATAAGTTCAGCTTTTTCCAATTGAATATTAGCTCAAATGAATAAATACTACTGCGTAAATCATCGATATATTACAAAAAACGAAGAGTCAAAAGAGATTTTGACGAAAAAGTCTAGTGCAGCCTCTGGTGTGAAAGCATCCAGCAGAAACATGTAAGCAACCGGATTTCCAGATATTTGCATAACAGTTGTGAGACATTTTTTTCAAACTTTGCAAGAATTCAAGTGCAGAACTCCAGGGAAATCTTTAAAGTTCCCTCCACCTGCAGGATTTGTGAACCTCATAACCATCACAATTTCATATTTCTGTCCAATCGTGCAATATTTGTGAAACACTAAAAGAACAAAGTTCTTCTCATACATAAAGGACAAGCGACAAGGACAGAATTATGTCGTTTTGTTCTTGCAGCATACCTGGCAGAGAAAACACATTTCTCTGTCTTTCCTTGGATTTTTCCCAATTTGAAAAGTAGTCAATAGAAATGGGCCTCTGTGAAAATAGATGAGATTTTTTTTTTCTCTCACTAAAAGCTCTTTAATTTTAACATTTTCCAACTGGATAATGTGAGAAACTCAGACGACATTATCTTTAGGTTGTCTGGTGTTGTGGGACACAGATGTGATGGAGGAGACAGAGTGAGGCGTCTGACCCTCCTACACGCCTGCTTACTGATTAGCAGACGACCAAACAGAATCGCAGAAAATCAGGAGACCTTTTTCTCTTCCTTATTTTGAGAGTTATACCTAAAATAGATGCGAGGAAATGGAATAAGATGTTCCTTGAATACTGCATTCGATTAGTGAATGTATTATTGAACGATGATAGAAAATATTTGAGTTCAACCCTGGATAACCTCTCATTGAAGTGAGAGAAATGCAGTTAAAGGGACTTTGAGTCACATAAGGTTGACAAGTGAACTGTTTTCAAATACAATGTAAACGCCTAAAGTTTTTTTTCTCCAGGTGATTTTCTGTCTTTTATGTGGTTGGTTCAGAAAGTTTTGGCTCATTTGCATGAAATGATTTCTGGCAACAGCATAAAGTGTTAATAGTTTAACAGCCTAATAACTATTGGCTATGGGGAAAATGCTAATTAGTCCATCTACAAGCCAAATAGTGTGCAGAGCTGGAAAAATACAGACGAGTGTAATTTCTCCTGGGTTCATTCTGCTGCTTATTCTAATACTTTTCGCTACTCATCACTTTTGTTGAGGCGTCAAAGCTTCCAGTAAGTCAGGAGAACTGTAGTTTGTGGAAAACATTATGTGAGAATAAAATGGCTATTCTTTTAAATATGATCTTTTTTACAGTTTAATTCATCTTTATGTTTTTAAGTTATTCAGCAAAACAGTTTAATTTGGTGGATACAATAAAAAGCGCAGGAAAACAATAACGGCGCGCAAACATTTAAATGATGAGCTAAATTGTTCATATGTATCGTTTTGCTTTTTGAACTTGAGTCAAAACTAACTTACAAGCGACTTTTCAGTAAGATATTGGAGCTTGTTTTTAAATAAATTGTAGCTTTAAAGAAAAGTAATCTGGCAGATTTTTTTTCACTAATGGAAAAAAGGCTGATTAGAGCAAGAATGTCTGTCTGTCTATAAACTGCAGTTGAGTCTTCCTCATTACCACTGTCAGTCTGCTAGCGCTGAGCGGTTTAATATAACTTAACAGCTCTGTTGTGGCTTTAACTTTGTTGTGGTCAGAGTGGGTAAACAGAGTCAACGCAAATTAACTCCTTCTTGTCGCCCACTGACTGTAGACCAGTAGTTTCTTTAAGACTCAATTTAAACTGACAGGCTTGTTTACTGCGGCCGCCCTTCGGCTAAACAACAGGGACTTCTGATCCGGTTAACGGATTGTGTGGGGGAAACGGACCCAGACATCACCAGAAGATGTCAGGGGGCTTTTACATCGGTTTGGCGAGATGCCTGCTGTTTTGAACAACCTACTGTCAAATAGCATCTGTCAGAGTGTTGGAATTATTTGGTCTGATTGTGGAAGATGTGGCAACAAATAGGAATGGTGAATGTTGGAAATCTTATTAAACTTTTCTAGGCAAGAAGGTGAAGGTGAAAATAAATCCAAGAAGTTTGCTCCTTGTAATGAATACCATTGTTTATTGTTAAAACAATGAGTGAAGCTACATTTGACCTGTCGCTGAAATTCACTGGAGATGCAAAAATATTTTCGACCTCATCTGTGACAACAGCAAATCTTTTTGTCCTACTAAGTTTCACAGCAACCCTAAGTTGCTGATCCATAAAGAAAAACATTTTTATATCAAGAGGTTCCACGGACTAAGAAATGCTGAGGTATTACAGTTGTTCTCTGATCCTTTGGTGCATTTATCAAATCCCTCTCAAAATGTTCAAAACATTGCATTTCTCAACAAAAATTGCACAGACAATTTGATCAACATGACATCAGCAAGTGGAAATGTAGGAAAAAGTTAAGAATTGCACATAATAACTTGCATGGAAGTGCAAAAGTATTTTCAATGTGTAAACAGAAATGAGCAACAGCATTTTTGGTGTGCACAAGTGAGAAAATGATTTGAAGATTGAACACGTAGTTTTGAGAATTGTAGAGTTATTCACTCTGCATGTAAAGAACCGCTGGGCTGGTTTCCATCTTGCATCCATTTACAGTAACTTTCTTTTCTAATTTCTGTTGTTAAAATGTAGTTTTGCCAAAACAACAACCCTTATTTACAGTCAGTTGATATAAAAAAGTGCTTTTCACAGCTGACCTTTTTATACACAAAGAAAGCTAAAGTCATCAAACCTACTGAATGTCAATTGATATATTTTATTCATCATGTATACATATTTCTTCTTTTTTCTGCAAACAAGCTCTGAGTGCCTCCAACTCCCAGAAGGCAGCCAAACCCAGAGAAGTGGGTTTTTGGGGGTGCGGGGTGACGGTGGTGCTGATGGGGATGGAGGGAGGGGTGTGAGGAGAAGTGCTCTACCAGAATATCAACACCCACGCACACGCACGCACACAAATCTACATTATCACACACACACACACACACATGCGCACGCACACACACCAGATAAACCAGACATCCAAACACCATACCCATCACCACACACACCAACTCCTACATGCTGCAGCTGCCAGGTTTTCCACACACACCCCCTCTGAGACGACTCCACGGTTTAATTGGTGTAATTATATTTGCATAGGGCCATCCTGTTTCAGCGAACATGCACTCACACGCGCTCTTGTGTGAGCGCACACGCTCCATCACCGACGAGTTTTAATCGGCAGGATAATTGAATATGGTTGTCCCACTTGTGCCCTTAAGGACTCATGTATATGGAGGGTCATGAGCTTTACGTTCACTCAGAGAAACAGTGGCTCAGCTGCAATCAGCTGAACTGCTGATAATAAACTTCAAGCTCTAATTTACTTAATGGTCTAATGTGGTGATTCGGAGTCGTATTTTATGGCGGAACAAGAGAAGCACACTCAGAAAACCATTATTTTGTGATAATTTAGGCTGCAGGCCAAAGTTTTTATACACTTGTTCCTGTCAAGTCCTCATTTGGATTTTCATTATCCTTTCAGATAAATAACAGACAGCTTTAGAAACTGGAATAGAGTCTTATTAATTACAGAGAAACTAATTCGGTTTGAGTCTGAAGTATTCTTTCTAATTGTGATTTACAGTTAGTAATCAATAACTTAGTTATAACTAACTGAAGATCTTTCTGGGAAATATAACTGCAAATTATTTGCATAAAACCTGCCTTTTCTCACATTTTATGGTTGAAAACATCTAGGATAGTCAGAAGAAATGCAGCTCCACGTGCTAAAATGCCAAACTTGACGCGCTATTGGCTGGCATTGGCAAAGCCGCCAATCCAGGCGCGCGATTCATTTTAGCAGATGCTGACTGGCATTTTCTGCTGTAATACATAACATTTATAACCCCATTAAAATACCATTTGGTTTATTGTTGAGATGCAAATAAAATATGAAACAGATCAATGATTATACAATGTTTTACACAGTTGATTTGGGAATCTACTAACCTTTTTAATTCATGTTGTATGGAATTCAAAGCTGATTTCTAATTGTTTTCAAGCAAAAAGATGCTCACTTGCTTTTAGGGGAAGTGCAGTACTAGTCAAATAAAATGGCTGAGAGTTTCATTTCACTTCCCCTCTTTTTTGCAGAGCGATGGAAGGAGAAAAGCTTTCAGTATCGAGGGTGATCCCTCTCAACCCCTCAGTGAGCTGTTTAACCTCCTGCCACCTGGAAGACATGATATCCACAATAATGTGCAACAGCTTCAATCTTCAGCCAGCCTCCAGCTCAAGATATGACATTTCATGGCATATTTTTTTAAACTATTTCAATAAACAATGATCATCCTTTCTCATTCACCTCAGAGTGAAATCATCGTTAATTCTCTGCTTTAACGATCAACATGTCGTTTATTATTTTAAGCTTTTTGTCTTTCTTAACCTCTCCTTTTTCTTCCTCATGTTCCTCCTCTTTCTCTTTCTCCTTCTGTTTCATTTATGAACTTGTTTCACCCACACCATCCATCCACCCCTCCCCCCGGCCTCCCTCACCAGGTACTCCTCCAGGTTTTTCCACACACACACCAAACCCCCTTCGCCTATGAAAAATGAAATCTGATCGTCCTCCATCTCCATCATCCATTCTCTCTTCTCTCCCTCTCTTTCGCTCTCTTCATGGTGGAAAACGTGCTATCTGGCTCCTTTGTTCATCCACCGGCTCGTGTGGCCTCCTCCGGTTGCCACGGCAACCTGGTGTATACATTCTGCTCAGGGAAAGAGAGAGAGAGAGAGATGGTAATGGAGGAGAGAAAGGGATGCAGAGGGATGACAGTCAGGAGGGATGGAAACAGGATGGCGATGGTAAAAAGACTGGAAGGGAAGAAAATGCAGACAAAATTCACTACGAGACTAAAAGAAAGCCAAAAATTAAATAATGAAGACAGAACAAAAAGGTATTCAGAAATTCAACAATTTCTGAATGAAATGATTCAGTGGAACCAACTTCAAGCCAAATTTGCAGATAAGGTCAAAGCCACCTCAGCATTTCTTAGTTTTAATCAGATACAACAGCAAAGAAGAGCAGAATTGTAATCTAATTATTATTTTTTAATTATTAATCAGAATCAAAGCATTTAAAAACACACTGCTGCAAAGGAAGCAATTCACCCTGGTTTTAAAATGCATGCATAAAAAACCATATGAGGATTTAACATCTGGGAGATTATAACCATTTGTTTATCAATGCATAATAATAATTTAAAAAAAAAACAACTGAAAGTGAGTGAGGAGAATTTTCATTTTTCCTGGGTCTGAATTACCATTAAAATATTGCAGAAAACTTTTATGTATGGAAGCGAAAAGAAAGCAGTAAGTAAAAACTGCAAGGATGAATGGATGCAGCATCAGAAAGGAGAGATTAACACACAGAGAAACAATATAAAAAAAACCATCATCCTCGTCACGGTAGCATCTTCCTCCACCCAGTTGTCTGTGTTTGCCGTCTTAGAAATTCTGCAGGAATCCAAACCCTGCAGACAAGCTCCCATCTGCCATCTTGGCTCCGGTCCAGCGCTGCTCTTTGGGACCAAAATGGAAGAAATGCTTCCAAAATCACTCAAACAAGACATGTTTCATTACATGGCGAGGCATATTCAGTACATGGCCAGCAGTGTATCATAACTGGGTGGTGGTCTTCCCAGCAGGAGGAAGCTGGTTTAGTTGTATTTTGTCAGTTGTGACAGCACAGACAACATAAATAATGTGAAAATGCAAACAATTTATGATCTAAACTGTGCATAGAATTGAAGACTCAATTCAAATCAATCATCTTTTTCAGTAGACAAAGTGTTTTTGCCAGCAGATGATTGAAAGACTTTAAGCTGATGCAATCAAGACAACAGATGTCTTCACTCTCGTATTGATTTTCTGCCTCGTGAAGCTCAAAGTTAAAAAAAAAAAAACAGAAAACCAGAAATTGTTGGATGTAGAAATCTTGTGACACAACATCTTGCTACGATAAGATATTGCTCATCAAAGCAAAGTCTGTCTCGAGGTCCGTTGTGAGCTTCTTACTTCATCTGGTGAAATCTGTGTTTCTTTTATAATTGGTCAAATTGATTCCTGCTCGGTGAAGTACACCACAAGGAGGCGCCGTGAGGGAACAACATCAGAAAAGATTATCTTTTGGTTCTCCATCAACAAGGCTTTCTAACAATTATAGATACGTCCAGTAAATAAAATTGTGAAGTGAGAACAACTCAAGCACTGCTAGAAAATATTAAAGCAGAAATTCCCACATTGGGCCGTCAGGATGATGATGACATTGACATGACAAACCAGCTTTGTTTCCACTCCAAATGGAAACAAAGCTAAAAAAAAAAAAAAAAAAAAAAAACATCGTCCTCTGACCACTTCCCATCATCTTCTTCGTCTTTTCCACCTGGTTGTTGGTCACATGACTCAATTTGTGAAACACAATAATATATATATAAATATAGTTGCATTTAGCAAATAGAAATAATTTTGGTGATTCTAATTGACCTAAAACAAGAAAACTCTGGTCTGATTTAACTTCAGACAGTGAGGGGAAAAAGTGTGCGTAACACATAGTACACATGTAGTCAAGGTTTAAGGAGCTACATTATATTTAAGTAAGCTTCCTCTGCAGCAAATCTCTCATGTCTCCCATCGAGGACACATAATATTAGCACTACTTGACATTTCTGTGGTGCCGCAAGATGAGGGAGCAATTACTGTGTGGCTTTTCTGGTTGGTGGTGTTCTGAGAGCATGGCTGGTGACCTGCTTCGCAGCAGACCGATTGGCTGAGCTGGAGGCTGATAAGCGAGCTGAAGCAGTGATGAGCAGGCATACAGGGAGGCTGACGAGATATCACTATCAGAGCGATTAGCCATGCCAAGCGCACATACATGAATGAACATCGAGGAGAGCAGAAGGATCATTACATGATACTCTGATCTCAGACTAATGCAGACTCCTTGGCATCTCTCCATCTCTGCTGGTAGTTCTCCATAAAATCAGCCTCTTCTCTGTTTCTTTGCATAAATGTATCCATTTCTCAAACTGCCAAAATGTAATCCTAGCTCTTTAAATTAAAATGAGAGTTTGCTGAAGGTTTTCCTGCCATTATAAAATCTGAATAATCATTATATTTCCATTGTTCAATAATTATTTTTGAATGAATTACTATTTGGCAACTGAATACCCACCGTGAAATAATCTGACATGTTTGCTGTGATTTTGACACGGCTGAAAAGAACCTGAGTGAAGCTACAAAGGAGTGAGACAGTGCAACACAGGCAGCCCTGCAGCAGCCCAAAGGCAAGATCAGAACTGAAAAACATAAAATGAAAATGAGTCAATGTGAAACAACAGAGAGGAGATGGAATTAGAAAAACAGAAATAGGTTGGCATGGTTTAAAAAGATTTACTTTTCATACAGAAACCTGCCTGAAGCATTTCACTGCAATTGTGTCTTGTAATCACTGTGTAAACAGAGAGATGATCTGGATTCTTGTCCTCAGAATAACCTGCCTTTCCCCCACTGACCATTAAAGATTGCTCCATTCTTTTGTTTTTTTATTGTTGTTTTTTTAGCCGTTGTCCTGCTTTGTAATCTAAAAGCACTCGAGTTTAAAGTCACCAGCTGATGTCTGGACATTCGTCTTCAGGATTTTCTGCCAGAGAACAAAATTCATGGTTCCATTAATTATATGAAGTGGTTTAAGTCCTGGGGCAGCAAAGCAGCCCAGCATCATCTCACAACCATCACAACCATATATTAGTCTTACTAGTGCAGAGAATCTTTACACAGCATGTTTTGTTATTATTGAATCATGAACTCTGACTCTAACTGCAGTAAGTGGGGTCTGCAGTGCTTTAGATGTCGTTCTAGGTTCTGTTATTACCTCCTGAATGATGAGCTTTTGGAGTAATTTTGGTGGACCAGTTCGTTTCATCTTACTTAAATGGCTCTCATCATGGTTTTCTGGAGTCCCAAACGCTTAGAAATTGCTTTATATATTTTTTTTCCCAGTCTGATAAGTCAGTTTGTTTACCTTCTGTCCTGTACTTTTAAACATTTCTGGCTTGATGTTGTGCTTCTTCAAATCTTTCGGCCTCCTTCATGTTGTCAGGAAAGTTATTTTAAGAGATTTTTTTAATTCTGTTGATCAAGTAATTACAGTTCAGCCAAATATGCTCAAAAAAAATTTTGTGATTACTCACATTATATCTTTCTTATATTAAACACAGTTTAGTGATGTAATTTACCTAACTGCAACTAAAGAGAAACAACACCAGACATCTGACTTTGTACTATTTTAAGCAGCAACCAACAGAAATTGTAGGGAAAAATCATCTTGCTGACAACTGCATGTGTCAAGTTATAAAGCAAAGGAGCATTGTTTTTGTGTAAACCTCAAAAGATCTTTATTGAAACACAATTTGTTTGTTTAGTGCATTTCATTTTCTGAAATCTAAGAATAAAATAAAACCCAAACCTGCAAAAGTAAGAATGCAGCAGATTCAAAACATAATCTGAGCAGCAGAACGTTTCCTTTACAGACAATGCTGACCCTGTTTGTCTCTGATGTGGTTTACTCAGCAAATATAGCATACATCCTTACCAGGTCAGAGGGATTATGCTTTATGTTAGGCCCATGTCCAGTGTCTGTTTAATCACAGATTATATGTAATTACATTGCACTCATGAACGTTTGCATCAGAATAATCCCCATAAATGTGCTTCTTCTAACATGCGATAACAAGTCAGCATGTTTTCCTCATGACTGAGACCGATGCAGATTAGTTTGTATGTAATCATGGTTTGATTAGCTGCACTCACTAGCTAAAAGAACAACATGCTAGCATGCGATCATTCAGGATTCAGTCCTGCATGTTGGATGTAAATGTGCATCTGATCATGTGAATATATGGCAACATGTGGATGTGAGTTGTTTTGCTCACAGTATCAGCTGGTGGGATGGGATGCTCTCTGTGTGAGAGGATTGTCACATATAATAAAGATGTGTGTGTGTGTGTGCGTGAGTGCGTGTGTGTGTGTGTGCGTGTGTCCTTGGTGAGTAATCTATCATCTGATGGATTACTGCCTGTGGACTGAGATTAAATTTGCTAAGCGGGAGTTGATAATGTGGAAAGACTGATTACAATCAGCCTGTACGTGTGTGGTCTGGTTCTGTTACTGCTTCACATAAAAGACAGGACCAGACACTGAATATTATACTTTGCAAACGTGGGTTTGAAACTTAAAAAAAGAAATTATGACACAAATAAAAAGTCTGTTTTTGTGCATAAAGTTGCAGAATCTGATCAGAAATAACAACATCTAGATTAATAATGTGAACTTTGTGTTTGAGGGAAGTAATCAGGCTGAACTGACCGGAAGCAGCACTTTTGTCTCTTTGCACACCTGAATTTTCCCTTGCAGGACAATAAAGACTGTTTCTGTTCTACTCTACTGAAGGAAAAAGTTAATCTCTGTCATTGACTCCATCCAGTAGGATGACAAGGTAAGACTCTGAAGCATTGAACACGAGTACTTTCTACGGAAAGTGAAGCAAAGACTATGCATAATAAACAAAGCACATGAACACACCCAGTGCTTCATGACAGAATGGAAAGTCATCTGAAAGCATATTAACGGATGACGAAACTCAAAATGCAGGCTATTTCAGTGTTGTTTTCTTGAGTAGTTATGCTGTAGATTGCTTCAAGGATTTACCAGGCATATAATTTAGACTGCAGAAAATTGGTCTAATCTCTCAAAAAGTAAAGTTTTGCAATTCAGAACTCCATCAGAAGGGTTTTTGAAAAGGGAATCACAAGAAGAAACTTGCATTTTATTTTTATTTTGTCCCTGCTTCACAATTTATCAAACGAAAGTGTTGGAAAATCATCAGTATCATTGTTCTCAGTAGAATACTAAAAAAGGCTTATATTTATTCATTTGGTCCATCTGCAAATGCTTTTGGAGCACGTCCTGCTACCGGCTGAAGCCTCCAAATCACTCACACTCTTATCAAAAGCCCACAAGCAATGATGCTCAAAAACGCAGCCCAGAAAATATTCTGAGAAAGAACATTTGGTTTCCATTTTTTTTTTTTTACAAACCTAACAACAACCACATGGACACACAGAGAAGGACTGATAATCAAATGCAAAATTTTACAAGAAAAATAACCATCACTGAACACTGAAAAGAAAATCATTAATTGTTTTTTTTTTTTCATTTTGGACAAAAGGAATTTCTGGCCATTTTCAACAAATATTTTCACCCACTTTCTCCTCTCTTGCCAAATATCTCCTTCACTGTCTGTTACACATTGAAGTCAACACAGTTAGGTCTGACCTTTAAATACACTGTCAGGTTTTTGTATTATCTATATCTCATTGTTGAGACAAACAAAATCTGAAAATGCCTGTGGGCTTCTTCTCAGAACCTCACAGTCAATGCTTCCTGACATTTGGAGGGGGAAGGGTGTGTGCATCACTAAACATGCTTTGCTTGTGTGCTGGAATCCCATCATATACATACACAGGCTGGGAAAAATGTTATTTTCCAATCTAACCAGCATTTGTTTTGTCTTCATTTGAATATTGCACGCACCTTTGAGGATAAATCATGTATATTTTTGTCTTTTCATCAAACACATTTCTTTAGGGTGGGAAAACCTGGTAAAACTGTCTAAAAAGACCTGAAATGAAAATCTTTTTCATAGCAGCAACAAACTCAAGCACTGTAAAAAGCATAAGAATATTACTTTTCATTTAGCACATTTATTCAGTGTTGAAAAATTGTTGTTTTTAACAAAATAGAAGGTGTTAAGAGTTTATTTCACCTCAAAAAAATGAAGCATTTTTCAGTTTTTTTTTTTACTCTATGATGCAGTTCTCCACAGAGAAAGCTGATTTGGTGGCTGGTAGCTGAACCACTTCATTGTTCATTTGTTCATTTGATTATATATTTTGTGTCACTGTCATTCTGAAAGACTTAACTATAAAGAAAGACTCACAGCATGACAGATCTTCAGTAGCGTGTTTTTCTGTTTATAGCTCCAATTAAAGTCCAATTAGCATTGATCAAACTCAATATGTTTATGTTTGTGATAGTAGGTTAGAAATACCTTTCTTTTACTGTTAATGCCTCACAAACTACTGGACAAAGTATAAATCATGTTTAGTGGTTGTTATAGATATTTGGTGACCCTAAGCTGTTACTCAGTCCTCAAACTTTAACTTTAATTTTTTGTTTTGTATCGTTTTGCCATTTCTTATCATTCTGCTCAATGTGACTTGTGAGAATATAAATATGGCTCCTTATACAGTTTGAGAAAGATAGGCTATTAGGCAGATTTATATGCCAGGAAGATTGTTTTCTGTTTTAGAGGTTTTTTATAACATTTACCAACCACACAATAATTGTGGAGAATGTTCTATAAACATCTTTAATATTTCATCCAACTACTAAACAAAATTACTTGAACAAAAAAAAAAGTGTGTTATGTGCGTCACATATTAGTGTTTTTCCATTTCTCAGTAGAGAAACCTTGTGATGACACACAAAGCATTCTCTGTTGAATGCAGAAATCAATACACATCTGAACTACAAATGGAGGGTAAAATGTATGGAAAATAAAGTGAATCGGATTATTGACTGTATCCATGCAATACCACTGGATCAATAACCGCTTCTATAGTCATAGATATACATGAAGATAATAATTAAGGCTACAAAAAAGCAGCATAATCTCTATATTGACGTAAACCTCCACAGAAAAAGACACTGAAGGGCTTTCATGGTGACCTATTGGGAAATTGAGTAGGTCTTCTGAATAGTCAATAACACAAAGAACTGCAAAGGAAGCAATGTCAATATGAACAGATGTAGAGAATCTGACAGGTCCATGATTTCCTTAGCATAGTCACCGCTTCCTGAATTTTGTCTTGGATTCTTTTTTGTGAGGCGGTTGCTCCTTTTCCTTCTTTTCCCTCTAAATGAAAAGTGTTTGTTGACCGCCCTTTCAACCAATTATCCGCCTGGCATGATTGGATGTCAGTCTGGTAAAGGCCACTTCAATCAGCAATCAGCAGCATCCCATTAGCTCTTGTTTACGGTCACAACCCTGATGACAGCAGCTTGAACTGCTGGCTATTTATGTCTGTGGCATCCTGCCTGTTGCAGGTTTGTCACAAGAAAAGCAAATATTATCAATCTCCTTGATTAATTGTGATTATACAATATGATGATTGCAGGCTTTGTTTTTTGATGGTTTATTCATACCAAACAGGTGACATCAGGTTAGCATTTATTTATGAATAGAATGGGACATTTTTGAACGTTTTCACTTTGCAGTAGCAGAACTTTATTTTACTTTTCCATAGATGTTCATTTACATGAGTGATATGGCTCAGCCTGCAGAGTGGCACTGTGTTTGGGGCGGCATAACTGTAAAGCAAAAGAAGACAAAAAGTCAGGAATCGCCTGACATTTTGAGTCTTCTGTTGATTGTTTCCATGTTCCTCGTGAAAACAGTAGGAAATTATGGCCATTAATCACTGCAGGGTTATAACAGTGAAGTTGGAACTTCACCCAATTTTAATAGAGTTTCAACATGATCAATATTGCAACATTTGTGTGTTTTTCAGATGGCTAGCCATGTCAAACAATCCAAATTAATTGAAAAACCTGTTCACCTCCTCGCCTGTGGTGGCGCTGCACCAAGAACCATTGAAGGCAACGACACAAAACCTCAGAAAAAAGGCATTTAACACCTTTTTCTCAAAATGTAAAGAAAAAAGAGTAGCATTAGATTTTAGCAGCGATAGGATTTATTTTCAGTCGTTGGCAAAAAACCATGAGCCATTTCTTCCATTAGCACTCGAATGGTGCGTTTGGTTTGGATGAATTTACCCAGAATGCCCTCCGCTATAGTCCCCATCCTGCTTTTGGAGTGGTCTTCGGTCCACTTGGCATCCACATAATGCATTCAAACTGTGCCAGAGCTCACGCCAGCCAAACTGAGACTGGGGTTTGCAGATGGACCAGAGTTCAGTTGGCATTCACATTTCCCCAGTGAACCGAGACAAACAAGCCAAAGTTTGGTAAATGCGGACAAAACAGGGCTGGTGTTAATTCACCTTCAGTGTCCAGTTAGAGTCGTGGCGTTATTCACTTATCTCTAGTTTAAAATGCAAAATAAGTGCATTGGTCAAACATGAACTGCATTAACTAGGAGAATTATTGGCTAAATTGATGGTCCAGGCTTTGACTGGGCCATTCTAAAATAAGTTTTAATCTAAACAATTTATTTTTAGAAGCAGTTTTCAGCTGAAAGCACTGCCTTATCTCTAGCTTGTTTCCCTCTGCTATGGTTATATATTTAGCATCTTCATAGCATAATGGCAGCTGGTGAACCAATTAGCTGGTTTCTAATTTGTGGTAACAGTTTGACGATTTCTCCATGTGATGTTCAAAACTTGGAGAATCATTTCATAACCTTAACTGTCCTCTGAACTTGAGTTTCTTCATCTTCATGACAATGTTTACTCTCTCATATTTTCTTTTCTGGAGATTTGAGTGATGGTCTGAGTATTTCAGAAACTGTAGATCTACTGGTATTTTCACACACAATCATCTGTGAGTTTGAAGAATTGAATTAAAAAATAAAACATTATTCTGGCATTCGGAAAAAATAATTAGTTCTGGAAATTCCAGCTGACCTGAAATAGGACAATTTGGTCTGATTTAACTTCAAAAAAAGATTTCTCTTTTTATTTGGCGTAAACGATCTTTTGGTTTCAACTGTTTGCTGCATGACCTGATATAAAACACAGCTGCATTCTTGTCTTTCCATTTGGAAAGGGTCCTATAACAGTCCCCAGGCTATGCTCTGCATGTTGGAAGAGTGGCCTGTCAAGGGTTAGGGTGTGCTCTGGGGCTGAAAGGAACAATGAGAGGAGGTCGGGGTGCAGGGTCCATCTGACAAAGTTGATATTGTCTTTGTTCCCCTGTGATCTCACCCTTTGTCTAAAAATGTATTTTTACTGGAACAACAAGTTCATTTCACAGGATATAAGAGATTTAATGACACAGTTGTTGATGCACTAAAGAAACATTGGCTAAATAAAAGAAAAATCTTTCATTCCTAAGCCTGATTAGGAATGATCAGGCTGCACTTTTTGATGTTTCTCTTTGGTCTCAGATTAAGTAGAAGCAGAGGAAGGTCCTGCTCTCTGGTCTAATACAGAAAACATCTGTGGTGAGTTCCTGCATCAAGGTGATCAGTCTCCAGCCTTCAAAAACATTTGGCATTTGTATAGACGCTTCTTTTGATACTAACCCGTTTCCTTTGTGTATCGGCCTTTGCAGAGCTTCAGATATTTTAGAAGTTGGGAAAATAAGTTAAGATGATAGTGGACAGAACTTGACGCATAGAGAAGCAACGATCCTTTCTAGTGCTAAGCATTGGTTTTGTTATTTCTCCATCACAATGCAGCAGCTACAGGAAGGAAAGGATGTGTTACTCCAGCAATCACATCTGAAGCTGCAGCATGTGTAACGTGAACTCCAGCTGAGCCAAGCTGTGACAATATTTCAGACATGCGAGTTGCCACTCAGACATTGTCAAATGCATACCGCACAAGCAGTGTTTCTAAATTAATATAAACAATGTTCATTTCATGTTCTGTAAAAACAGGTGAAATCTAAATCTTGCAGTGTGGAGGGGTCAAAGGAACGATTTCTGTAAACTACTGAAATCCCCATCACTTAAACATCCACAGACTTAAAAATATATTGGCTCAAATCTATGCAAATATGTGTTTTCCCAACATCAGACACGAAACAAAAAATAATGTCATCTGTCTAGACAGTCACATAATCACTCAAAAAAAATGCACCGACCCCCAAAACCAGTCAACTGAGAAATGTTGATCCTTTTTAAGCCCCAGTGCCCGACAGTGGCAAAAACGAAACAAATTAATAGCCAAGTTCAAAGACCTGTTCGTAATCCTCCTTCTTAGTTCAAAACACAGTAATTATCTCAATCAAACACGCACTGCTTTTAATTTAGTTTGCTCCTCAAAAATCATTGTGTTTTTAAGCTAGCGTTTAAGAGCCATTATGTCTAAGTAACAATTACATTGTGTGGGACCAACCGTCAATACTGATATTTGGTTTTCATTAAGCAAATCAAATGTAAAAACGAGAATCTATTTCAGCCTTTCACCCTTTGTTTAGATATCTAACAGTACACCATTATCCCAAAACAGCCCCAGCTGTGCTTCCCCAGATCGGATCAATGGGGTGGATTTAATCCAGAGTGAAGGCATTTGATGTCTGTATGTGACAGGCCTTTAAATCTAAATTAGATGGTCAAAATCATGTCACCTATGGGTCAAGGGCATCCAGATAGTGGGTGTTTCTAAAGAGATCATGGAAAAATAAAAATAAAAATGCACTAAACTGAGAAGATACATTATTTCAGCATGTATGAAACATGGCAACACGAAGGGATTCAAAGTTTTAGAAATGGATATTTTTCATCAAATTCTTACTTTAGAAATGATCACTAAGTATCATTTAAATTTGGATTAGACGTAAGACACATCAGCACAAGAAGATGCTCTTGATCTCACACTATAGCTGTGAAATTTCCATGTAACACTAAATACAGATGAGAGACGTTTTAAACTCATTCAACAAGCCATAGAATACAGGAAAAAATCCGCAATTCCCAATTTCCACTCCATCTACCTGCATAAAAACACATTATGAAGGTACCTCAAGTAAAGGCTTTGGTATGGAGCTGGACTCTTATTCATCCATGGATTGGTTGAGTTTTTGCCAGATTACACTCCCAGGAATTACTATGGCAACACCTTCATCCTCCTTTGGATGGGTGAACTCAGCTTTAGAGATAACCTCTGATGATAAATCTTTTTTTAATCTGATCATTTCAGTATTTACAGACTTCATGAGGAACAATCATAAACTTTAGCTTCTTGTCTTTCTTTCCTTTAGCTTGAATTAAAACAACTCCATCCACATGAAGAGAAAATACATTTCTAGTCCACAAAGAAAGCAGCTGTTAATGGATGTGCGTCCATCTGTGTCGCTCTGATGGCTTCGCCTCAGGGAAACAGCCAGCACACACCAACTTGCAGCTCAGAGTCTGCTAATATGTTCTGTTGGGCAACAGTGACATCTGCTAACTCTGTCCTTAGGTCACTGATGGTGTGATTGTGTGAGTGTTGGGAGGTCCAACTTGGTTTGACCCTAAGACAAGATTTTAATCCCCAGGGAACACGGCTGGCGTCACTCCACCACCTACATAAACACACTGCTGGCTGATCATAAGACAACCCCCTACCGAGTGGGAACTCGTTTGACAGCTGACAGAGAAGCTCTGAGGTGTACGAGTGGGTATTACTGTTTTTTCTTGTCTCTGTGGGAGTTTGAGTCCCTTCATTGCCTGCTCAGTCAACTGCATGCCTTTGATCGTTCATTATTTCTGCTTGTGTGTGTTGCTCTGTATGCTGCAGAGGGGAGCAATAACAACGATATCACTTCAGACTCAATAAACCTCTCTGTGCCTCCCACTGGGAAAGAAGTGGTGGAAGCACAGAGAAGAAAACATATTACCTTGGGCTGGCCCTGCATGAACAACCGCTGCGATGCACATCTCTGGAATCTACCTGGAATCTCCCGGTGGTCCCAATGTCAGTCCGCCGATGCGTTGGGTACATTTTGATCCATTTAACTGTAGCATGTTTGGCTTTATGCTGCGGCTCTAATTATTGCTGCAGTATTTTCTCTGATGTTAATTTTGTGAATCTTCCTTTAACACTTGAGGTTCTTCTATTTACTTCTATTAACCCGCCTGGTAGTAACGTTAAAGAGAAGCAGAGCGAACAGTCAGCAGGTGGTACCAGGTGGTACCAAGTGGTAAAAGGGGCAGGCGCTCAAGTCAAGCCGCCTTAAACCCCCCCTGCATGTGCCTTGCCACAGGAGTGGTAATCAGGCCTACTTTCGTCTGCAAATGACTTTTATTTTCTGCCCTCTTCTTTCCCATTTGTGCTCTGCCTCCATGCTCCGAGTGTTTGAAAAATTCATTTCAAGTTATCAGAAAGACATTGTGTTGCTGTACCTGCATTTACTGCTGTCTTCATCACCTTGTCCACCTTTCCTGCTTTACATGCTGTGAGGAAGCCGACCAGAAAGCAGAGATGTAAAAGTGTGACCCTTTCTGTCGTGCAAACCGCAAGGATTCTCAATTCTTTGCTTCCTGCTTTAATGCTCTTTCTACGGGTTCAACTTTCTCTCCTCTCCACTTCTTTTTTCCCTTTCTTCCTGCGCTGAGTCCTTTATGTTCAGATCAGAGAGGCTTTCCACTTATCATAGGAGTCTGGAGAGGCTTTCTCCTAAAAGCTGGCATTATATGCCTGATTTACTAAGGCAGACACAAAGAGCGCTCTATCTCCCCGTCTTTCCCATCCATAGGACATCCCCCTCTCTTCCTTTTTTCAAATGTATTTTCCTCATACTGAAAATAACGCCACACTCATCCTATTCTGAACGTACACAAACACTCCGGCATATTGGTAGGCCTCCGCTCTTGTTCTGTCACAATGGGATTAGTGGTGTGATTCCTCCACTCCTTTTAAGTGGGCGCACCACCAATCCACTTACGATAGACTCCACTGAATACTGAATGGACTGAAGAGGAGGGGAGGAGAAAGAAAGAGAAGTGCTGAAAGGGGGAGAAATAAAAAGGAGCTAAAAGAGGAGGATGGAGAAAAGAAGTCACTCATGGTTAATCCTGAACTATTTTAAGATTAAAGGCGAAATGTAAATCAGAAAATGAAGAAAGGAAAAGAAAAAAAAGAGCGAAGTATAAAAGAAAACTGGCAGCACACTTCTTGGCAGAGTTGATGTATTGACTGCAAACCTGTTGCCAGGGTGACCAGAGGCAGCAGAGGCCTCACCTTCCCCGCCGTGTTTCACACAGTAATGTCATCAATTGCTGGCGGTGCCGGTCAGGACCTCAGCCAATTGGACAAAGGCACCAGGGGGCGCAGAGTGTGTTTTTTAAAACATATGCTTTATACTCTTTCAGATTCTTCCTGTATCAGCTGCTCTTTCACTCACCCCCATTTGTGATCAGCCTGCTCTTTCAGTTTGACTCGTTTAGCCCAGTCAGCAGGCAGCCTGACAAGTTTAATCTTCTGGGTTTTCTTCTCTGATGAGAAATGAAGTTAATTTCACCGGCATGAAGAATAAGTGACAGCAGGATAGTTTACAGTGAATGCTAAAATCATATGCAGGAAGCCTCTGAAACGGGAGCTGGTTTCAGTAAATGTGTCAAACTCAGATCTGTCCCACCGTAGCTTTAATGTGGCCCTCTCGATTCCAGACTAAACACTTAGTGTGCTTAAAAATGTAATTTATCAAATCAATGCAGTTTTTATCTGCTTACTGCCGAATCACATCAGTCAATCCCTCTAGTCTCTTAAGAATCAAAGTGGAAATTCATGCAAAATCTACAAATCCCTTCACTTTTTGCACCAGTAATCGAGAGTTTATTGCAGATTTTTACATGATGTTGATCCAGTCAGTCTGGAGTTTCTACACAATCAAAGTGTTTTTCACCAAATATAGGGGCGTACAAAACAAAGTCCTAAAGTCACTACCTGACCTCAACAGACAAAAGCCAGTAAAAAAGCTTATTTAGGTTAACAATAAATGTGGCAGCTGTTTTATTTTTAAAATATGGGCTGTAGATGTTTTATACTTTATCTGCAAGACTGGGAAGGTCTTTCTTGGTCATGAACTCACAGACAGTGAAGGAAGATGTTTTCTTTTCGTTTTCACTGCAGACTGTTTATTTTTTTTCATTGCTGCCCTTTCCCTCTCCAGGGATAAATGCCCTTTTCCAGTTGCATTTAGGACTTTCCGGTTAGTCTTTATTTGCTGTCAGATTCTGAAAACATCTTGTCAGAAGACATCACCTTAGTCTGATAATAAAAGATTAGGAGGTTGTTTTTGATCCCTGTTGTATACTGAAAAAAATTCTTTGTTTCTTAATTGAGAAAAATTGAATTATAATGGAAATGGAAAATTAATAAAAAGTGCCTCTCTTTATGTTATGTGTCACCTTTGGAGTTTAACGTTCATTCGCTCAATCCCTGCTTCTTCATTATCCCGTTTCTCTCCAATATGTCTTTGCATTAATCTTGTTTTTGCTGTATTTCTGTGTGTGTGTGCATGTGTGTTTTCTGCTTGCTGTAATTTCATTTCATTGTGATGAGTCTCTCTTCTAAGCCATTACCTCGTGTTTCTGCCATCCTTTTGTCACAAGGGAGAAGAACAGAAAGTGCTGTTGTGCTTTCTTCGCCCAAAGCTGCTGCCTGCAAGGACGCTTTGTAGCTGATAATAGCTTTCTGCAGACAAACACAGACATGAGTAGATTAGAAAATATAATTTTTAGGTTTGATGTCAGTTATGTAACCTGGTATGTGTGCGTGTGTTGGTGTGTGCATGCGTGTGCGTATGTGTGTAACGGTGAGGGTGCAGCAGGTCAGTGAATGGAGCCTCTGAAGCGAGACTGATGGCTAATTATTCTGTTGGAAATTGGCAGCATGTGGAGAGTAGATGAGATAAATGAAAGGCCAAACTTACAGCAGAGGAGCCGGCCTTTCTGGAGCCTCACTGAATGCACAGATTTGAACATCTGTTTTAGGACTTTGCAACTCTGACATGTATATTATATGCCAGCCACCAACTGAAGATGCAAAAAAAAAAAATCATACAGGATTTTTATTTTATTCTGCGATCCATTTTTAACCCTGTGCACCATCTATTGTGGGCTGTTGGCAGGTTTTGAGCAGAAACAGGAAGTACATCTGCTCAGAGGAATCCTGTCTTCCTGTTTGAAAGTTAGCAAAAGGAAAGTTATGTGAACTTTCTCTTCCTTGCTTGCCTGTCATCTGCTTATATTTATAACATTTAGTATGAAAACTAGCTAAGGTCAGGCTAAGGATATAAAACAAATCATGTTAGAAGTAGGAAGTAGAGCATTTCATCAGTTTTAGCTCTGGTTTTAATTGCAGCTTTAAAACCACTATAAGTCTGAATATCATTGCAGGATGTCTTCAGGAAACTTTTATTTAAAGACATTTATATATTTGCTGACCCTTTTTAGATGTAAAACCAGCCATTTGTGATCACAAAAATTGATAAAAATGAATGTGTGGTTTGGTTATGGCAATTTAAAAAAAAAAAGTTTCAAATATTACTTTGTTGCTCAACTTTGTAGCCCAAATATGATAATTAGACTCCAAAAACATCAATTTTGCAGGGATTTAGGTTCCTCTCAAGACAGAATAGGCCATTTATGTAAATTTGACACACTTTCAGGCATCACCTGATTGCTTCACAGTCTTTAAGTCAGAAGAGTCTGTATTTTTAAACAAATACGTTGTTCAAATAGTCAAAACCTTGAAAATGCTAAAATAGGTAGAGAAATTTATCATGAATGCAGAACAATCATAACGCAAAGCATTTTACATGGTTTATAAATACATTACAGGAGCTTTAATTGGAGACTTCAAGGCTTGGATCTGTAAAATTAATTTCTGTTTGTTGTCTGCTAAACCTACATTATTATATTATTTGCTTTACCATCATCTCAAGAGTGTAAGCATGCTGCAGTCAGGAGATGAGTAAGTAAAAAATTAATTGGAAAACAGATTGAATGTCTTTTTATGTCTGCTGGTGCGCTTTGTGCCAATTCCACAGATCCTTGTATATTCCTAATGCTCAGCCAACACAGCAGATCTCATAGATAAAGTCCAGTGAGCCAAATTAGAAGACTTTTAAATAGAAATATCCAACAAATAATCACTCAAGTAGCTTCCCTTTTTTTCTGACTCTTTATAAATGATTAGTTGGACTTACAGCTGACGTTGCAGTCCCAATGGTTTGCATTGCATTTTCATAAATATTCAGACTTTCTGCAATCCATTCAGAGGAAATGACTGGCCAGACACAGCCTATCTTGGGAGGTATTGATAAGTGGAAAAGTGCTGGAAATAGTGCATGAGCTGCACAAAAACACCCAAAGAAAAGGCACCAAGATCCATCTTTTTTAATCAATTAACCAATATTCAGTCATGCTTATGTCATGCGGTTGCAGTGCTTTCTCTTGCAGTGCAGTTGGCAGAAAAAATTATCTGAAGAATTATTATACATAATTAGAACTGTTTTCACTTTGCAGATCTGAAAGGTTGAACAAAAACAGCATCATGTGATGGCGCGGCAGCACACAGCTGCAATCAGGGAAAACGGTTCGGCTGAGATCATATGACTCAGTCCACTTTAAAAATGCATAAATCTGTTGTTTTAAATTACTATCAGTGCTAAATATTGAGTAAAAATATTTCTTATTTATTTCTATTTTTAATTTTTTCTCTTCTTTTAAACAAAATATCTCAGACCAGATAAGAATCAACAAGTATGCAGAAGCTTACTAGGTTTTAATTGTGTTTAAAAACTGAGTTTCAGTGAGATGTTTACAGGTAATTTGCAAGGGAAGTATTGTCATTATTTCGAGGCACTGAAGGATGCATTTGAATCAACTAACTTTAGCAAGTTACAAAAACAAGAAGAGGGTGCACAAATTTCAAATCCTATTGATTTTCTCAGATTTTCTGAGTGAAAAAACCTTCAGTATTTTATCAACATAAACATTTAACAAGTACTGATAGACAAGCTAAAAACTGATGGGAGTAATTCATAAAGCTGACACCTCCAGTTTTTGCAGCTGTTTTGCACCTTTGTTTATGTCAGTCACCTGATTCAGTAATCAGATTACCCTCAATAGTAACAAACCTGCACCTCATACCCAGCTGATGATGTTTAAACCTATTTTTGCGTGGTTGTGCAGAAGTGATCAAAGAATTAAAACACATTTCCTCTTTGTGAGCTTCAGGTTCTCCAAACTAAATCCCCAAAACATTCTGTAAAACTTTGGGAGCAACAGTGGTCTGAGTCCTGCAGGAATCGTGTTCACAGTGGCATTTCTATGTGAAGGGGATTTTTTAAATATATCACGAAGACTATAAACAATAGTAAGATAAATAAAGACATAAACTTGCTGCATGTAATCTATGTAGCAGTGTAGAGTTCGACCTTTGATACAATGGCAGAATGAGAAGGAAATGCTTGGGGGTTTATTGACTAGGAGAACAGCCTGTCAGAAAAGGGTTTTTGCTTTGTTATAAACAGAACCTTGGTAAATCTGTGAATGCTTTGACATTAAGTTTTTTCACAAACTTAACTGTATTTTGATTACAATCATACATACAGACACCAGTTCTCTATGCTGCTTTGGTCTCTCTGGTCTTTTAGTGTAAATAATGTTGAAGTTTGGTCTCTTTCTCTTGTGATTGAAGAATTACACATCCTCCCACTCACACACACTCATGGCATCCATGATTTATGATTAAGATAAAGAACCAAATTAGTTCTCCATTAATGACTGGAAAATCTAAATGTCCAATCAAGTGATTTTATCCATTCAATTTTTTTTTCCTGTTTCTATGACAACTGAGACAGGAAACGTTTTAACAACAGCGAAAACTGAAAATAATGTAGTCCATTAATACGTACTTCATCCACTGCTAATCAAGAGCATAGTAATGGAGCTGTGACTCCGCAATTTAAACGTTTGGGAGCAAATGAAGCAACGAGATGATAAATAGTGTAATTTAACATGGAATGGCAGCCTGAAGTAGTCATAATTTAAACCTCATATTAACATTCGTTTCAATGGTGATGAAATTATCTCTGTTGCAACTAAATCATAGGAAATGGATTCTGGGTTCTCCCAGTAATGCCAGTAATATATGGGACCCAATAAAGAGGAATGAATTATTCAGAAATGCTCCTCTTGTAATCATGTTGTTCCAGGCTGTATATTCAAATTATTCTAATAATATCTTCCTGTTATGCGAAGTAATTTCCAGCAAGATTTCTGGGTCGTTCCGAACTGGAAGTAGCTTTCATTATTAAGTTATGATTGAGGAGATGATCTAAGGTTTAGCCACAAGGTTTATCCTGATTAAACAAATGCAACAAAATTGGATTTTGTTTTTTGTTTTTATTGTTTGCCGCTTAAGTTAACGCGAGAACAATAATACCACAAGACTAAGATCTTTGAAGAGCAAACTTTAGAATAAAAGAACTTTATTAACCTTTCATTTATAGTAAGTAACCTACTTCAAATGGTTATAGTTTAGCTAAAACCATGAAGCTGTAGCTAAACCATAAAGCTTTATGGTTAAAGCTACAATGCAGCTTTATGGTTACAGTTAACAGCTGTAACCATAAATATATATATATATATATATATATCAGTGACGTGCGGTCAGGGGAGGCAGGTGAGGCACGGCCTCCCCTGACATCATGGAAAGAAAGAAATGAAAAAAAATATATATTTATATTTATCAATTGATTTGTACTATAAAGTAATTTTCCATTAAACTTCACCATTTTTAGATTATTTTTTATCGACTGTAACACTTTTCATGGGTAATAATTTAATTAAAAACCTAAGCGCCAACATTTTTTCTTCAAAATCGCCGAATTTTCACATTTACCGTTAAATGCTCAGAAAATTCGGGAGGTGAGGCAGCACCTTGCTGAGCCTAACCATGGATTGCGCAATGACTCGGCTAACTATGCTGCCATGTTATTTAGTGAGAGCAGATCGCTGTCTCTCTTTATATCACTATTAGAATGTTCAAACACGTTTGATATATGAAGTAAGTTTCCAAAGTTAAGCCGATTTATATAATGAACAGCAACTATATGCGTGTAATGTGTTTTTTGTGCTAGCGCAATCATAAAACGGCTGAAAATAGGCACGGGGTGAGGCACGCACTGCTCCTGCCTCACGATAGGGGGCGCTAGTGAGCTCAGGGATTCTTTTTGCGATTTATTGGCTGCAGAATAAGTGACAACAGGCGGGAGTTTACAGTTAGCAAGTCAAGTACAGTTATCGTTTTCTTCTCGCATGCCCTTACTTTCAGAATGGATTACATTTCTAAATTGAAGGAATTTTCTAAATTGGATTTTCAATCGAAGCAGGAGGTAATACTTAAAGGACGACCAACGCCGGAGCTAAAAGGTTTGCTTCAGACTTCAGGTCAGTGCCTCACCATCCATGAATCTCACCGCACGTCACTGATATATATGCATACTCACCACACACACACACACACACACACACACACACAAAAACAACACAATCTGACGTGTGTTATGGGTGAACAGGCAAACTGTGCATAAGGCCAAGAGAGGAATGATAATTTGAATCCCAAATGAGTTTTCTGTTAATCAATTATATCTCCAGGCAATGTAGGGCAGCCCTTCTGTGCTGGAAATTCCCTCTTTGAAGCCTTGGTAATACTGAATGAGGAGGACAGGCCTGTTGGAGCACAGGGTATAAAAGGAGCAAAAGCTAGGTTTCTATGGCAACCTGGGTTACTCAAATGTGATTGGCTGAAGTACCAGGAAGTAGAAATAGACAAAAAAGAAACTGACCTGTCTGGTTCAAATTCAAGATGAAGCCTTGAAGTTAGGAATGATGTGTTTGACATTTTTGTCTCCCATAATTTCATATTGAGTTTTTTTATTTTTTAGTGCTGCATACGATTAATGAAGAACGTAGCCTGATTTGTTCATCAAAAACCTAAAAAGTGATCAGGTTGTCCTGATGCCACTGCTGCTCTGTTGACAATAACTTGTTGAAAATAATAAATATATTGGAGTCAAAAATTACCATTCAATCCGCTTCCTGTGTGCAGATATGTGTGTATCGTTCTGTGCTTTGTGATTTCAGCTCCACTGATGTTTCCATCTTTGCTAAATGCAAAAAGTTTTACATTTATTACTTATTATGATTTTTATTTTTATTAGTTTTACTGGCCATGACTGCCTGCACACGTGATGAATCTGACTTCTGTTTTCTGCATTATAAATAAATCTCTTCAGGAGAGTTAAAAAAGGATGAAGGAACAATATGTAGATGTTTTTGTAGCTAATTTTAATTTATTTATAAAGAAGGAAAAACATATGTTTGGCTTGGCAGTGTAAAAATACTTATTTTATTTCTGACTGCTCTGACTGAGGTGTTCACCGGAGACAGCCTGAAGGAAGAAAGTGTTTCTGTAAGCGCTTGGTTTGGGAAAATGAGTTCTGCAGTGCCGACCTGAAAACAAGAAATCACAATTGATTGTATTAACTCCTCTGGTTGCTGGCTTGGACTGTTACTCCAAACAGAACAATGACAAATCCCACAAATTTGAAGTAAAAAAAAACTGCAGAAATGTAAAACATATTGAAAACTTGAATGACTTTTATATCAGGAACCATAACTGAAGAAAAGTAAATCCAGTCCACAAACCACCATGCTCACACAACATAGAGATCACTTAAGATCACTTAATCACTTAATATTGATGTTTTTGAACTGCGACAGGAAGCTGGAGTACCCAGAGAAAACCCATGCATGCACAGGTAAACATGCAAAATCCATGTTCAACTGCACCACTGAGCAACCACTCATTCATCAGTAATATAAAAAAGAGAGAGATAGCTTTATGTCTTCTTCGCCAACTAATCTGGTTTTGCAGCAATTTTGAGTCCAAAGCAATTAGGCAAATCTTTAAAATTTTATGCCGCTTTGAGAATTCAACAACCCAAACAATGTTCTGTATTACAGTCTCCCTTCTCTTTTCTTCTTCTTTTCATTTGTTTTCCACTCTAAAAGAAAGAGTTCTCAATTGCTTCCACCTGCTGAGCGTCCTCAAAGGGAAAAAAACTGAACTCCATCATTCATGCATCTTGTGAGGAGGATTGAATGTGAGGGCAGCCATTTGGAGAGCTGGATTTCCATGACAACAGGTCACAGGATCAGGATGAAGAGCCGAACATGCCAGAGAAATTTTCAGAGCACCTTGATTCAGCGAACCATTTGAGCTTAAAGGAAAGGAACAGATGATGGAGTGGAAACAAAGACATTTGGAGTGGTTGAAAGGCTCAAGGGAGCAAAGAAGAAAGTTGCACAAATTGTCCTGAAGATTGCTTAGCCCTGCACCTTTCAGTGTCAGCCACTATAAATCAGAGTAACTCAAGACTAATGCAAAGCAAAGCAGCTAAAATGTTTTGTACAACAGCAAAGTAAATTAAAAAGACGATAAGATAAAAAGGAATTAAAAGATACATAAAAAGAAAAACCTGTTCTTGTGTTGCTTAACCACTTAGGTAGCATTTAGCTGACAAAGGAATTATATAAAGGTAGAGCAAAAAATATTTTCAAAAAACTGAATGAACTTAATGATTTATGGAAAAAAAGACTACAACCAACAAATAAATAGCAATGTAATAAATATATATATATATATATATATATATATATATATATATATATATATAAGTGATGTGAGGAAACAAAAAGTATTTTTATCCTCCTGTTACCAACAAAAAAAGTGCAAAAAAATTGAAAATGGTGTCTTTTAGCAGGATGAGAATCCAAAACACGTGAACAAATCAAATATAAAATAAAACTAACTTCATTCTCTCAGACCCACTTATATAGAAACCTCATAGACACCCACACAAACGCATACATGCAGAGCATTTCACGATAAGGTATTTTTGGTCTCAAAATTGTGCAAATTATTCATGGTCTATTAATCAAAATGTGAGGCTGCAACATTTTAGTGCCAACATTTGAGTCATGAAAGGAATTCATTCATTCGGTGGGAGAGGGAAGAGAAACATCTTGAAGCTCCTTCTTCAAAACCAACATACCTATGAAAAAACTGTCAGCTGCAGAAATAAATTCAGGGACTCATCATGTGCCTGGAGGAGACTGGCGGTGAAGTAAAGGAAGACCATAACATGTTAAATTTGAATTCCTTTTGCTTCATCTAATCTTTCTAGGACAGGAGGAGCAGCTCCCTTCAAAATGTACACCTTCCTTTTCAGGAGAGAAGTCACCAGATTTGAGCAGGTTGGATCTGGTTCCAGGTGTGGCAGTCTGACAGCTTTGCTTTTACATACAGAGAGATGCATAGTTCTATTAATAAAAATCTTTTCAAACTCATAGAAAACTGACAGGTCTTAGTAATGTGGTAGTGTGTATGCCTGATTCATTTGACACTTTTCAAACTGTTTTCAAATATGATTGAAGCCTCTCCACAATTAGTTCCTCTTCCGCTCCTGATCAGAAGTGACGCTATTCATCTCGGAACATCTGCTTATTCTAATTGGAACAACAAAACAGGACTACTAACATCTGGCTCAAGGAATGCAAGAGAAATTTTGCAAATATCCACGTTTATATCTGCAGAAACTGCAAAAAATGGTTAAGAACTGGAAACGCTTGTCACACTCAGCGCCAAATGAGTCTTTACAGATTACAACTGCCGTTTCTCCAGTTTCTCTAAAGATGTTTCTGAGAAAATGAAAGGTATTGGACTCAATAACAGGGAGGAGACAGAATCATTGAGAAGTGGAAAAAAAACACAGCACAATGAATGACAAATATCAAACTTGTGAGGGCATTAGGAGGACAACAGTAATTATGAATTATTTTCAAATTTGATCCTTAAAATACAAACATTTCCACATACCTGCATATATCACTTGAGTGTCCTTTTTACCAAATACTCTTTTTACTCTCCCTTGCGTAATTTCTTGGATGGCTTCTTATTACTTTTTCTGGAGTAAAATATGTTGAAGTAAAGTTACTCGTATTGAGAAATCAGTGACATTGCTACCATTACGTATTTTCCTCATGCATACAAAAGACAGCAAGAAGAAAACATGTTTACAATCGCAAACCATGTTCTGCTTTATTGGCGTCTTCATGACTTTGGTCAACAGTTCTTATCAGTTCTAAGCTTGATTAAGAAGTGAGGTCAGTGATATAGTCGCCAAGGCCCAAACAGACCTTTAACTCCATCAATCAATTGATTTTCTGTTCTCATTTGAAGCTGGTCAGCAACTTACAGCAAGAGCATCTAGAAAGAAAATAAGGCAAACAAATCCTCCTGGATTAAAAGCATTTTCATGTCAGTCCATTTCAGCTGGGTGAATCTGCTCCCACTGCTGCAGCTTGTCCCTTTTCTGACAGCAGCACCAGGAGATAAGAGCAACAACAGGGTGAATTGTTGGAGGAGATGAGCCATGCAGTCCTGTTACTGTACAGAGCCATACAAAGGAGACAACCAGGAGGCGCTTTCTGACGTCTCAGCATCGCATATAGTGATTCAGGGCACAAAGAGGAGCTGTGTCCTTTGTTTCCCCCATCTGCAAAACGGGATCGGCAGTGACACTGTTTGGTTTTACATCTGCAAAACTCCTGAGATTAAATTATACCTTTCAATCTTCTTTTAAAAGAATTGAATTCACGACACATGTTTTAAAAAAAAGCTAATTATATCAGTTTATTTGGTGATAAACTGAAATATTTGGTGAAATATTTATTATATTTCACCAAATTCTGCTCTTGTGTTTTTATTTCAGATTTTGTATCAATATAAAATTCTTATCCAGCTTAATTAACTCTTAAACTTAAAATACTTGGGACCACACTTTCAGGTCTTCTGTATTGAAAACCCTCCACCGCAGAGTCAACTAGTGTGTCACATTGAATCCCAGTAAAATACATTGAAATTTACAGTTATAATGTAATAAAATGGTAAAAAGTTCAAGTAGTAGGATTACCCTTTCAAGGCACCGCAAAACTGGTTCAAGTACGGCGGATGTGAAACATGTGAAATTATATCAGGAGCACTAAAATGTCCAAAAAATCCTTTTTGATCACACAACCTGTCATAAAGTTATATTCTGATAGTTAACGGGGCCAGGAGAAGGACAAAGGATGAACCAAGTTGAATCACGTCATGCAACTGACACCACTTACCAAGGAAGTAATCATGTTCTGCTGAAGATGAGTCATGTATCCAGGTCTCTTCCCCTCGGGGATTCCTATTCAGTTGGTGCATTATGAACACTGACTTATTGATGAAGCGATCACAAGACCATCAGGAGCTTCCTTTGTTCTGGAGACAATCACTTTCTTTCTCCTACAACTGAGAGAAACCTCCCTTTGGACGGAAGAAGAAACAGTAACAAAACCATGATGATACAAGATACGTCCCTTGATGATGCTGCTGTTTAATCAAAGTAACTGACTCTAGAATCATAAATAGAAAATTAAAAGGTAGTAACATCAATAATTCCTGTCATCTGCATATTAAGAGAAGAAAAATGTTTTCTGGCTGCAGACCAGCGATATCTCTCTGTTTGTTTTCGATCTGAAAGTGCTTCATCATCTTAATAAGTTTGCAAATTGACATGTAGTAGTTCATTAAATCTAGTAGAGAGTGAATGGTTGTCGATGTCTACATGTTGAGTTTGGAAGAGCTGGAAGAGCACAATAAATGTAGCCACTAATACCCATTTGCTTTATCAAATTTGTGAAAGCTAATTTTAGCTCCATATTCTCAACAACTGAAATAAGAAGTTTGCACACACTCATCATGAACATAAATGTCACACTAATTTAATTTAACCATTATCAAATACAACTTTAATTATTTTAAAAACCAATGGATGGAGGCAGAGGTTTAAGGCTGATGGAGATTGTTGACATGCCACAAAGGATCAAATTATCCATGGAATACCAATTAAATACATACACACACATGCACACACACACGTGCGCACATGCACGCGCACAGACACTTTTTATTTGGTACACTGTGTCTCGTCTTCAGTTCAAATTTAATCACATGCTTTTGCAACCATCCACGAGCATCTGGCACAAATTTGTCTGAGTATTAACAACTCTTCTTGGCAGAATGGGTGGAGTTCCCGTAGACTGGTTGCTTTCCTGGTTCACTTCCAGCCTTTAAGCACCAGCTATGAATTCAAAAGGACTAGAAAAGGGGGAAAGGGGAAGACCTTTCCAATAGCTTCATGTTAACCCGCGTTAGCTATTTCAAAACCAGTTAAGATATCGTTTTTGTAGATTTTTTTTCTCATATGAATGCAAACCTTCAGGGATTTGATTTTGGGCTGAAGGTTTGTTAATAGCTTGAATCTTGGTGGTTCCATAATTGTTTCTAACAATTGTTTCACCAGTGGCCAACACTAGGTCATCATTTAGACATTGGTAGAGTGCTGGCTCATCTGAAGAACTGTAATCATTTCATCTTATGAAAAAATGGGCCAAAAAGACATCTAAAATGTTTCTACGTCTCTTAGCGCTCTAGATTTAAGCTCTATAATCTCTTCGCATTCTGTGCTAATGCTGTCATTAATCTTAAAATATTCAGGGTATGTAGAGCTGTAGGAAATGCGATGATGCCTGCAGCATGTAATGTGGTACTTAATAGAGACAAAGTAGTAGTAGAAAGACATTAGTGAGTCATAATGAACATCCCGCTAAAGGTTTGAAAATAACATGAAGTCATGTCATTATTAATGGGATATATTAATCTGTTTACATCTGGTCTACAGCCAGTATTATTTGCTACTAGTATGAATCATCATAAACCAATAAAAAAACATACTTTCCCTGTGGAAACTATTTTCACACATCTCAAGAGACTTAAAAGATTTCGAAGCTTCAAGTCAAATATTATTTTGGGATTGCTTAATTTCTGTTTTAGCATTTTAAAATGAGTTCTTCATATTGAAACGAATGTTCTCATCTTTGACATATCTACAGCATGAATATATTTAAGGACTAATTCTTTAAAACCAATTTCACAATTTCATTTAAACCTTTTGTAATTTCTTTATTAGACACTAAACACCTTTTCATACATGACCTTGAAAGAAAACATTTTTTAAAGAACTGAGTGCCAGGCAAGCCTCTGATAAGGTAATTTGGTTTGCAAGCAGCATTTATTTCACATTTTCATTAGGGTTACATTTAAAGTATTGACCATTTATGCTCTGGTTTCGGCCTGGCTTCCTTTACTTGATTTCTCAGAGATGGAGTTGCTGGCATCTTGTTGACTGGTCTTTTTATTCCCCAGTCGAGTGGTTTGAACTGGGTTCGTTTTATTTGTTGGTTGTTGGAAAGTCTGGTTGTCACTTGGAAAAAACCCACTTCTGTCTGCGGCTGGTCACTCTGGAGCAGCTCAGCATTAAAGTCGTGCACTTCGATTCCCAAGAGCCTCTTTATTTTGAATTAGGAACTTGTCAGTGGCGGCCAAAGAGAAACTTTTGTGGAATTCAGGTTTTCTGAAGCGTTGCCTTAGCAACCAAGGCCTTTCCATGGAGGATATCCAGATTCTCGAATGGGGAAGAAATACCTGCCTCAAATGTCTCAAAGCCAAACACAAAGCCACCAGATTTTGGCTTGTGTCTTCCAGCAACAAACAGCCAGTAGAGGGGAATAATTAGATCAAGACAAATCTTGTTAACTGCTGAAGATTTATTTTTTGAGTCCTATTTTAGAGAGAAGATAAATTTTGTTTGAATGCTCTGTTAAATCTGGCTCACAGGTGACTTTGACCAAAGATCTAACATTTAATCTTTGACCACTGACCTGACTTTGTTTTGGCAGCCTGATATATTTGATTTCTTAGGCTTCAAATGCATGCTGTACACTTTGAGATTCCCCTTTTTTATCTCAGCCTTTTGACACACTGTTTCTTATGTTGGTATGAATTGAAAACTGAGTGCTACTCACTTCTGAAGGTGAGAAAACAAAGGATATTTTTATTTTGTACAAAGTCTTGTCATGTCTTTGAAGACTCTGTGTAGCTTTTGATGTGGTCACACTCTGAATAGAACCTATGTCGTATTCATGGTGTTTTACTTTACAGGCTGGAAGTTTTGCCTAAACAAAATCACAGCAGATTTTAAATTTCCTTCAATTAATTCAAACTACAAAGTTAAAGATTTCTCATAAATAAAAAACTTTTCTCTCTAAACAAACAAGAAAACAACATCAACATAGTCAGAAGTCATTAATTGTGAGAATAAATAAAAAGAATGGCATGCATAGAATATAAACTTTTATCCACCCTTGTGGAAAAGAGCAGCTTTATGCACAGAAGTAGCTTTATATCGCAGTAAAACCTCAGAGTAAACAAATCTGGCTCTGCGTTCCAGAAACACCAGCAAAAATATTCCAGGAACTCATTTTCCCACCAAGATTAGTTTTGAAACACAAAGAATTAATCTCTGCATTGAAAATATACACACACACATTTGTTACAACAGTAGTTATTTAAGCACTCGCAGAGAACAAAGTTCTAATCCCTCTGGTTTTACATATTTTGTACATATAAAGTGTTTGTTTTTTTTACTCTCAGCCATCGCTGGTCTGAATCCAGAAATGACTGGGAAAACTCACCTGTCTCCTGCTTTCCTTTTAAATTCCTGAGTATGTTAAGCAAACACTTGAAATAGTTTAATGGCAGTCTTTGTTCCTTAATGACGGTAGCAGCAAAGGGATTTTGTATTGATAAATATCAGTTTTCATTTCACGTCTAGATGTGTACTCAATAAATAATGACAGTTGGTGAAAAAACACAGCACTTTGTTAAAAGCTCTAAAATAAATAACTCTTATTGCAGCAGAATGATCCTGCATGAGAAAATGCTGCACTTCTGTATATTTTTTTTACCTCTTCTACCACTGTCTTCATTCTGCTGTGCCTGGAGTTTGAGTCCAGCTTTGTTCATCACTGCATCAGTAATTTTATTGGTTTTTGTTGTGATTTGTTTTGTTTAATTATGCCTCTGACTGTAGATTTGGGTAAATTTAGTTGAATAGCAGTTTTCTTGTATCCATTTTGTGTTGTGTAAGTAAATTATTTGAAAGTGCTACTTCACTGCCAACCCTCTAAACCCGCGTTTTGAGTATTTGTTTCTGCAAATCCAAGTTTTAACAAGGTGGACAGAACAAGTCATTTGACAATACAGTGAAAAGAAACAAGTCAAAAAGGTGATTATCTTTGTCTGTTTTGATTTTTTTTTTTTTTACATTTTGTTTTCAAAAAAAAAAATTCAATACTGAAATGAGCTGTAAGACAACTCTGTATAAAAAGTTGCAAAACTACATTTCTGTCTTTCATCAGCTTCTCGCTAGTCTTCTTGAGTCAAAACTATCTGGATAAACTCAGGGATTTTCTCATTTCTTGCCCGTTTTCAAATCCGAAGGAACTGAACCAAAACTTCTCAAGGCAGAAGAAGGGAAAAAAAAAACAGGCTTGACTTGAAATTATTTTCCTCTAAATCTCTTACATTTTTAAAAGTCAACCAGAAGTAATATTGAAAAGACTGCTGAAACTCTAGAAGATGGGGTGGAAAAAAGCAACTAGTGCGCAAAATAATCACTCAAACTACAGGGCAAAGTTTCCACCAATTCCCCAGAGTCAATCAGAGAGAAACGGAGGATTAGCTCACTGTTGTAAAGCTCCCTTTGACCCAGAAGTATGTGTTTGTCACTACTAAATTAGAAAGCACATCCACAAGTGCATTTCATTATTTGAGTGTGAGTTTGCAAAAGTGTGTCGGTGTGTAAGAATGATTAAGCTCCAGTCATATTGCAGCACTTAATCCTTTTTACAGAGGCCTTGGATTTGAGACTGAATGTTCCCCATTCGTTTCGGTGGAAATCCGAAGAGTAAGGGCCGCGTATCCTGCCAAGAATCATGTGCCTGATATACACGTTAGAGATAAAAATAGAGCATCGCGGTCTGACAGGAAGGTTCTGAGAGAGGCGGGTGAATGAAAGAAAGAGGAAACCTGTGAGAGGCAGAGGCATGATGAGGACTTCTGATGAGGAAAAAGAAGAAATCAAGAGAGGGGTGAATTATGGAGAACTGCCAGTGCCTTTGAGAAGCCACACACACACACACACACACACGCACGCACGCACACGCACACACACACGCCCTCATGTCGAAATGTACAAGGCTTACATTCAAATCAGTACCAGTGGGTAAAAAGGAACATCGGGAAATGGTTTCTGCCAGGTGCAGAGAGTTATCTCCCAAAAACAGATGTTTATGTTCCACATTTCTTCATGACAACTTCATTAACCCCAACAAAGCATAAACTGCGTGCAGAGGGTTTGTGACCATGCAGCACTTCAATTACAAAATCCCTTGATATCCATTCATATTCATCAGCAAAGTTGAGTTTTTCCTCACTGACACTGATTAGATTGTGATTCTGCAAGCAGATTGTAAGGTTTCTATCTCTCACACATATTCAGCTGCTGTGAGGAGTAGAAAGCACTTCAGTCAAGTAGGTCGACTATCAGGAGCAGATTTCCATATTGCTCTCTTAGTCTGCTGCAGTGACTGGCCTCTCATTGATCTTTTCCCTCCATTCATCTGAAAAGATGAAAGAAACCAAACAGATGGATGTGGGATAGAATAAGACTCAAAAGTATTTTTTCCCCCCCACATTGCCTTACTCTAAAAAGCCTCAGAAATTATTTTTATTTGCAAATCACCCTGTCTGTTTTTGGTGTGAACTTTTTTGATGGAGTGACAGCCTCTAAAACTTCTGGATGCAAAAGACTGGGAGTTAAATCTGAAGCCCCACAGAAGTCAACGTCTCATCCAAAGAATTAGGCTCGCAGTGTCTCATTAAGCTATTTGAAACAATGATCTAACAACTACACTTGGCATTAATAGTAAAGAAATGTGTATCTTATTTGCCCTTTATTGTAATTAAGCAATAAGAAAGTATCTTTATCTCCTCTTAAATGGTGCCACATTTGTGGGCTGAGCAACAGTGTTGATTATGTAGGTTGCACCCATGGATAGACTTGCCAAATCCTCTCTGTGAATGCCAGACAGCTTCTGGTGGAGGCAGTTTGATGAAGGGGGTTGAAATCTCCCTTTCTGGAAAGCCAAGTTTTATCTTGACTGGAATTAGTGTTAGAGTGGAGAGATGCAATGATCAGACACAACGTCCTGCTTGCAGACCTCAACCACCGTAAGTCCTTGTGGGATCAGGCAGGGTGAGCTGTCCACATGAGAGAGAAATGCATAAACAAACTAGCTAATTGAGGTTTGGGAAGCCACACCAGTGTGCAACCAAGCTAGTGACAAGCATAATGAGAAAGTGCCAGGCTGTTGTGGTTGCTTATGGTTCTTCCAAACACCAGTCAGGGCCCTGTTTTTGAGTGACCTACTTGGAGAACCTGGTATGTCTCGTTCTTCAAACCAAAATGATCCAACCCAATAAATGACACCAAGCAAGAGTCGGATAGCAGAGTAAGATTCAACCACTTAAAGGGAAATAAACACATCCCCTCACTTTAGTACTTAATTTAAGCCTTTACAATTATTTAGATTTTTTTTTTATGTATATGTGTATTCACTGTTAGACTAATTCTAAGTTAGTTAGATATTGCTAAGTTGTTCATAGTAAAATAAAACATGTTATTTAAAATACTATTTAAAGACAAATGGGAAAAGTTAGAAAAAATGTCCATAGTTCTTACTACTAGATGGCAGTAATATGTATCCAGTGATTGCTGACCTCTATATGAACAATGTACTCATAGCAACCAGGCATGTTGTTTTATCCAATATTGAAACACTGAGTTTTGCTATCTAAATTCCTTTCCCCATCTTACTTATATTAAGGCATTCTGAGTTTTTGTTTTAGGAAAACGTAAAAATAAAATAAAATTAAATTAAATATGCCCTCAAGTTTCCTCCTTTTCAAACAAATCAATCAATTTTATTAAATAGTTAATCAGCATGCAATTTTTATATTTTACATCTGTAGTTCTTATCAAAATAAAAGTTGCCAATCCTTTGTACCAAATTGTTTCGTTTTTATTTTTACATGAAAATAAAATACTCCTGCTATCAATTTGATTAAACTTTGCAAGTTTGTTTTTATTTAGAGATATTGATAGAGAGATATAAATATTGCAGATATTAACTTTTTCTGCTGGATATTGTTTATGGTAAATGTTTGTAAAGTTTGGTCCCTATGTGATCCTTACCCTCACAATTCTCTCGATATTTTTTTCTACTTTTTCAAGCATCATATTTCAGACATAAAGAACGGGATATAACGTAAATGTAAGTTTAATACTGTTGTAGAGAGACCAAATGAGAGGTAAAGAGTTTTTAAAATAAATTACAAGCGGATGTTAGCTGGTGAAGCTAGTTAGCATACCGTTAGCGCTAGCAAATGTTAGCATGCTATCTAGGCAGATTTTAGGTTTAAGATAGCAGTTAAAACTTTCCGACTTAGTTGCTAACATTTGTTTTTGGTGCTTTCCATATATAAGGTGCTTAGCTGTAGCTCATTTACCAGTTCTTCATTTTACAAGATAAAGGAGAAGTGCGATTATTTAACAGTTAGCTTAAGCTAAAGCGAGCGAAAGAAAATAGCTAAGCCAATTACTATCAAACCTGATTTTGATAACAACGTATAGCTTCTAAGTGTTTGTACATTTTAATTGTAGGCATTGCTATTGTTTTGTTTTTCTTTTTGGTGCTTCATTTTGATAGAAATTCTTTGTATAGTGTAGAAAATAGCTTCATTCACAATAGAAAAACTAAATAATTTGGTCTGAAAGTGGACTAAAATAATTTATTTCTTCAGTTGACAAAAACCAGTTTAAAGTTACCTGAAAACACCAAAGGCTTTACCCTTTAAAGGTTTTCTAGACATTAAAATTAACAAATGATCTCTTTCTTTGTTAGTTGTTGTGTTTGTTTTAAAGTAGAGATTTTAATCAGCCAATAGGTAACTATTGTCCACCTATTATACATATTATTGACATTGTACCTTAAAAGCAGCAACAGCAAATATTCTGCCTTGGAAAACTGGAGGTATTTATATCGCCTTATTTTTAAATGATGAAATCAAGACAATTATAATTTCCAATTTTTGATGGAAACCAAATTTTGTATGCGTTAGTTTAGCATAAACCTTATTTAAGCCCGGTCTGATGTCAACTACAGGTAACAATAATAATAAACATCACATAACAGAATATTTGGGTTTAAATACACTTGGATTTGTTGTCAGTTAGTTAAAATCGGGTTTATCAGACCTCAAATGAAAAAATCTGAAACTGCAGCTGGCAACAGCAAATAAAAACCTGTTTTTGGGGCAATGATGATGCCATTAATGCAATCATGAATCGAGCAAAAAGTCCCAGCCACAGATTGAGCGATTTTAGCATGCCTATTTAAAGTATGAAATAAGAAAGCGTACATATATTTATTGTCCTCTACTGTGAAATTTTATTACCATTTCCCAGCCTGCAATAATACCTGTTAAAAAAATGTAAAAAAGCCACTTCAACCAACATCTGCCTTATACAAGCACGCCTGCAGAGACCATACATCTCTGTTGGACTGAGTCTGATTACTTTTTCTTCACAGAAGAGTAAAAAAAAAAAGGTGACGCAAGTGGAAGGTGTGAGGGTGAAAGGTGTTTGATGTGGTCGTCATGGGTGGTTCAGTTTGTTACAGAAATTCAGTTGAAGACAGATTGTGGGAGCTCAGTCTTTGTGGAGAATATTATCTGTCAGTTATTTTCAGCTTGATCGCTGAAGTGTTTTGTTGGTCATGTTCTTAACTGATGATGACACAGTCTGGCAACAAAAAGTAAACTGAGATATTCTTCATCTAGAGTTTATCCCAGCTTGCCTCACCTGGCCACTTACTCAGCTTAGTGTGAATTTGTTTGTTCATGTTTAAACTCTAACAAGCAAATGTTGCCATAGAGACTCAGGGACAAATTTAAGGCAACATGATGAAACAAACGTGAAACTTGAATACATAACTACTCTCTGTCAACTGTTGCAATAAATGTACCCATGCTTTGGACAAAAACGAATTATATTTCTGCTTTTCTTTATGCAGTTTAAAATCTCCAACTAATTTAATTCATGTTATGCTCTACTTAAATGCATAACATTTGCAGTCTGGTTAATATTTTATATTATTATATTTTTGTCACATTTTTGGTGTGTTGTGCACATTACATTGTCTTCCAGGAGCCCATGGACAACAGGAAGAGGCAATCCAGTTCTTCCAGTACAGGAAGTTTTGTCTTTTGGTCCTCCTCGTTTCCCCGTCAAGCAGCAAGGGTCCTAATTGTGGAGGCATTGCCCCCCGGTTGGTCAGACACTTGCGCTGTGCTTTGTGATGCCCTGGATAACTTCCTGTCGCTGGCCTGCAGCCTGGATGGACCCTGCAGGATACCTCTACTCAGCCTCTACGCCATCAGCAGGCAGCAGGAGTGTCTGCTTCCATTTGTGGTTAGCGAACATCACAAAAACATGTTTTCATGCCTCTCTCTCCATTCGCATTCAGTCTGGCTGTTTTCTCTTTACAGCAGGTCCGTGGAAATTTAGCCAGGCTACATTCCTGCGTTGAGGAGCTGAGGTCTATTCCAGGTGAAAGTTGCATTAAAAGTGCAGCCAAAGGAGGGGATCTGCTGCGACAGGCGGTGTTGGACAGTCTGCAGCAGTTTAAGCAGTACGTCAAACACGCCAGCACAGGCAACCAGGCCTGCAGCAACGCATCTGTGGAGGTACATAAAGGCTGTCTTAGTCTTTTTTTCCTCTGAACTAGAGACTTTCTGGAAAAGGCCAGGTGTCTAGCAAAGTTTTTGCAGTGGATTTATTGAACTCTGAGTGTACTGCTGGCTGGCTTTAATTTCTCAGATCAGCGGAGGAAAACCAGTCAATGAATCATACTTTTAGAAAAGTCACAAGTTCAACAAAAAAAGAGTGAGAAAAATCATAAAAAGAAACTTTGTTGAACTTAACTTTTAGAGCTGGAACTGTCGGCTCTATCCTGAAGGTCAAAGGTGTTGCTTTATCTGAAAAAAATGTTGCTCCAGTTTAACATCATGCTGTTTTTTTCTTACCCTTCTTTGAAAAGGACTAGAAGTGAAACTAATTTCATCCCACAAAATTGAGGAAAGGAAGACATTTCCCTTTCCTCAATTTTGTTTTGGCAAACTTGTAGATAGATTTTCATTGTCTTGAATTAAACTATATTTTGTTTCAGATTTGTATTTTTCAGTCCAATTCCAATTCTGCAGGTCATGATTTGTGCTTCAAGATGGCATATAACTACAGACACACACACCTTTGAGGAAAAGGAGTTGGAGATGCTGGGGATTGAACCCAGGACCTCATACATGCGAAGCATGCGCTCTACCACTGAGCTACATCCCCACTGTCGCTATCTGAGCATGTAACACTTTCAATACAAATCACATTTCCACATCATGCATAGTTTCACTGTAAAAATTGCAAGTGCTGCACTGATTGTAGTTTTTTGGCTGATCACCAACCTTTAAAAAGCTTGACAATCAGATTTTTCTTGTCTGAAAAGGTGCTGAAAATAGCAAGAAAGTGGCTATTTGGGCAACAGTGGGATGACTGTTGTTATCTTCTCACATACAGACGTGACCTGGTGGACGGGTCGGTCAGTCAGCAGAATATAAGAGACACTGGCTGATTTTCAGACATTTGCAGAGGCGTAAACGGCCAAAACCATTCTAACTATAGAGTAAAATTATCATCATTCATCAAGCCCTGTAACACACTGCACCAATAAAACGTTAGAAGCTTATTTCAGTTAACTCCAAGCTTTTGATTGTGACGATGTTTGTATAGATAAATTATCTTATAAATTACCAAAATTCCAGGTTGTTAAATTTGGAGTTAAAAGTCAATTGAAAGATGAATCAGTCCCATCTGTGCTTGTTAAACTTTAATGGTTTACAGACTCCAGACGCAGTGGTTTATGGATGACACACTGGGACGTTCTGTTCCCAACATCAGCCGATATGAATAGCTCCTATTACCAGACACAGAGGCTTAATAACCCCATCCATGAGCACGCCTGTTGCTAATCTAATACAATAAAAGTTTTTATCCACACATGATTTTGGTGAAACTTGATATTTACTCATTTTGTATAAAAAGACTGATGACCCTTTTTTCACTTTCTGATATAAAAACAAAAAACTTTTCTTTTTTAGGAATGGAATAATAAGCATGAAGATGTTTTAGAGTTTTCTTTGTTTTCTTCTTTAATTTCTTCATTACTTTCGTATCCCGTAGAATTCATTTTAACTCACTACCTTTTGGTATGGAACAGGTACTGCAGCATTTAAGCGTAAAATGTCTAAGTTTTTTTTTTTTAAATAGAAGGAAAAAATTATGTTTGGAGTTTCTTTTTTTGTTTTGATGTTTTGACCACATATCTAGTTTGAATTGTTTCTAAATAAGTTGCTTTTAATCGGTCCGTCTCCATGTTTTCTCAGATTACCGTGGTGACCAGCCAGCCGGGGCGCGGCGTGATTCATCAGTTGGAGAGCGGGCTGAAAGAAGCTGACCTGGTGCCACTCAGGCGTCTTCTGGTTGTTCACATTGTTGGACCGAATGACTGGAGCCAGGACTCCCACTCACCTGAAGCCACAATGACTGAAGGTAAAACACATGAAGGATTTTCACCTGATAATACTTGAAAATTGGCAAGACGAGTGCTGGTGCTGTTAGCTGTAAATGTATCTAAACCCCTTCCATTCACACACACTTTTATTTCAACCCATTCATAATGTTGTATTTCTAATGTTTTTACAGTTTCAGCATAACTGGTATTGTCACAGTTGGTGGGATATTCTTACCATCCAATTATTTGCCAGTTGATTCACATAACCATCACCCTTCTGTTCTGCTTTACTGACTTGGAAATATTTTGAAGGGAAGGAAAAGTAAAAACTGAATTTTGAATTGAGTGCATCATGAGATGAGGAAATCATTGAGCTTACTGGAAGTTTGTTTTGCCCCAAACTTTACGTAATGAAAACCATCACACTAATGATGTTGTGATGTTTTTCCTGCCTGACACGGTTCGATCAGTAACGTAACGCTGTAAAAATTGCTACCTCCATCTCTGCTTTTTACGTAACATCTCAAAGAAATCGGTATTCTTTTGTCCCACTTCTAACCATTAAACCTTTCTGTTGCTGTCACTAGCAACTGTGTTGTTTGGGAGCATCAACAGCACAAGAGAGTCGAAGCAAAACAGACATCACAAATCTCCTGCGACTTAAATAAACACACGTTTCTATTTATTGTATCAGAATATTTACATTAGAATTGCTGAGTTGTTTTTCTCAGTCAGATAAATACATTTTTTTGAAATAACTGAAGTGGAAAACGGAGATGGACTCTGGGTTTAGTGGAGTTTACAGGCATTTTTCTGGAGTGGCGCTGGGATTTTGTTTGAAACCACATTTACCTACATAAATTCATACATATAGTTCTTTATTGAAAATATTCTTTCTTGACTGTTGTTAAGGTACAAAACAATATCAACTCCAAATTTTTCACCAAGTGACTGTTCAAAAATAAAAACCATCAAAAACAAAAATGTGGACATTTTAAGAGAACTATATAAGTTAAATAAGATCAAGTTTAGACACTTGTCTAAACTTATAAGATTAATTTATTACTTGTAACGTGAAAAGTAGAAGCATGGTGACAGTTTTGGGAAATTTGTAGTTAGCTTTTTCTTTTGAATAGAAATCTGAACTGTCACATTCAAACCAGATAAAACCCAAGAATGACGCCAGCTGGAAAGAAAAGGCATTTTAAAAATGTGTGGTGAATCTTTTAGCAGATTAAACATGTGACATTTATTTAAATTGCCAGTAAATCTTAATTATACAATATGAGTTTTAATTTGAGACGGAATGCAGAGCATAAAATGGATAAATCCTGCATGAAAAAAATGTTGCAAGTCTTTCCCTTGAAGGGTTACATTCCTGACTGCAGACTAAAAAACGATGAACCATGGTCCATTGTTGATGTTACGAATCTTTGCACGAGTCATTGTCAGGGCTGTAGGACATCCACAGCAACGCCGTCACACTGACAGGAACACTTTCCGGGGCAACAACAGTGATAAATTTCTTTTGTCGGATTGTCTCCAGAGAGCACTGTGGCCTTGGGAACAGGGGCAAGCTTAAATGATTAATGAGTTTCATTCCAGACTGAATTTTCTTGGTGAAGCAGATTTTTGGTCTCAGCAATTATCCAAAATCACCAATAGTCTGATTTGCTTCATAGATCATTGTTGGTTTGTTTTCCTCCATAGCAGACAGCAATTTAGTTGGAGACCTGATGCATTGTGTTTTTGTTTTTCCTGTTAATATTTTAATTATAGCTTCAGTCAAATTGATAGTTTTTGCAAACGCACACTGATCAGCCATAAGTTTATGAACTCTGACACCTAGTGAAAGCTCATCTTGTTTTCTCCAAAGGTTTTCCTGGGAAAATCTGCCACCAGACACTTGATATGCCAAATTATTCTCCAGCACGTTTGTTTGTATGGCACATGCCAACAACAGGCAATTTGAGGCAATAAAGGAACTCAGCGTTTCAACAGCTTCACAGTTTTCTGGAAGTTTGTGTCAGATTAGAAATTGAATGATGTTTCTCCATGTTTGGTGATTGTTTTTAACAACCGGTTATTGTGTGTAGGGGATCAGTAGTTTTTTTGCAGTTCTTTTAATTCCCGATAATGATCGTTTGTATTTGTTTAGGTTATATTTGCCGCATATCATAATTTGTCACATGCAAACGTTTGGTTGTGACAGTAAAGCAGAAACAAAAATAAATTGTAAGCCTGATTTATTGTTGTTCTGAGATTCATCCATTTCAGCTGGCTAACTCACTCTTGCTTCCTCCTCCTCATACTGTATTTGGAAAAAATGCTTATTCAAAACAGCTTTTTCAAATCAGCACTCTGTCAGATACATTTAATTTTTATAACAGCTTCATTTACATTTAGCCCACAGATGCATATGCCTAATCCAAATTCAAAAGCACATTCTTTGGTCTATTTACGCCGCCTCCAAAACGGGTTATCTTTACATTATGTATTGTTCGTGGGATCAGCTCTCCATCAATGCATCCATCAGTCTCACATGAATAAACTTGTTTGGTTTAGCTGGAAGGTAAACAGTCAGCACTAAGACAACAGGAACTTGAAGAGAACGGCTCAGATATGTTCACTTCTGGCTCACACCCATCGTCTCTTCTCAGCTCCAGATTCCTGCTGCTACACAGATAATGCTGAGCTTCATTTGAAGAGGAGCAGCAGTGTCATTTCCAAACGGCATTAAACGTCTAAATTCTGGGAACAGCAATAAAAAACGTAGAGTCATTATTTCCACAGTCAGAATAAGATTCTTTTTTTTTAAACATTCCCTGCTGTTAAGGCCTTTAATATTTATAGTGTTTGTAAACTCTAAAGTAAACAGCAGCTGTATTTATAAATGACATTTAATCCATGTAAATTGCTCCTTTTCCTAATTTTGTTTGATCTTTCAACATTAGTGAGCTGGAGTTTATAAAATGTACGTCACAACATTTATAAAACTTGAACACTGCGACTCTTAACTGTTTTATCCAGCATTCACGTTCAGAATAAACTTTATTTAAATTGAGATTTGTGGTTAGAATAAGCAGCAGATCCATGTTGTGTAGTGAATTAAAAGCTGGAGCTAAACTTTGACTTTCTAGCCAGCAAGTTGGAGATGCTGGGGATTGAACCCAGGACCTCATACATGCAAAGCATGCGCTCTACCACTGAGCTACATCCCCTCCTGAAGAAACCTCAATCATCACTTCCTAGTACCTAACTCTGCCAGTAGGTGGCGATAACATTGACAACATAAGAGAAGAAAGTGAGAATATTTTTTTATTGTTTATCCTTTATTTTCAATCTGCCTGCTTGCACCAGATTGCTATTTTTAAGGGGTTTTTTTTTTGTTTGTGCCCATCCAGTAGTATGTTTCTTAAACATGTTTAACATGAAGCTTAGCTGGGGATTAAACCCAGGATGTCATCCAAGAAAAGCAGGCTCTCTGTGCAGGGTCCCATCACTGTAAACCAGTAATTTGATTGATTATAAAGTGTTTTTGTTCTGACAGATGAATTATGGCATTTATGATTCAAAAGAAACCTGGGTTTTGATTAGATGCAATTGCAGAACACATTTTTTAGATTTTGAATAGTCACATCATTTCCTTTTCACTTCATTATAAACCACATAAAATCCCAGTAAAATACATTAAACCTTGTTTTTGCAATGTGACAAAATGTGAAAACAGATTTGGAACAACATATCAACAGAATGGCACAATTTTTTGTAACAGGTTGGAGAGTAAACACATTTACCATGAAATAAAGGTTTCTAGTTATAGAAATTTCCCCTGGTTTCACATATCAAACAACAACACTGCAGCCTTTATTCTTTTTCTCATGGAGTTTCACAACCATTCACACCTTGAAGTGTGATCAGCATGTTGGCATTTTCTGTAATATCCCACAAGGAGAACCAACTTCAGCGCAGTGTAACCTAAACTGGACTATTAGTGTCACAACATACAAAACTAGAATTTCTATACCACAATCACAACTGAGGTGGCCTTATTATGACTTCAAAAAGTAACATTTGTTTTGTTTTAATTATTCCATAAAGACATTCCATCTGTTTTATAAACAGGTTTTCCTTAGTTTTATTTTCTGACCATATTTCCTTCAATTAAATTTTGTAAACTTAGGGGAAATGATTAATAAATTATCATGACATCTGTTTTACCAAAGAAAATTTGTAATTTATGTCTGCAGTTTGTGTGGATTGCTAATCCTACAGAATTTGGCACTGTATTTAAAATTAAGGTGAAAAAAAAAACCTTTTATGAAAGCTGTGGTAATCACTAATGTGTCTACTTTATTATAGCAATTAACATGGGGACTTATAGTGTTTCTTTGAAAGCTTTGCCTAACACGTCTTAGCATTAAGCAGAAGCAGTCTTGGATAAATTTTAAGCTGGCACTCTTTAGGCGATTCCTGGATGTGTCCCTCCATAGAAGCGGATTGTTAGCACATTATATCACCTCTAATCCTCTCTCCTTCCTTCCCATCTCCCTCTTTCATCCTTTTTCTCTCATTTTCACTCCTCTCAAGCCGCAGCACTGACTCACAGCATATTTTTTGTCCCGTTACACGTATCTCATATGTGTGTCCTCCATACATGACTCATGACTATCTCTTTTTGCACATTTTCCCCTCTGCGATGTCAAAGGGCCGTATGAGTGTGTGGTCTGAGCCAATGCAATTTTCTCTCATGATTTTCACTTTTTCTTCAATCAAACTCCACTTCACAGCGTACGCAATTCTCCATCGAGCCACGGCAGATTCCCTCTCTCCTCTCCAGCTGTCTAATTACTTTCTCCTCCACCTCCTCCTGTTTTGCGGGTCTTTTCAGGATAGTTCTTTGCCATTATGACTCCCCCTACTATCTTTTACTTTGTGATAAAAATATCTAATTTCCTCTATCTGTTCATCTGTTTAATCTCTCTTGTATTGCCACAGATTTATTATGTTTTAACCTAGATTTATTGCGATTAATTTTATCATCTAGTTGTAGACTTTATTTCAAATTAAACTCCCTTTAATCCAAAGTCACTTTGTTAGTCTGTAACTGGAAAGCATTGACTCATTGTCCTTGATGTTTAAAATAAATTCCAAGCGACAAGCTATTAATTGGTTGTTCCATAAATATTAGAAAAATATGCAGTCATACGCCATTTTACTTGGCACACTTGTTCAATTGCTTGTTAAAACAAAGCAGATTGATTAATAGATGTGTATATTTTCATATGACCTCTAGTGTTCCCTAACTACACTTTGTAAAATCTTTGAAGATTAATGCTAATCTTTTTTGATAAGATTTATAGGATCTGGTTCAAACAATGGTAAAGAGTTAGGAATTTACCACGTCAGTGGATGTTGAACACAGTTTCCTTTGTATGAAAGTCAAGAAAAACACTTCTAATAAACTAAGCTAACATAAATCTATTTTCTGAAGCCCTATTATTAATTGATTTTGTAAATTTAGATGACATAACAACCAAAAGATTATTTTGTTTGTAATACTTCAGTTCACTGAAATACAGACCTGTCTTAGGAAGATTTACTCCCACGTTTTTTAGATAAGTGTATCCTTCCTTCTACCCCCATTGATTGTCAGCATAATTTGCACCCTGCCTGACATTACTCATACATCATCTGAAGGAGTCAAATACGTGGATGCAAATATCCATGATAGACTTTAGCTTGTCAGCTCATGAATGTCAAGTTCTGATGTGTGAATGGGCTACTGTGGACTGTTCAATTCGATTTTAATGAGCTGACGAGTGTTATCTCCTGGCACTTTGGAAGATACAATCAGTTATATCCAACTCTAAAGAATCCAGTTTTATCCTAATTCACAGCAAATCAACCCATTTCATTCCAGTACATCACAATGTTCATTTTACTCAAACATATACCTGTAAAGAGTGAAATCAGAGAAGCTTTAGATATCATTTTACGTGGTCTCTTAATTTTTTTTTCACAGAGCTGCATATTTAAAAGTATGTGAGTTTTTATAAGTTAAAAATTTGGAGATGCTGGGGATTGAACCCAGGACCTCATACATGCAAAGCACGCGCTCTACCACTGAGCTACATCCCCTGTTGAAAGAAACAGCCCAGAACACAACTCAGCAGGTCAAGATGGTTCATCTGAGCCTCGTCTTCTCTCTTTAGTGAAGGATTATATTTTTGTTAGATGATAAGGCATTCTTTGTGCTGAGTTATATAAATAGTGTATTATTAGTTTTTCTAAATTCATTTGGATGAAATAATTCTTCACTTTTGTTATTTGTGAAAATCTTTTCAGCTACAGTCTGCCTGAATTAGGTCTTGCTCTTTATCCTCTTCTCCTTATTCATGTTTTGCATTAATTACTTATGAAATCATCACATGATCAAAACAATTTTAGAGGCTTTAAGCAGCTTTTGATATTGGGATCACCACTCCTGTCTGCCAGGCACCAATTCAACATTGAAGAGCTGCCCTGTCCAAGACTATCCCCCAATTTCAAGAAGGTTCAGCTTCTCCTGGTGCCCTGGACACTTTTTATCTGATTTGCTAATGTCTGCCACTCAAATTCTGCCCAGATTTAAGAAAACCGTCCACTTCATGACAATAACTTGAGTCGAGGTCTGCTGTTCTCCCTACAAACCAAAGAAAGTCTGGGATGGACCTCTCTGCTGCTTCAGGGCAGGCGAGCCTAAATTAGCATTTTTACATCCCACATGTGACACAAATCACACTTCAGGGTCAAACCACAGGAATTTTAAAGTAGCTTAAGACTCTTTTCATGCCCAGGTTCTGCTGGAAACTTGAGAAAATAGAAGCTTAAAAGCTGGAGATGCTGGGGATTGAACCCAGCAACTGAGCATTAGTGTCACATGTCCTGAACTTTATTAGAAATTGGAATGTTTTGATTTAGACTTAATGAACACAGAGATGAAAAATAAAGTAGCAAAGAAAGGAAGAAAGATGGAGAAAAGATTTAAAGGGAAAGACTGAGATCGCAGGTTCAGTCTGCCTCTGAACCTGCAAAAAGAGAAAAAACAAAATCAAGAAACCAAAAACAATAAACAACCTTTACACATATAACAATAACAATTATAACCCAAGATGTTTTCAGTGGGAACTGCAGCTCAACTGAGAGTGCATCTGACAACCCAAGTGTGGAAAATGTTCTTCTAGCCTTTAAACTTAACTGAAAAAAATGCTGGTATTCTGGTATGTGTTAAACATTACAATGTTGCCGCATCATATTACTTTGGAGTAGGATAAAGGAAGAAACACTAAAACAGTATCGCCTAACATGTGTTTGTTGTAATGCTTTAAAATTTCTAAATGGGATTTTCTTTGACCATTTTTGACATCTATTAAATATGGCTGAGTGAAGTTTTTAGGCTCCAATATATATCCATAGGAATTAAGTGAGACTTTTGGTGACAGTAGATACTGGAGATTAAAGCAGGACATACATGCAAAGCTTGTACTGCTCCACTGAGCTACAAGCCCTTTGGCATAGGTGTCATCATAAAACATTGAGAGAACTACTGTCACATTTTTAGGCCTTTTTAATAGGAAATCCACTTGCACCATCAAAACCGCTTTTCACTTGTCAACTTTGCTGTCGGTTAACGCTTGTTCCGACTATTTGATGCATAAATATTTACATCATTACTTGCGTCATCATGTGTTGTCACGGTTACTGCGTTCCAACAGCTTTAAGGGACTTTGCTGAATCCGCTCCTAAACTTGAACCTTTTTATTTCATCTTGAGTGAATCCTCATCCTGGGAGGTGGTGATTAACGGCGTTCTTTTTTCCAGCTCCGTGTTAAATCATAATTCCCTTTCATCTGCTGTTGCAGCCACACACCGGCAGACATTTGCCTCGGATTGTCTTTTCATTCTCATTTGGTTAATTTTCTATCACAGTGAGCTAGGTCGGCTCAGTGTGTGGTTGCACAGAGCCAAATCCCTACCCAGACCTGCTTATACACACACACGCAAACTTACTCCATGCTTGGCTAGAAATCAGGGAGAACAAGGGTTTTTTTCTGACTAACAGTAATTAAATTATTTGTTGCGTGCACATTCGGTCAGTGCCGAGGTTAGGCTGTTCACACCTCTGCATTAACAGAACAGCAGGTGGTCACACAGATGGAGAGCAGCGTCTCTGTTTGCACCAGATTTCAGCCTGTCACTGAAACTGGCTGGTTGCTCTGCATCATGACGAACATCCACATGTCCTCTTCTCACCTGTGTCAACGCCTCAGCTGTCCGTCAGTCTGTTTTGTCTTTTACATTTTCTGCTTGGCACGCAAGGAAATATACATTAGGCATCTAGAATATAGCTAAGGAGATAAGAAAGAGGCTGTCTGACACATGGTGAGGTGTCAATCGTAGTTCAGCTGGCAAAGGAAACAGCTTCGATTTGGTTCCTGCTTTACACTGGGGATGGGACAGATGGTTGGTATAGAGAGAAACCAAAATGTTTCTCACAGACTGACAGCTATAAAACATCCAGAAGGTGTAGCTTTAGTGTCTGTCTACTATTCTCTATTTACATGAGCCTGTCTTCTTCAGGCTCACGTAAATAGCCTTTTGGTTTTAAGATTTATGAGGCAAAATGTCAAAAAAATTTACCAATCTGAAGTATCATGAGGTTTATTGTTTTGGAAAACTGAAGGAAAATTGAAAAATCTTCTTTGTCATCATTTGTTTACAAAAAGAAAATATTAGTAGGCTGGGCGGTAAACTAGGTTCCTACTTCTATTTGGATGCTGCAGTGTTATTCAAAGGTATTCACACTGCTTCTATTTTTTTCTCCACATTTTCCAACACCAACATTTAACATAATTTCTTGGTATTTTATGTAATAGAACAACACAAAGCAGCCCAAAACGGAGGATAAATTGTTTCTTAAATTAAAATCCAATTTACTTTGACAATTAGCTACTGCAATAAGAAATTAATCAATGTTAAAGGGGACATATTATGCAATGTCACATTTTGCACATTTTTGTACACTTTTGTACTTCCTTTGGAAGTACAAAAGGGAACACTTGGCCCGCACTTGGCCCCAAGTGCGTCCAAATCTTTCTGTTTAACTTCTCTTTTAGTTGTGCTGAGCCCCTTGTTTCATTTACATCAACATCTCAAATATTAACATACAATCCACAGTGATCTTTCGTTGATTCTTCTAGGTAGTTTGTAGACATCTGGTGGTTTTATTAAAACAGAATTGATTAATTTCCTCTGTTAAATTAAAATACCTTCCATGCCTCTGTGTGGCTGATATTTTCTGTAATTTTCACCGCTCTCTCATCCCTCTGTGTAACTCACTCCTCTTTCATGTGGCTTTCTGATATCAAGCGTACTTCTATCTTCTTTTTCCAAGTGCTTCAAAGAAAGCAGACAGCTGCTGTCCTCACTTAGTCTCCGTGTCCTTTTCTGCCCTGAAATTCATTTTTTCCCAGATTGTGTTTGAACTAAGCTAAACTAGTTCATCTCACCATTTCATTTTACAGTTTCCTTTAAGAGCAAAAAAGTAACTTAGAAATCATGTGTGAAAGTATTCATATGTAAAACGTCTTTATATTCTAGGAGTGATGCCAGTTTTCTTCCAGCTTTGAGAGAGGAACAGTACGGTAATAAAACCCAACATTTTCAATATTCATAACAAATTTGCTACTTTCTGTTGTTCTCACAATTATTCATTATCACCATTAAAGCATCAAAAACTCAACAAGAAATAAATACATGTCTATGCAGAGTTAAATTAAGAAACCACTTAAAAAGATCAGTTTCTTTGATTTTACTCTTTATAGGTAAATGTTTGAGTAAATTGAACGTTGTTCTTTTATTCTTTAAACTACTGATAGCATGTCTCCGAAATTCCAAGCAAAAAATTAGTATTTATTTCCAAAAAATGAGAAACGATCAAAATAGCAAATAAAAACTATGCAGTGCTTTCAGATCTCAAATAATGTAAAGAAAACAAGTTAATATTAATTTAGAAAAAACATTACTAATGTAATGAACTCAGAAATCAATATTTGGTGGAATAACTAGGAGGTTTTCAGTGCAGTGGACTCAAGTTTTTACCAGAGTTGTATTTACAATATTGCTTGTTAAAAGAACCAGGATTGTAATCTACCAGTAGCTGCATTCAGGCTCCTTCATGTTAGTTTCTGCACAAGCTACTCAATTACAAAAAAGTTTCTCAATGTTACTTTATGGCCATCAGACAAACTGCTTCTAAATTTTGACATTGTGACGATATTCCTCTTATGTTTGCTCAGCAGCTTTTTACGTGGTAATTTAATGGTTTATTTTTCATAATGAGCTCAACATAATCTTGAGCCCCTCCACAGATTATTAATTTCAATTCAGGACTTGGCTACATCAAGCACTTCCAGCTGGAAAAATGCATGCTTGCAAAATTAAAAGATCTTTTTAAACCTAAATTTACATTTTCAAAGCTAAACAAAATGCGATTTTTGGAAGGATTTGAATGTAATAAGAGACAGATTCTAGAAACAGCTAATAAACGTTGCAGAGATTTGTTCAGAAAATAAATAAAAATCAAGCGTCTTGGAGCATTGTGCTACCTTTAATAATCAGATAAAGCTTTGCATTATTTGTAAGTAGGTCCCCTTGTTCAACTTTCTCTGAATGATATCTTGTTCTGCCTTTCCTTTGACAGCCAGATGAAAGAGCTGTTTCTTCACGTCCTTTTCAGCCGTCTGTCTGAATTAATGCTCACTGCGACCGCATCACTTTAACAGAAGTAACTCTGAAGCAATTAGGTCACACAGCCGCTGGTGTGGCGAGGGCCCTTGTTTCAGACCAGATGATCAATGTCCTATTTGTCATCATCTCAAACGGCATCAATGCGCCATTCATCATTAATATTTACACAGACATGCTGAGAAGCGAGGACACAGTGGACGCTGTCAGCGTCATTGTGGGGGGGAAATGTTGATGTCAGCGGGAAATTCCACAGACGGCACATCTTTTATGTTAAAGCACATTTTGAAGTTTGAACCGATTAGGGGTTTGGCCTCAGTGTCGAATAAAGTCAACGTACAGGCACAAGAATGCATAATACTGCAAGGATCACAACTCCTTTTAGGAACCTCATGCTCCTTTAAAATCTTCACAAAATATACTGAGTGGTTTATATTGCCTAGAACCATGTTTTTGTTGCATTAATACACCTGAATGTTCCATAAATTTCAGTCAGTTTTACTGGGATTTCATATCACAGACTAAGAACCTAATGATGCATGGTTTTCAACGGTTTATGAGATTAAAACCCTGAATTTTAATTAAATTCAATTCAGTTTATTTGTATAGAAATGATTCACAATAATGTCTCTCATTACAGTATGCTCAACTAGTTATTTAAAGTAGTTTCTGTTAAAAAAAAACAAACAAAAAAAAACAGCAGATTGCATCACTGTCATTGACTTCAAAGGTGTGCCATGCATTTTTATTAAATCTCTGCAAATCAATAGATACATTTCCATCCAATAGCCTTGCAAATTTTGAGCAAACTTTTAAAATATTGCAGAAAAGAAAATGCCAGTTATGCGTATTGAATCTACTTTGATTTAATGGTCTGTGAACAAAATCTTAAATCTTGGGCATTCTGAAACATTTATATAACTTTGTTCTAAACCAAGCTTTGTAACCCTTGCTGTATGTTTGGGGTAGTTTTGCTGGAAGGTGAGCCTCTTTGCCCAATCACAAGTCTTCTGCAGCCTCTAGCAGGTTTTCTCCCTGCTAAATATGCTAAGTAAATTCATCTTCCTTCAGCTCCAACCAGCTTCCATGTTCCTGCTGGAGAAAACCGTTCCCACTTTCACCATGTTTCGAGATGTGGGTGTTGTGTTTACGGGTAGTTTTAGTTGCACACCATGTGGCATTTTGTACATTGGCCACATTAATTTCAATTTCATCTAACCAGAACACTTTTTTTCAAAGTGTTCTTGTGAAGCAAACTGTACGTCTTTGTCCGTCTTCTGTCTTGCAGTTTTGTTGTAGCGTCTCCATTTCAGATGATGGATTGAACAGTGTTTGGAAAGATGTTCAAAGCTTGGGATTTTGTTTTCTAACCTAACACCTTGAAGCAGCTTTGAACCTTTAATTACCGAAACAAAGATAACATCATGGAATTTGCTAAAGTTTGCGAGAAGCTTTCACCGGGATTCCCATCATTATCCCTAACACAGTCCATTATCCTTATCACCAGTACTTATCTCTGAGTGAACACAAGCTTCCTCTTCTTGCATTAGCGTCATTACTAAAGTCAAAGAAGCTAATGTTAAAATAGCTAATGGTCATGAGGATGAAGCACTTGTCCTAATTCACAGATAAAAGAAAGCATTACTGTGTATTCTTCAAGGAGAGTGTGAGCTGAGAGGAAGAACCTCTTATATAAAGCAAGTGATCTGATTATCCTCCATTTCACAAGCAAAAGTAAAAGCCTCATGGATAATGGGCAAAACAAATACAGCTGGAAATGTGTATGTATCGGGCTTTTAGAGTTGTGGGTGGTCAGAGCTAAATGCATTTCACCTGCAGGTGCTTCTAGAAATAACACTCTGCAAAATATATCACATTGGAATAATCTGAGACTGTAACATCTAAATATTTAATTTGTTCACCAGCCAATTCTTTAACTTTATCTGCAATTTGCTGCTGAGCAGGCAGCATAAATAGAGATTGTCTGAATGAGCTAGCTGCTTCGATCAGCTTCCTAATGCTGCTGGAAACATAAAAATGAAAGAATCTAGAAGTAGGATGATGCGTAAATGGGTGATTTTATTTTTTGTTTTACATTTCTGCTTACAACTTGACCACACTCTGCTCAACTGACATGTTTAAATATTTATTAAAGAGCCTCACACCAGATGAAAAAACTGTTTTAGGACAAATTATTGTATAAAAAACAAACATTAAAGACTAGCAAACAGAAGTATTTATGCACAAAATAACTAAAGGGAACTAACAACAAAATAAAAAAACAAAAAGGTGCAAATTAAAATCAATACATTAAAGTCAAAACAGAACAGAAATAATCTAGTTGTTGAACAAATGTAGGTTAGGATACTTTTTTCGGATGACATTTAAAAAGTACTATTATTCAAACCACTCCAGAGCTTAACAATAGTGTAAACATAAAGTGTTTAAAATACAAAATAAAAATTAAAAATACAGACATTCATGAGCAATTACTCTGTTGTTACAGCAAACACTTGGCGTTTTCTGTAACTGCAGCATCATTGGGGTTTTTGTCATTAACATTTTCAGCAAATTAATTTAGCTCTTAATATGTTGTGACAGCCATGATTCTCTCGTGCAGCAACAGTATTCAGTCAGAGGCCTTTTTAGATTTGTTGCAAGACTGACTGCTACTGGAACGTCATCCTGTACAATAACTCTTTGAAGATACTTCGATGAAATGAGTTACATTTAATTTCCCTTTGGATATATAAAGTACTTTTAAATTTAACTGAATTAGTGCTCACTAACAGATTTAGTATAGATGTAGTGGCACTATTAGCCTTTATTAGCAGGATTTTGGACAGAAAAGTGGCAGAAATGGAATGGGGGAAGACATGCAGCAAAGGTCCTGAGGTCAGAAGTCCAACCCTGAACAGCTGCATCGACGACTAATAGCCTCCATCACTGAGGCGCTACCATTCTGCCACACGCAACCCTGCTTGTTAGTTTTCCTTATTTGAAATGTCATTTGCATGTAAAAAAGAAATGTAAATGCATCTGAACACGTCTGTTTCTGCATTAATGTTTGCAGGGCTTGAATAATTATTGTTTAATCACACTTTAAATGCAGCAATTTAGAAAAACATGATTGCGTACAGGAGGCTTGTTACACGTGCGGCTACATTTCTGCCTCTAATGAGATACCAGCCCGACATGCTAGCCTTAACATGCATAGCAGGGTTTACACACGCTAACACATGGAGGAAAGCCTAATGAGATTCAGAAACGCCATTAGACTTGTAGATCAGGGTTAGGTCACTTGCTCCGGCTCTTGATTTAATGAATGTTTCATCTCTAATCAGAGCAGAAAGGGGGAACAAAACACTGAGAAAGTGGGGAGAGCGGTTTAGGAAGGCTGCTGGATGTAATTGATTTATGTTGTTTTTCAATCTTACCTGACTTAAATACACACTATTAACCAACCGAGCAGAGATTGGGAAGAAGATTTCCATAGGAGGATTAAACAGATAAATCCCCAGAAGTGAAACACATAACCTTGCTGCTTTTTTGCTCTCTGCTGATCACACTCATGAGGATTGACTGCTCTCCCTCTTTAAAGCACCACTTTTCACTATTTAAACAACTGGGAGAAATAAAACATCTTTTTTTCCCTTCCATTTATTCTCCCTCTGAAGCACATCCTCAGACGCTCGTAAACACAAGCAGACTCGGTGGTCTAATTACGAACATTGCTGACGGTGTGGTCTGTCATCCATCACCCAGCTCACCCATCCGTCTTCCCTCTATCTCGTCTTATCCTCCTGGTTTTTCTCCGTGTGTTTATTCCAGCTTCGATGGCTCCTTCTCGCTACTATCTCTCTTTCTAACTTTACTGACATTGTCGTAGAGAGTGGTAATTAATTTCCTCTAACTTTCTTTTTTTCTGATCTATATCCCTCTCCCAAGAAGAAAACATAAAGTTTCTCTTTCTTCATGCTAAATGTTTCACTGCTTTATTGCTGTCAGAAATTAAACCATGTTTAATAGTGTTAGTTTAGTACATAAAAATTAATTTGTGTAATTAAAAAACAATACAAAATATTTCCGTTGGAGTATTTGTCTTATGCTAGTTGTGATTTGGTTTTTTTGTTGACTTTTTGTGAGTATTTTATGCAATTATTCCCTCTTGGATGCTGTGCAGCTGGAATGATTACGTTTTTGCTTTCAAATCAAAATATAAAATGACCCCTGAACTACGACCCCAAATCTCAGAGGAATTTAAAAAGAGGGTTGACAGATGCAGAGGAAAGACAGAAGGAGGGAGTTCAAACTATTCTTTCCATTTAATTGCCACTCAGAGACTTAAAGAGGTGCGGCAAAAGCAAATGAGGTGGATTAGCAGTGCTTAGCTCATTGACATGTTACTGTGGGTTAGGGTCAGATCCGAGAGCAAAAGAGAAATTGACTGCAAAAAGCAACCTGGGTTTTAAAAAGAGCTCTAAAATGAACTGATAACCACTGAAGCAAAGCTAAAACTGATGTATGTAATATATTGTGGATTAAAAGCTGAACAGCGACAATCTGGACAAATAAAAAGGAAATTACAATAGTTCATGCAATAAAAATGAAAAATGTGACTCAAGTTTTGCTCTCGTAATTTCAAAAAGCATTGCCCAGTCAAAACAAGTTCCTAACTTCCTATGATTTAGCAGAGCAGACAAACCTACAGCTTCAGGGTGTCGTTTAATTTAATGGTTTTTATCGTCTGCTGTGTGCAATCTTCTTCCAGCCAGTCAGTTTGTGAGGACAGCCAGACCAGAGCCATACTCCTTATTTTCTTTATGTATTGATTGAACTGTTGTGTTCTGAAGCAGGCCAAAGCGCAGACAGGTTCTTGGTATTTCTGTCTGCACTTTTTAATGAATAAATAAGAAAACAGTGGACGAGGCCTGGAGCATGAACCGAGAAACAGGAGGGGCAACGAAAAGATCCGGCAGGGAATCACTGAACCAGAGAGAAGTTTCATATTTACATTATAAAACATGTGTATATTTATATGGTAAAATAATTTTTTATTGTGACATAAGGAAAGCAATTTTAAGTTGTATTACTTTCCAAATAACATAACTTCTAGGGGACAAGATTAGTGTTTAAATATCATGTTTTTTAACTTAAAAATTATTAATTAGGAATTAAGGGACGTTTTTTTAATCTGATGGCGACTTTTTGACACATTGAAGTCGGCATGCACTTCATTACTTATTAGCAAAGTTTAAATCTTCCTTTAACCTCTCTCACTCTCGCAGGGACCAATCAGAGGAGATCGAGCACACACAAATCTTCCCCTCAGATGAAGCGCAGAGATGAAGGACTTCTGCAAATGTTGGCAGCTAATCCAAAAAGCTAACAGCACATGATGGATCAGATAGATAGTTCAGTCTACTAAAGGAATTTAGCTTCGCTTAATTTCGTCCAGACGCAGAGTGTGGGGATATTTTCATTTCTTTTCCCCTGCTCTGCGTCCAACTTATCCTCCCTTCTGTCAACCTCCTGATCCTCCGCTCTCCCTCTGGCCCCATTAGTTATCCGCTGATGGCTCATTAACTATTAAGCAGCAGGAAAAAAGGGGAGGATGGACGAGCCGAGTTTATAAGGTTTCTGTCAAGCCTGCGATAATAAATGGATCCTGGGGATGAAAGCGGAAAAGTTATAGGTAGAAGAAGAAAAAGTGGCCGGTTTGTCCTTTGAAGTAACAGATAAGCACAAACAACTCGATAAAATACATTCTAGTAAATTATTTTACATAGAAAACATCAGAAGTTAATGAAATCTCTGCACACCAGGCATGTTTAAAAGTTACATCAAGTGACTCTGAAGCCCTGAAATGACACTCAAGAAGGTTATTTGGGTTGGTAAGGGTGTCAAGGGTTGTTAAAGTATGTTGAATAGTGCCGCCATCTACTGGCCATATACAACAATTCTTCCCCTAAGCAACACTTTTTGTTGGACAAAGCACTAACTTCTTTCTGATCTGTATTTTCGTCCCTTCTTGGCTGCTGATTGTTATCTCTGCTTGCTTCAGGGAAGGATTTCAGACACGGCTGCATGGATTATCAATACAACCTCTAGAAAACCTCTGTCTTAAACTTTTGAAATATTTTGCACATATTAAACAACTATGTAGCTAGCAATGGTCAACAGCAAACATTTTATATATATTCGGATACATAAATGGTTAAATTTCAAACATTTATTCATGAAACCTGCCGATTATTCAGTTTCTCTGTAAATTTGATTATTGCATAAAACCAGAGGTGTGTAGTAACTGGTTACATTTAATTAAGTTTTTGGGAAAAAATGTCGACTTTACCATACTTTTTATTTTTACTTGGGTGATATTATTATAAAGCAGCACTACTGTAACCTTAATAAAATGTTTGGATTCCTCCACAAAGCATCCGACTGTGGACGAAATAAACTTTAAATATGTTTGCTTTTTTCCATTAAACCGCTTGTAAACAACACTTGAAATTCTGTAATAATAATCTTTTGTGCCTTACGGTCCAGGAGATGGGTGTCAATTTCATTTTTTATCATCTGAAAATAAGAATTAGGGGAAGTAAACACTCAGCGTGTGATTTTGACTTTTGAATTTAATTACAGGAATAAGTTAACTTTTTGATGATGTTTAAATTTACTGAAATACACCTGTAGTCATAGACACAGGATCATTGAGGCACAAAAAATGTTCCGAACTGAACAATGTTGTGTCCATAACTGTCAACATAGAAAAAATCGTAGAAATAAGTGAAAAAGCAATAAAACTCCAAAGATAAATTCCTAAATATCGCCAGAAGGTCTGGAGAATTACTGACGTTTAAACGACTTTAGAAAAAGTTTTTTCAACATCAGTAAAATAAAACAGATTTGGATTTAAGCTTCAAATGGATTTAAGCTGATTTGATATAATTTCTGTGTTTGTGTCTCTGGAGACTCGCTGATGTTGGGGACAGAGGTGGACCTGCAGCAGGTGGAGAACAGTGTTTTCGCCATGGAGACGGTGTTAAAGGCGTGGCTTCAGGAGCAGTGGGGAGAGAGGGAGCACCTCCACCTGCTGCTGCCCAGCCCGGCTGACAACCCGCTTCCAGGTCCGACTCAACGACCAGCACTCAGAACCGCACAAATTCAAACGTTAAACAAGCTCAGTGAAATGTTCTGTCCCACCTGTGCAGTTTGTGTGAAATGTGACATCCTGGAGCGCCTGATAAGCCCCGCCCTCATCCCTTTGACCCCCAGCCTGGGCGTTAACACAGAGAGCATTCGTGACTTCCTGCCGGCGGTTAAGGGACCCGGAAATCAAAGCCCGACTCCTCAGAGGCTGAGAGTGATCAAGTAAGTGAAGGACAGAAAAACAACAATCTCTGAGCCTCAGGATCTGCAATGCAGAATTCATATTGGGGCTTGAAATCCTTGAACGTGCTTGATATTCACACTGCACAGTTTTGTAATGAAGTGCAATCTAATATTTGTTTCAAAACTTATACTGGGAAATGTTATTTACATTTGAAACCGAAAACTTTCAAACCCTGAATAAAAACAGATATTTTTTAAATCAGGCCAAACTTCTCTTGTTTTGGGCGAGTTATAATTATCAAAATTATTTCTATTTGCTAAATGCCAGAAAACTTAGCAAGACAGTTTTTGTAACTTTCCTTGTATATGGTGTTTTAATATTCAATTTGAGCATTTACATTAGCATGATTGTTTGACTTAATGACTCATTGATTTGCATAATTGAAATAAAGGTTGACTTTCTTGTACTAAACAATATTATTAAAATTTCAAAGCATAAAATTTTGCTACATTTTAGTTTACCTTGTCCCTATCTCATTAGTTAATAATAGCAATAAATGATGTCATGTAATAGTAAATTTAAACTGTATTTTATAGACCACTCTTCCTAATTCTGGCTTGATGAAACAGAGGAAGAGAAGAAACACGCGAGCCCTTTGCTGTCCGTGTGATGAAGCGTCGCTCCAGTAAAATCTCTATGAATGCCTTCTTTCTGACTGTATGGAGCAGTGGAATATTTTTTAGATGAAACTCTCTCACCATGTTAGAGGACGCTTTGTTCTGCTCTGATGTTTGAAGCGTCTCAGAACGAGTGAAACCGGGTGGAAAAACTTCACAGACGTTTTCTGGACTGACTTGTTTATGTCCTCCATGTGCTTTACATCCTTTTGTTCACGTTCTTGGGAGAACACAAGAATGAGTTTACAACCAAGACTGAAAACCATGAGATGTTTTTGTGAAGTTTTGATTTATAGATAATAGATTCTACAGGAAGTAAGCACAAAATGAAACACAGGGCCTTGAGAAAGTAATTCTTGTAATTTTTCACATTTTGTCACATAATAGCCACTAAATTCAGTTCTTTTTAGTTAGATTTTATGTGATGGATCAATACAATTGTGTGTGTAATTGTAAAGTGCAATTAATTTCACCAACATTTTTTCTTTATTATTCCTTCATTTAACTTTGATTGGCTACAAACTATTGTCTGCTTCTCAATGCAATGAAATCAAGTTGTTGCAATTTTATGTTGTTTATGTAAGTAGTGAAAGTACTGAATGACATGAGCACATTTATGTATTCCTATTTTACTTTCTTTACTTCATGTAACTAACAATTATGACATGCTTGTCATATAAAGGGCATTATAAGTAAAATATATTATTATTGTTATTATTACTTGTAATCATTTTATATTTTTAATAAGTCTTAGTTATGCTCAGATTTAATCCAGATTCAAGAATTGGATCTGAAAGCTCTAATATTTTATATAAACAAGCAGCAACCTTTTACTTCAAAATCTAACTGAACCAATTTGTACTGTATTTGAATTATTAGTTTTGGATTTAAAATCAAATATTTTCCTTTTATTTTCTTTTGGTTCTCATTTTTATGAGTATTTACTAAATTGCTGCTTTGCGTATGTTTACTTCTGAGAACCGAATAACAGATAGAGATGATGTCACCGACTCCTGTAAACACACACACACCCAAACAGCACCACAAACTGATGCACACACACACACACACACGCACCCAAACAGCACCACAAACTGATGCACAGTACTAAGTAAAACACACCTTTGTGCCTTCACAACGAAAAGTAGAAACCGAGGTGTTTGGAGTGACGCAGGCCTGTTTCCATCAGTTATCCTGATTTGCATGGCGTTTGCATTTTTTGTGGAAGTGCAGTTACGACATGTAACTGTGTCTGTGTTCAGGAAAAAGTGTTTTACATAAATGAGTCACAGCATTGACCTGCAGTTCTCAGGAGAAATGAAAACTTTACGCTGTGAAGGACCTCACCTCTGCAGAGATGACAGTTCACATCAGGAGTATTTTTAGCAACATCCAGTCACCAAACATTAACGAATAAAGGGCATTGATCAATAATGCAGCCATTCAAGGTTCCATTACTGATTCTGGGGCATTTGAATCAGTAATGCATGTTTTGCCTTCATCTGTCTCAGCCCATTTCCTATCTAACTTCTAAGAATAAAGGCCATTGATGCTATAAAAAATCTAAAACAAAAACCTCATATTTCCTTCAATCCTTTATGCTTATAATCCCAACTGAGACTGTGTGTTTTGAAGGGTCCTGCATGCAGAAGGAGTGTGTGAGAGCGTACTGTATGGGCTGCCGCTGGTGATCCGACCCACCACCTGCTGGCAGCTGGAGTGGGACGAGATGGAGACCAACAACAACCTTTTTCATGCACTCTGCCAGACACTGCGGGTGTGTAAACAATCTAATGCTAATCTCCCACTGATGACAGTGAAATGTATCCTGCTATGCAAAAAAAATATATTAATGTTGTTGTTGCTCTCAACCAGAGGTTGAATTACTTAGAGACTATTAGTTTGAACATTAATAAAGTATTTTCTAATTTGAATTGCACCTAGAATTAGTGTAAATTTAGGTATGATGCTAATTTGAGCCACCAGGCACTTAAGGAATGAAACAAATTGATGCTGCTATTTGTCAAGCAAGACCTACAAACTTAGCCAAAATGCATGTTTTTAAAAAACCTCTGATTTTTTTAATCATTACAGTGTTTTAAATACTGAAAATTTTGTCGTTTTGGTAATATGAAATTGGTTTACAAATTGAATTTCAACATGTAATTTTGAACAGTGTTTCAAATACAGTTAAATACTGAAACATTTATTTACTGTGCTAGAAACTTTTATTCCCTCTCTCACCACATGTACTTCTGTAAGTGTCATTGGGTTGGCAGTTTAGAAAAGATAAGGACTTTTTGCTTTTATTCTGTCCTCACATTGGCTTGCGTAAGTATCTGTTATCTGCTACTTTCTAAATTTTGTTAATTGATTTATTCAAGGAAAAGAAAATGATCCAAACCAACATGGTGCTATGTGATAATGTAGTCCTCACTTAAACCTAATTACTGGTTGTGCCACTCTTGGCCTCAAGAACTACCATCAAACATTTAAACATTTAAATGACAAAGAGTCTTTGAAATCATACAAAGTAAAACTGGCTGGATCTTCTTTGCAGAGTTGTTTAAATTCAGCCACTCTAGAGATTCTCAAACAGAGAAAGTTCAGACTTTAACTAGGGCTTGGGGAAATCTTTATTTTGTTTTGGGGTATTTTTTGCTGTTGTTTGTCTGGTCATTGTTCTTAAGGTGTCCGCACATTCTTAAAAGTCTTGAATTTATGCATCCAAAATTAAGGCCTTAAAATATCTTTAATATTTTTTTTAATGCAAGTTAACCACAGGTATTTAATTTTGTCATAGCAGGATTATATGTATTTTTTCCCCCTTGTGAGACTTTTCTGTTAGGTAAAAGTCTTGAGTCACGTGCAGATTTCTTCATTATGCTCTGTCTTTCAAGAAAGTTGAGGCTACCGCTAACTAGCTGCTAATACACGCTGCTAGCTACCTTTTTTTCCATTTCTCATAGTTAAGTGCAAATAACACTAGTTGGTTTCATGATGTTTGTCTTCGCCATTGGCTCACTTCTGATGCAGATTAGGTCTCACCACAGGAAACGGTTGGTGCTGCTTCCATGAGCGACACAAACTCTGAAGTCAGAGGTTTAGTGGATTTCAAACACGGTGGTCAAGCACCAGTCTGACCCACCGAGATGTCTTACCTATTGATTGATATTCCTATAGATATATAACTTTGGTACAGGTCTTAAAGTTCATTCAAACAAGTCTTAGAAAGTCTTACATTTGAGTTGGTGAAACCTGCAGTCATCTTGGTTCTGTTTCATATTTATTCATTGTTCCTTTTGGTCAGCAGTGGTTCTGGTGGTGGGAACTTTCCCACGGAGGCAGTTGTTTCTGAGTCTCTTTCATTTTTCTCAATCATGATTATTTGAGCTCAGCTAAAGGAAGTGAGGCCTCTCATGCTTAAGACTTTGCTCCAGGTTCTTCTGTGACCTCGTCATCTTGTCAATACATTTTGTTTTTGCTATTTGCAGAATTTTTATGACTAAAATTAAAATTTCACAGATAATTAAGTGCTTAGCGTGAATTCATTTGGCACATGGTTCATTTGCTGTGGATGCTTTGCACCAGTTCTCCATATTTCTCTGTCCCTCACTGAAATCGGATTTCTAATGCAGTATTTTCTTTGTCCATCTTCAGAATCAAGACTTGTTCCTGCTGCTGAAGGTGGAACCTGATAAGAAATCCCCAGCTGGAGGTTCAGGTGTGTGTCTTAAAGACAAACACACAGTTTATTACTTCACATCTTCACATCCTCTTATCGTACCTGTTCCAGGTGTTTATTCCCACTACGTCCTCCAGCCGTCTCCGTCTCTTTCCCTCCTGCTGAAGCCCGTCGCTTCCAGAGAGCTGCTGCTGCCTTGCTCACTGCCCGTCTCCAATCAGGACCCCTCTCCTAATGCCATGCAGAGCATACAGGTTCTTTGTTTCATGGAAGTAAAAATATATTTGTTGATCTAATAGATTTGATTATAAAAGCTGACAAAAATGATGCCCTTCTTCTTGTTCAGCAACTCCAAAAAAATGTTCTATTATTATTGCAAAGATAAATTTTTTATTAAATACATGAAAATAGTCAATAAAAATCTGTACTCTTCCTTCACACACACTTCATAGCAACATATTCAAAGACTAAACAGTGTTAATCTGGATGTAAAACTTTCCAGTTTGTCAATACTTTATTATTTATCTGGTAAGATTTTCACAGCCTACATGCAAAAGTGAATAAAACGTAAATCTTTTCGCTCTATACATGTATTCTCTATATATTAAAAATTAAAAAATAGTAAATTTTACTGTAATTTGTGTTTACTTAACTTATAACTTCATAAAACCTAATATTTAGTTTAGACTAAGCCCACAGTTTCTAAAATGGTACGTTATATAACATACAGGCACATTTTATGAGTGTCTTAGACAATATTTACTGTAAAAAAAGGATTTTGTGCTGGTTCCTCTAAGGTTTTTGTGTTTTCTGTGCGTCCCAGGCTTGCCTCTCTCAGCTGGATGAGGACTTTGTGTTGAACCCTCTCCTGCTGAGCAGCAACCTGTACCAGCACCTCCGGAGCAGAGCGCTCCACTCACAGCCGCGATACCCGTACAGGTCGGCCACCTTATCTGCTCCCACGATAAAATCCACCTTAAACATACACTGAGAGAGAAAAAGAGATGGGGCATGACAACAGGGAGGGTTTATCGTACATCTCTTTCTCTTTACTTCAGGCTTCAGTCGGCAGCCGCCCATACAGAGCAGCCGCAGGCGGCAGAAAGCAGCAGAAACGCAGTCGGCCGACAGCAGCGCCAGGTAAAAGCCAACGTCTGCTCCTCATGGAAATAACAGGGAAATTGAAATGTTGGCGCCGTGGTTCCAGAGCCATTACACATAAAACTTGGACAGTTTATCTTTAGCCTCTTTTAGGAAACTTCCTCCTCACTTCTTTAGTTCCTTACTGACCCACTAGATGGCAGTGCAGAGTTCATACAGACAAGACAAAATAAAGTCTAAATAAAAAGTAAAACATAAAAGTTTCTTTGTGTTCTGGTTTGGGTAGTCAAATACTGCAAACTATTTTTATTCTTCAATTTTGACGTTTGAGCTCAGATGATGTCAGACTTAACGAGTAACATTTAGCGTAATCGATTTGAATGAAATGCAAATTAATTTCCTAATGTTGTTTTTATTTTTAAAGAAAGATGAAGCTATTTGCAGCCACCAAATAAAAACTAAATAAACTCCACAGGTTGACCTATTTTTAAATCCACTGAACTAAAACCAGTAGATACAGACTCCCGAAAGGGACTTTTGGTTTTGTTTAATGCAACTGAATTTTCAGTGGGAGGGGTTTAATACATTTTCATATTCCCCTCTTCACATTCATTTACTTATTTCATTTTACTTAGTTATTTTGTATTTTTTATTATTCATTTAATGCATTTTTTAAATTTATTTAATTTATTTATTTTATGTTTTTTTTATTATTTGGATTAGTTAATTTAATGCATTTTTTATTTTACTTATTTATTTTTTTTACTCATATAACATATTTTTTAATCCACTTGCTGATTTTATCAATTTATTTATCAATCTATTAATCAATGCACTATTTACTTTGTACTTGAGATCCAAAATCAAACACAGTCAATTTTTAAATATAACTTATTTTCTTTTTGAGATGAATGCAACATGCTAAACAGTAAAACATTTTTTTTTTTTTTTTTTTTTTTTTGCATTAAAAGTATAAAATGGCCCCAAAGTTAGAAACTGTTCTGCTGCGATGATGCAGCAGCGCCTGGGATTAGGAGTCACGCTTGGTTCTAAACCTTGCACATTAAGACAGAAAGTCCTGTTGAGTCAAACTAATTCTCTTTGAATCATTCTTTTATTGTATTTCAATATTTCCAGAGTGACTCATAACCGCCAATAAAGCACAGTGACAGAGCAAGCCGTTGGTCAGGGTATTTAAAAAGCAAGATTACTTAAAATAAAATCAGACTTACAACAAAAGCGGTACTTCTCAGATTTAAAAATACAATTCCTTAGAAAAAACTTCCTGTTTACTTGTCGTTGTTTTTCTGGTGAGCAATTTTAACGGCCAACTTATGGTTTTGTTGCAACGGTGATCCTGTATCGCCATGCTTTGACTCCTACTCTGTGTTTCACGCCATTAATTGTTTATTCAAACTAAACCCATTTTCCGAACGGCCTCCTGCTTGAGAACTCACACATCAAGCTGCCATTTTATTTGGTTTTGTCTGCCGAGGCCGACGGCGGCCCCGCAGTGTCATCGCCGCAGGCCGTGTGACTCATCATGGCCGATAAGCTGCTGACATGCAAATATTTCGCTTCAGTGCAAGACAGTGTTCAGGGCTCGGTTTTTTATTCGTCTTCGTCCTTTTTTTTATGTCTTAAATTAGTTTAGAATCCGCTGAACCTTGTTTTTGCTTTAAGTAAAGACATTCACTTAGCAAAAGTAAAGACTTAAAGTTTGAGAACTAAAACGTTTCAGTTCCAAAACAAACTACCAATCTAAAACAAATCACTTTTATTCAAAGGAGATGAGCATGAAATAATTATTCCCACACACTTTTACATTTTAAACTCTATATTTTTACCCAATTTTTAACCCAAAATTGGATGGATGGATCGTTTGCTAAGTATTTTAAGCTCAGTCAGGTTCCAGTAACATCCACTTGTTGATCAAAGGTGTGAAAAATATTTCCATTGCAGTTATATGTCAATTTTGATACGGGCAAAAAAATAAAATCCACCTCATTCTTGCGCAAATGACTCTGCTTCCATTATGCAAATTTATTTTCAAATTGTAAAATGTTATGGTCAATGGGAACGCAGCTAGTGAAAACGAGGAGAAAATGTTCCCTCGGGAACAGCATTCAGACTTTTTATTACGCATGTTGTTATCACCAACTCTGTCACAGTGACAGATTTTGCTGGAAGACAAATTGTGCCAGACGTTATTACAATAAGACTGTAGTTTTTACACCATTTTTAAGTGTTATAATGGTAATAATAACACTTATTATTAATAGTCAAATTCTGATGACTATTTAACTCTGAAACTGGAAGACATTTTAAATATCCAAAATAAACAAACAAAACAAAAGAAATAAAATAAAATGAATTCTGAAGTTTCTGTAAATAAAATTGTCCTTCAAAATAAAAGACCCAGTTGAGTCCAAAGCACCAGACTGACGACTTTTTGGTAGAAGAATGATAATCGGAAATTATTGAGCTTGTTTTTGATCATTTCTAACAATCATGATCTACAATTCAACTCAGCTTAATTCAGTCCAACAACACTTTACCATTCACAGATATAAATTAGATAAATATGTGTGTAAAATGCATAAAAAATGTGTTTCTTGGTCTTGAGGTTTCCTCTGCATACATGGACACAATGTGTGTGTTGTTTCACTTCAGCCTCCAAACCGCCAGCTTGGACCCAGCAGCAGGGTCAGGGCCACCGTGGCTCCGCTGCCCTCCGCCTCCTCCTGCTCCTCCTCCCTGCTGGGACCCCCTCCGGCGAAGGCCTCCCGCCCCGCGCTGCACTTCCTCAGCAGCGGCCGCCGGGCCCCGGCCCCTCCTCTGCAGGAAGAAGACAGTGATGACTGTTTGATTTTACAGTAAGAACAATGAATGGTGAGTGGAAGAAAGGAGTCAAAGAGAAAGGGAGAGGTGAGCGCGGCGCTGCACAGGGGTTTCCCTGCATTAGGAGCAAACCTTAGTCAGCACAAATACGCCCTCATTTGGCTAATTGGGCTTGTTGTAAAACATACGAGCACCCACATGGCTCCTAAAGTATTTAAAGACATTGTTAAAAAACAAAAAAATGCTTTAATTTGAAGCTTTAGTGCCCTGGAAATGTATTCATAGTCTTTGAATTAGTCGAAACCACAAACGTTTGGTGCGTTTTATTGGGATTTAAGGTTAAAGAGCAGAACTGTGAAGGGGAAGGAAAATGATATGTGGGCGGCATTATTTTTCTTAAACTGTGACAATCTGAAAAGTGTGGTGTGCATTTAAATTCACCCAACCACCCAAGGAAACCCCTCAACAAACCACATTATGCTTTAAACCTTCAAATTGTTGTTTGTGATATAACTGAAGCTTTTTGACTGTGGATGGAAAGCCCCAGTGAACATCAATTGTCAAGTCTGGGCTTTGACTAGGTCATAGACGCGCAAGTCCTGCAACAGGCGTGACAAGAATGCTGCATTGTTTGTGTTTCTTGGTTTTACGCACTCAAATTGGACTGTAGTTACTAATTAGGTGACATTTAAAGACAGCTGGTTTTATTTGCGGATACCAAAGTAAAGTTGCCATGTGTCTGAATTATGCACTCCTTCTTAAAACTCACAACACGACAAAAAGTGAAAAAGTTAGAGAGAATTTGCGACTGCTTCAAGTCTACAATAATCAGAGCATCTTTAGTATGAACTGAATCGAACTTGTGAGGAGGTGAGCTGGTGCCACGTGCAGAATGCTGAGGCAGCACACTTCAAAACTGCAAACCCACAAAGACTGAAAACATGAGATGAAGGGAAGCAGCAGGACAATGAAGGCTTCCTTCAGTAATGAGGAAGAAGAAAGAACAAAAGGTTCCTCATGTAGGCAGATTAAAGCCTCTGCACGTATATAAAAAAATCACTTCCTGCTTTTAATTTAAGACCCCCCCAAAAGATGAGAGTAAACACATCAGACACGCCATGTATGTCCAGTAATGTGTGCATAAAGCCCCATAGACAAAAACACACACAAGTGCGCGTTTCTTTTCATTTTGGCCTTTGAGCCCCGAGTTTGAACACAGCATCTCTGTTATAAAGCAGCAGACAGAGGGGCCTCTCTGCTGGGCCCCTCCTGCAAGCAGAACCAAGTAAGTGATAAAATCTCCAGCGTGAGACTTCTGTGAAACGGCGAATGTAGAAAAGAAAAATTTCCATGGTGTTTTTGGCCCGGTGGTTAATTTAAGTCGATGAAGTGGCTTCGTTTACGTTTGATCTCGTTTAGTTGATGATTCAGGCTCTTACGCAGATTCCGCTCGGTTGAAGGCACGTCTGTCGTCACTCGCCTTAATTTATTCCTCTCCAGGAAGCTGCATCATCCTCACACACAGACGCTCACACAGAGTTAATGAGGATCCCGCCATTCCGCCCCCCTGCTGAACCTTGCAGCACCAACGAGTGACTTGCATGACACCGCAGCTCCTGCGCGTTCACAAACCCAAACCACAGCGAAACGTTTTGTTCCCACAGGCCTAATGTTCGGACCTTTGCAACTTTCCGCTGACGTTTCGCCCTCGTTGTTTTCTGCGGTGTCTTTTCTCTTTTAATTGCCTTAAAAAGCGGAGAAGTTGAGTCAGCGCGTGCAGATTTCATAAATTGGTTCAGGCAGAACAACAGCAAGCCCCTCTGTCCGCGTTGAGGGTCAAAAGGTCGGAGCTGGAGGTCCTTCTGTTTGATCCTAACGCTGTCAGACACACTTCACATTTAAATAAAATCAGAGGACAAAAGTGTGCTTGTTTGTGTTTAAACGCTGTGGCAGCCGTTCATGTTGTTCTACTGTTGCATTTTGACTCGTTGATGTTGCAGTTCGTTGTTTGCTTCGTGTTTCGTTTTGTGCGATTTTAAAGGTTCGTCCATACAGAAAATGAACAGTTCATCTTTTAACTCAGTTCTCTCTGCTGTGTGTCTTCACTGTGTTCTATATTTATAAATTTCTTATCTCTGTAGCATTTGGGTTTCTAAATAAAAGCGACATTTGTTGGGAACTTTATCAGTGTAAAATCTCTGTGACATTAAGTGCCTGCAGGAGAAAGGAGCGCATTTGACCTTCTAACCTTTAACCACCCACTGACTTCCTAACTGTGCAACAGCAACATCAAACTCAAGATCCTGATGGCAGTGAACTTTACCTCCAAGCACCATACTGCCACCACCATGCACCAGTTACACCAGTTATTGCAGCAGATAATTTCATATTCCAGCAAAATCTTGGATAAAAGATGTTAACATGGCACAGATGTTCCCAGATGCTTGATTTTTTTTTATTCATTTATATTTTTTAAATAAGCGTTGGTCATTAACAATTCAAGATGGCGGCCGTTTTTCAAGATGATTGTCAAGGAAGATTTATTTTTGCACTGTAACTATCAGCAATTACCACAGATGAATACTGTTAGTGTCAAATGATACATAATTGGACCCACAAAAATTATTTACTTACTGATAAACTTTCAATAGTCAAGACGTCCACCATGGCTGTCATGGAGAATTCATTTTTGCAACAAAATTGCCAATTAGATTAACACTAAGCTGCTAAATACATTTTTTTTAAAAAATCAGCATAAAATGACTCTAAACCACTAAACACATTGTAAAATTGGCAGAAGCTAATGCTAAACCGCTAATTTCACAAAAGATTGGCTGAAGCTAAAGCTAAACCGCTAATTTCACAAAAGATTGGCTGAAGCTAAAGCTAAACCGCTAATTTCACAAAAGATTGGCTGAAGCTAATGCTAAACCGCTAATTTCACAAAAGATTGGCTGAAGCTAATGCTAAACCGCTAATTTCACAAAAGATTGGCTGAAGCTAATGCTAAATCAATAACATATGCATGCTATTTGCATGCAACCCACATTTTTAACGGCTGTTTGTCTCCTAAAATATTCAAGAGGCTCGATATTTTTTGCTAAAAATTAGTTTCAGTCAAAAAATGCAGCAGGTGAAGCTGAATCTACCCAGAATATCTCCATATATCAAGATGAGGAGCTATTATCTGCTCTAGTTTTGTACATCTGTATTTCTTGCTTCCCTGATAATCTTTTTAAATCATTCCCAAAACTCTTTACTAACAAAAGCATTATTTTTCTCCGACCAGTTTCCACTGTGATCAACAAAAAATAACTTTCTGCATTCAGACCGTCTAAAAGAATGATTCTTTTAACTCATCTATATCTGTTCTAGGATAATATTAGTTCTGCGACTTCCTCCTTTATTCTTAATGTTCCATTTCCTTTTTTGCAACAATCTGCAGCAGAGGCAGAATTATGTTTTAGCTTTTCTTTGTCTCTGTCGCTTTCCTGTAATTGTCCACACATCTAGGCCACAGGAATCAGACAAGCATACAAGAGTCACAATTCAGACTCAGGGAGCAAGAAAAAAAAATAATAATCATGTCTCTTACCAGCAAAGCTGAGCAAGAACTGGAAGAGGAAGTTCATCTCTGGGAGGGAGGAAGTGAGGAGGTGAAGTCAGGACCTTGCAGGGACCAAACAAGAATTGTTTGAAAGGAATGGGAAACATTTTTCAAGTCTGAATTGTCTAGAAAATCCTGATTCTTTTCTTTTCTTTTTTTCTTTTTTTTTTTTTTTTTGCTTAATTAATAATAATAATTTGCAATGCAAAAACACAAATTCTTACCAAGTATTTTCTTGGTTTAGTTTATTGTGCAAACAACTCACCACACTGAAAATAAGATAAAACTGACTTACCTGGGACATTTAGGCAAAATATAATTCTTGAATAATGATAAAAATAACTAATCCCACTGACAATTTTTGTTGACTTTTGACAAGATATGTTTATTATGTTATAAGTGAGATAATCTGCCAGGAGAAGTGGTACTTTTTCATAAGTATTAAGGAAATATTTACTGAAGCTTGCTGAAGGTTACTTGTGAGCTAATTTGATCTTAATTTGAATGCATTGACTAGAAACTAAACAGAAAAACTTGGGAAGGTTTTGTGTAGAAGTCGTAAATGAGTTGATGTTTACAGATAAAATCATTTTACTGGAAACAATCCTCTTCCTCATGACGACTCACATTTGTGCTTGAAACCTTGTAATTTACACACACCGCACACACACACCGCACACACGCACACACACCGCACACACACACACACACCGCACACATACACACACACCGCACACACACACACACACACCGCACACACACGTGCCTTTATTTTTAGGTCAGCAGAGCGATGACATGCAAGAAGACCTGTCATTTCCTTCAGGTAGTTCTGAGAAAGACCCAAGGAGAAATGAGTATGATTCTCTTTCAGACTCATGACTGTACGGGGGCTAGCCCACGCTAAAAGCTAAAAATAAACCGGGGTGGTCTTCGCGCTCAGAGGGGGGGAAGCCGTACAGTTTCGGGTGTTTCTGAACGGAGAACGCACAGATCCCTATCAGATGTTCAAAAGTGAAAGGGGTTCTTGCTTTGCCTTACCGCAGAGTTGAAACAGAAGGAGGAAATACATCCTAGCTTCAGCTAAATGTTGCTTTATGTTCAGAAGTGCAGCTGACAGCTGTCAAAGTTCCTCAACATTAGAAGGAAGTTCTTTCTCAGATCACATCAGACTGAAGCTTTGGGTTTGAAAAACCTGCGTAAGGAGCAGCTTGAGGCTGGAAAGCAGACATCTTTAAACGTAAATCATTTTGACTTTACTCCTTCCCTCTGGTTAAATGTCTGCAGCCTCGCAGCATAATTCTGTCTGGATCTTTGCAGAATCATTTAAATATTTTCTAGTATGGATGGACGTTTGGTTTTTAGTGAGCAATGTTACACAAAACGTTGTCTGCCTCACAGGGAAGCACACACACACACACACACGCAGACACACGCACACATACACACACACACAAACCAAGCACTGATCCAGAAATACTTTCATCTAGAAGAGAAATAAAGCCAAACAAATATTAATAAAATAGTACTTGTACCACTAACAGATTATTTTGCTTATAAAATGTTAAAAATGTCTTATTAAAAGTAAAATCTGCCAGTGGAACCAGTACTTTCATCAGTATTAAATTATTTTCTTAAACAAACTCAAATATTCTGCTGGAAAGTTACTTCTAAGTTATTTTTGTCTAATTTCAAGTGAACTAGAACCTCAGAAATACTTAAGATTTTGTTTTTGCAGTGTAAGCTTCACATTCCAAAAGCAAACTCTACTTTTAATTTGTTCGGTTTGGAGTTGCATGTAACATTGATTTTAGATCAGTGTGTCTTTTAAAATAAACGTCTCCGCCGCAGGAGGAGGAGCGGCCATTTTGAAACACAATGTCCGCCTGGCTCTCAGTTTCCAACTGGAAAACCCGACTTCTGGGAGCGTTCCAGTTGATTTTTCCCACTGAGAAGTCAGAATTTCCCAGTTCCAAGTACAACTGCAACGCAGCGTAAAACTGGGACAGCTGGTCCGAAAGCCTCGAATTTACAAACTTAAACAAACTTCTTGTCAGTTTGGGGGAATCGCTCAACCTTTGCACATGGATGCAGTTTCTCACAGGCGTCTGTTTCGGAGCGGCGGCTGTTTTTCTTGGTCACCGATGATGTTAAACGTCCACCATATTTCAAGGTCACGAAATGAGACATAAACAACCCACATTCTGCTGGCATTTATTTCGTTTTCCTTCATCAACGTGACTCCACTGCTCCTTGTGAGCTGCAGCATCTTAGCCATAAAAAACAAACATCGACTGCAGAACGCGGAGAGCTGAACGTCCTCCAACACCGCACACATGGACAACGCAAAGACGTTCGTATTTCAGTAGATTGTGCAGCTCTAATTGTAACCAATTTTCAGCGGTTTACACTTCACCCCAAACGCAGTTTGAAACTGGTTTTGGATTGGATGAAGGATCAATATTTAGAAATAAACCAATTTAAGTAAACGTTACCAGTTCTGCTGAGAAGCTAATCTTGTTGGGTGTAGTGGAAACCTGAGCGGATGAGACAAAATCCACAAAAAGTTCAAACTTGTTCACTAATCACATCACTTTTTAAATGTTGAAGCAGAATTAAGGATATGTTCCAGACTAGACTGGGTGAATTTTACTGTTTTACTGAATTAAATTTGGTAAAGCCTTTTTTTCATATTTTATCAACATTTGAAATTGTCTTATTTTTCTGTCATAAAACTTTTCAATAAACCTGATTTTTGTATTCTTGAGTTTGTGCCACTACATGCATCAAGAGTCACTGAAAGGAAAAAAAAAAACATTTTCTGTTTCATCCTGAGAAATAAAAACCAATCACTCCTACACTAGTTCAGAGTGCAGAGCTTCATGCTTTATGGCGGGTTAACAGGGCAGAGGTCGCTTTTCACTGGATGACTCATGACTGGCTGACATGATCCAAAAGGCACCTGACTCTCAGTTCACCAGGAAATCCTCTGAATAAAACAGAGATCAAACTGTTTCGCTTCACTTCCGGACAGGTTCTGCAGCAGAGACAGGAAGGAAGAGCGCGCCGAGGAAAACAGCGATGGCAGCAGTCATCTTTGAAGCTGCGCAGCAACATGCGCCTCTTCATTTGCAGGTTTTATTGACAGATTTTTCTGCTCTTCTTCCCACTTTAGCTGCCCTTATTTTTTACAATTTAACCTAAGCTATGCTTTGGTTTACTTGTCATAGCAAGTTACAGGTTAATAAAATAGTAAGAATTGAAATAAGTGTTTTTTTTTAATCTTCCAGCCCAGACTGAGGTCACTCATGATGTTTCTCTTCACACAACTTCTGTCTCTCAGATGCCTTCAAGGGAGTTTGTACGTTATATTTCTCCCCTCTGACTGCTTGTTGACCTTTCACCAAAGTCCATCTGTGATTGGCTGACCAGTCCCTCTTGACGGCTCACTGAGGATTTCGCTCAAACTAAGAGCTTAAACACGGAGAGAAACGTCCAGATCAAAAAGTTTTGGCATTTCTGCTCCCATTTTGGTTTTTACAGCGCTGGTGTTTCAGATCAGTTTTCCAGCTCTCAACCACAAAACAAAGAAATTAAAAAAAAAAAAAAAAAAAGACGTCTTTATCCACCACACAGCCAGCAATCCTGTCATTTAGTCAACACAGAACTGCAGGTTTAGGATATTGCAAATATTCTTCAATAGCGCTGACAGTCATAACAGTACCGCTGTTATGCTAACAGCAGATTCACAACCTTTGGGTGTGAATTCAGAGATGCACAAAGCAAATGAGTTATTTCTAGCCAAATTAGAAGTGCTGCACCATCAAATTTATGGCTGAACGTTAATTTCTGGAGCTATGCTTGTGCATTACTCTGAAAGTGGCTGTCACTCAGAAGCGCCTGTTTGGGTAAGAAGGCGTTTCAGTGCCTCTTGTCGTTGCACCGACTCGTCTCTTTCTGCAGATCTAACGTGACCTTTAGAGAAAAGCTGCAAAGTGAGACACAGTGTCTGAAATATTAAAGGTTGGAGGCTGTTTGTGTGAATGTTGACACGGCCGTTAAAACAGCTTCGCCCACACATTATGATCTTTTACTGCAGAGGCAGTCCACACTTTTAAAAAAAAAAATTATCAAGGGGTTCCTCATAATATGCTTCCTCTCTAAGAACGGCTTGAACCTGCTGAAGTTGATCTGAAACTGTTCGGTGGGTTTTTTTGTTTGTTTTTTAATCTCGGCTTGTATGAAATGATCACATCAATAACAAGAATTAAAATAAAAGATGTGGCTGGACTTGCTCAACATATTTTCACATATACACTTCAACACAAAAGCCTTATTTTCACGCCTAGATGAGTCTGAACTCAGCTCATGTGCGAAGTCAGACGAACTGCTTGGCGCAAGTTTGAAAGGTCAGACGAGTTAAGAAGAAGTTTGTGCAAAAGGCAGAGGAGGTGATCGTTGCAAAGGCGGCGTGAGCTGCAGACGGCGAGGCCCTCGCCAGTCGATGTGAGACAAAATGAAACCAGGGACTGAGAAGTTCTGAATGCCAAAAGTGGTGGAAATCTCAGAAATAAATTAGCCAATAAATGAGTTTTGATGTCAGATTTATAGCAAAAGCAATCAAATAGAGCTGGGCAATAAATCAACAACAATTTGTACCGCAATAAACACGTGATCAATATCAATAGATAGCACATCTGATAGAATATTTAGTATTCAGTATGTAAAATACTCACTGAACCCTGGTGCAGAACCGCACGGCATTCTGGGAGATTAGGCAGATCTCAGATCCAGGGCTCCCTGCTCTGCATGTTTTAGATGAGCCTCTATTCCAGAACAGCTGATTCTAATGACTGGATGACCATCAAGTTCTGCAGAAACCTGTTAATCACCCAAATGTTGAATCCAGGTGTGGCAGAGCGGAAACACCCAACGCATGCTGGGCAGGCGGGCGCGAAGATTGAGAAACAGTCTTAAAGCAAGCTGAGAAAGAGTGATGGAATCAACCAGCTCACTCTCTTTGGTAACCTAGCAACTCACTCATTCTTTGGTTACTTGGCAACAACCTGCTGAGTGGCGCAGCAGCAGTTCAAAGTTTTGTCCCTACGCCTTATAAATGCTTAAATGAACATTTCTGTTCATTTTTCTTTTAAATGGCCGAAGCAGCTGGTTCAGTTTGCTCCTCGTTATTCAACAAGTCTGGACGAGAACGGAAAACTGTTCGCTTTCCAGGTCTTATTTCTGAATCTGTTGCCTAAAAATCTGAATTTGTAAAATAAATAAATACATTTAAAAAAAATAATTGTTTATATTTAAATTATATGTGTTGTCTTTGTTGAACTTCATGGAACATTTGGTGGCACAGTCCAGAAATGTGTCAAAAATTAAATTTGTTCTGTTTTTTTAGTCTCCACCCCTCAGGCTTTTAAGCTCTGGATCCATTTTGTTTATTTATTTTTACAACTAAATTAAAGCTACCGCAACCCACAAACTGGGCTTTAAATAATCTGAGTTTAGTGTCAAACAATCCAGTCCAGATTTGACAAGTCCAAGTGTTACTGCTTTTAAAAATGAGCCAAACTGTAAATATTTGAGATAAATTATTTGTGCTCCACTGTGCAGAACTTTACAAAAACCGCAAGGAAAACTGAAGGGAAAAATCTGAACGTGGAACTTTATACAAGTTTTCATTCTCCTTTTATTTTTCCACACACGCTCACATCTCAACCTCAAGCTACCGGGATTTTATTTGGCAGACAAACTATTGCACAACTGCGACGCAAAGGGAAAAGCATGCCTTGTTTTCAATCTTTTTGATCAAAGACAATTCTGAAAAGTGTGGCCTTCTACACAGAGGCAGACTTTACTCTAATGCCCCTAAAAACGTAGCACAGCCAATTGCATTCAGCAGTTAAAATAGAAAAAGTCAGCTTGTGTGTAATTTAAGGACAACATTATGTGGAAGCAGCCATGAGGCTCATGCTGCACAGATCCACAGCTCAGGAGACACGGTGGTGGCAGCATCATGCTGTAGGAAGGGTTCTTACAGAGGAACTGGTCAAAATGGATGAGAAAGTAGAGTTGAATACAGAATGATCTCTGAATGAAACCAGTTTTAAAAGCTCTATTTGCAAAAAATGAATGTAAACTTTGCTCCGTCTTCCTTTCATCTCAGTTATGAATCCAACAATCCGTCGCTTGTTGGATTCTGTCGGTATGAATGGTTTTTGGTTCAATAATGAATATTTGAGCTACCTGCCGAGTATAAAGCAGTGAATTTAGTTAGCAGACAACTGGGTTGAGGTAGAACTGCAATCAAAACTGAAGTTGGATTCCTATTATTGGCACTTTATGGTGGATTTTACGACCCTAATTTGCCAAAAAAGAAAAAAAACATTCTCTATACTGAAACACACAGGACCTGTAAATGTGTAAACAGCTTGTTAGTCGCTCCAAGAGGAAATGTTGACGCAGATGAAAGAAAAACTGCACACAGTCCCCCTTACCCAACGCTCCTTTTTCCTCCCTTGATGAGTTCAAAGATAGTTTAATGCGAAAAACAGAAGCTCTTTTTGCTTTCTGTTTTTCTTCCCTCTCTGTCTGAGAGAAGCAGAGATGTAATCAGTTACTTTTCCTGGAGCTGGAAGTACTCTAGCAGCAGGTGAGGGAAAGAAAAAGGGCAGAAAGAAAGAAAAAGAGAGAGAGAAGTGGAACAGCCTGTACCTGTTTGTGAGCCAAGACGACACAAACAGGTTCATCCATCCAGACAGCGTTCATCACAATAAATCAGGGATCTAAAACTTTGTTTTCCTTCATATTCGTCTTCTCAACGGTATCACTCTGCAGTTAAGATGCACAGCAGGTCCGACACAAACCAGCCACCATTATCTGTCGCCTCAGCAACCAAACAACACAATTAGAGGCAGCGAAGGAAGGAAGAAAAGTAAGAAAGAACGTCTTTGTTTGGGTCTTTTTTCCTTCTTCTTTTTTTTTTCTCTCTTTGGAAGCTACGCTTTTACGGCGTGATTAAGTGGTTGGAAACAGACTGAAACAACAAAAACAGAGCAGAGGAAGAGAAATGAAGGATGAGGTCAGACTGTTTTTACTGTCCCGGTCGCTCCAGCACAGAAAAGTCCTTTTTAACACGAATAACAGATTCTGATTGGACCAGAACACCGACGGGAAGAAGAAATTATGACCAGTTTAATGACTCGGTTTAGCGAAAAAAAAACTTTGAGACACTTTTATTATCAGATACATTTCCAGACAGCACAGCTGTTTGTGACACGTATACACACAGACCGGCACATTACTGGGGATTGATTAGTTTCATATTCAGTTAATCTATCGACAGACACATTCAGGATTCTTGTGCAGAAAGTTGCTCTTGGGTCCATGCATGTTTTGGTAATTGGATTATCTCACCATTAAAAAAAAACAACAAAAAAGTGGATATTTCATATTTTTACTGAATAAAAAAAATATTAGATTAACATTTGAGGTCTAAAAGCAAGCAAAAATTTTATTCTGTTTAGATTTTTACTGTATAAAAATATATAATGTTTTTCTCATGTTTTAAAATAGTAAAAAATTGACATACATATATTTCAAGACAGTGCATTTTCTGTTCTGCATATTTTATTTTTATTTTATTTTATTATATTTTATTATTTCACCTAATAAAAATTCAGATGGACACAAAAATATAAAATCTGGACAACAATAAAAAGTATTTTTTTAAAACACTTTTGTAGCATTTTTATTATTCTTATTGCTTCATGAACTTGTTGGGGAAAACAAATAAAAACAAACCTCTTCCCTATTTGGCGAGTGATGTCACTGAGTGATGCACATGCGTCAGAATATGAAAAAAAACAAGCCAATTTATTGTTTCTTTTTACCCGTAATTTTAATAATTGCTTAATATTGATAATATATTAAAAATGTTACATTTTTCCTACATTTTTGACTCAAAATTACTCACCAGAAACCCGTCCATTTGTAGATTTATTTTCTTAAAATATGAAAAAAAAAAAATGAAATAAGTTGAAATACTCAGACTCAATGCTACTTGACAGGCTTTTGGCTGGCGTTCAAAAGCAGCCAATAAAAAAGCTTCATTCACTTTTCTTCATGCTGATTGGTTGTTGCTCAAAGAGCAAACATCTACTGTCTTCATCTGAAGACAGTAGTAATAAGATGGTTTCCACTTGAAGCATATTAAGGCATATTTGGTGTTCGAACTAAATTAAGTATTTTTAGAGGGAATCTAAATATTCATAGATTTTAACTGGTGGTGCTTAAATGTTAAATGTCTTTAAATGTCTTTACACGTGCAACGTTAATGTAAAGTAAATCATATACTTCTTGATGTGGAGGGGATTATTTTTTGGCCAGTTATTTTTGTTTTTCACTACTAGTAATATGAAAACACATTTAAAATTCTGAAATTTCCCTGATGCTTTTCCAAAATGAAACAAATGCAGATAAACAAGAGTGTATAAAATAAACACATGCCTTTACATTTAGACAAAGGATAGTCAAAAAGAAGAATAAATAAATGTACTGCATGTGAGATTGATGTTGAAAACACTCAAAAATACCATATATGGGCAGAGATGTCAAAATTTAATAAGAAAGCGAGGCGGTGGTCCACTCTTCTCAATGATTTTAAGTTTTTATTATTTTAAATATGGTTTAAAATGCTTGCAATTCTATTTAATATTTTATATCATAACCCAAATTGCTTTTTGTTTTATTTTCCATTGCTGGGTTCGGATTCAAATCCAAGCAACAAAACATGCAGAGAGATTCTGACCCATTTTGTGTTTCGAAAACCCGAAGCCGTCCTGTTTCTACTCCCCCGTTTCATTTGGGGAGGAAAAATAATAAAGAGCTTTTCTTTTGTTGAAGTCAAAGATCGACTCCTGACCATCACATTCTGTTTCACATTAAACACAGAAGAGACGCAGTGCAAAAATAGGTCTGTCTTTTTCATAAGCACAGCAGGAGTTTGTAGGAAAAGAGGAACCAGGCCGCTTTCCTTCTCTCAGCTTGTTAAAGTGAAGACAAATCCATTTGGGTTGTGTGCGTGCGTGCGTGCGTGTGTGTGTGTGTGTGTGTTCCAGTGAAGTGGCTGGCTCCGGCCGCACTGTGGCTTGGTATGCCAATTATGGCTTTGCCCGTGCAAACACTCTCCCTCTCTATGACACGCACACAGGGTGGCCCAGCGATCACTGCACGCCACATTTCAAATTGCGCCCGTAATGTGGTTTTCTCATCGTTGTGTGCTAATCTCCTCCAAAGCAGCTGACCGTCTCAGATAATTGTTGCAGTCCGCACGGATGGAACAAATGTGAAACGAGAAAATCCCGAGGCAGCCGCCCAGCGTTCTACTCCGAAGCTTCTCTCCGTTTTTCAGCGAGAGAGTAAAGATTTGTTTTTGGTCCGAGTTTTACAGGAGCGATCAAATGTCTCCCAAGTTGTCATAAATTATATCAGGTGCCCTGAGCGAGGCCTGTTGGTTCTTATTACACCACACAACGGATGGAGGAGGCTTCTGTTTTGACACTTTGCTGTACAGCTCCTTCCCACTTCCTCCGGAGCTCCACATGTTGTTGTTGTTGTTTACGTTGCTACCGGAAACGCCATGTTTCCCAGCGGGAAGAGGCACCGGCTCCTTCCGAGCGAAAGCGCTCTTGTTGGGCTTTGGAGCGGTGGCAGGTTTGGGAAACTTTGGCGTCGGAGGCTGCGGCGTTCCGCGATTTAGGCCCAGCAGCTTTGGAGAGTGTTTCTGCAGCTCCGTCGGCTTCCCGGCGATGCTGTAAGTGGCGTCCAGTCCTGATGGAGGCCCGACCTCTTCCTGTCGCCTCTGAGGCTCCAACCGGGCCTCGTCATAAACGGTTATCCCAAGGCTTACGGGAAGGGTGCTGCTTCCTTTGGCGCAGCCTTCTGGCTCGTCATATATGTGGTCCACAGAGAGCGCAGGAGGGGGTGAAGCCCCTTCCCCATGACCTCCTGGGGGTCTTTTGCTGCTAATCACCACCTTCCCGGCGCCTCTTCCTCCTCCAGCCGACCCGTTCAGACTCAGCGCGCCCGTCTTCTGGCTCAGGTCCACGCCGATCTGGTCATACAAATGCGAATACAGGTCAGGAACTTTCTTTTGGTTGCTTCCCGTGTGGTGATGATCCCCTCCGCAGGACTCGTCACCCACAGGTCGAAGGCGTGGCGTTGGCACCGGAGGCGAGGTTTGGTTCTGACCCTTGATGGTGTCCACTGGGTCTGAGTAAAGGCCGTCACAACTGGGAACAATCAGTCGCACTGAGTCTGCTGGCTCAGAGTAAAGACTAGTCTGTTCATCCAGGGGGGCTACAGCTTTCCCTGCCAGTCCTCTGGGAGCTGGGGGTTCTGGTAAGCTCCTCCCTTTGTGTCCTCCCTGCCCTCTTCCGACTCCGTCTCCGCCCTCCCTTTTCCCAAGCACTCCGTCAGCCGAGCCCGGCTTGCTGCCGCCGGAATCGCCGTCCGCTTCCCGACTGCTGCAGCTACTGTTGTCCCCGCTTCCCGCCGCCGTGCCGCTCCGAATGTACTGGAGGGACAAAGGGCAGTCGGAGTCTAAGCTTTGGGGTCCGCTGAGGTGGCGTTCCCCGGCCTGGGCCTTCTGAGACTGGATGGCCAAGTCAACCAGTGTGAAGATCTCGTTGCCTTGTTTTGTCTCGAAGGTAAAGTTGCCAGGGCCGGAGTCGCAGCGGCGTCCTGCTTCAAAAGAAAACATCACCTGGGGAAAGAAAATACAAAATGAAGTCTGGTTTATTATGCTTCCTTGAACAGGTTATGAAACATGTGTGATACGAAATATATTAACTACATTTTTTGCACAAAATCATTCTTAGATAACAAGATTTTACATCTTGAGCTTCTTTCAAAATCAGCTGTTTTAGGGCGTCTAGTCACTTTAAATCCAAACAAGCTGCTGCTGACCACAATCCCTAACTCAATGTTTACACTTGCATGTAAAAATAGCTGCAAATCAGATGCGTCAATTATATATCTGATTGCAGCAAAACATCTTTGAAAAGCAGAAGTGGAGCCTCCTGCACAAACAACAATATTAGAGCAAGTGACTTCTGGATGGTAAGTCAACAACGAAGCAGTTCTCTTTTCCAGCAGCCACTGTACAGTAAACACAGCAGTAAAACCAGCTTATCGAGTGTGCTGGAGCTCCTCTGGGGTTGCTAAGCAACGCCACGGTGTTGATTGTGACTTAACAATCGGGAAGTTTTTGAAACGGCTAATTTTTCACACACCAGTTGTTGCTGTGTAGAGGCTAAACTTTAAATCCACAGAGTAGCAGGTCTTTAAAAAATAAGTCAAGAACAGACGTAGCAAGCTCTTAAAAAGAAAACAATGTGTCGAGGAGGTATCTGAAGTTTCTTAAGGCTGCAGAAAGCGAGAGAAAGCAAGACTTTTATCAGATAAGAGGCTTAATGGTGTTCAACAAAGTTGATGTTTGACCCTTTGAATAAACTTAGGCACATGTGATTTTGACTGAGTTTCTTATTAAATGGAATTGTGCAGTCATATCTGACATTAGTGGAATACTGACAAAGTTTTGCCACATTTGCGATGGAAACACAGTTACTGTCCTCCATGTTTTTGGCATTTCCTGGCTTCCGTATACCTGACTTAAATGAACTGATGCCCTCCTCAGGTGAGAATGCATGTGAATTAGGTTTGATGGAGACATGAGGATCACTACTCTTAAATATACACATGGGCAGTGCTGTTTTAATAAACATAATCATGTTAAACATTAAGATAAGACATGGTGTAGCATCAGGTCTGATACTGATATAAATAATTACTGGTTGCCAATAGCGAGATGCCTGTAAAACTTTCCCAACAACAAATTGGCTAAAATTGGTATCGGCAGGTTAAACCGGTACAAAGTTCTAATCATTCATGTCATACTTGCTATAAACAGACAACAAAAAAAAAACTGCAGACAAACCAAACCACCAACTTTAAAGGTTATCTGTCAGTTTTAGATCACATACTCTATCTTGAAAACACAATGTGACATAAATTACCACAAAAGGGGGTGCTAAATATAATCTGACCACATCTGTGCCATTTATGCTTCCTCCGTATGATCACTGCTGCAGCCAACAAGCTTCCTCTCAGTTTTTTGTTTGTTTTGTTCAGTTTGTGTGGTCAGGCACTCACCCGGTCCCTGCCATATCTTCTTAGGAGCTTGTAGGGCCACACCAGGACACTCCTTTTTGTCTTGGGCTCCTTTAAAATCAGCGCTTCGTTTTCTGCTTTCAGCCAGTAGCTTCCTGCGAGCCTGCAGCGTTCAGACGCCTCGGTGCGTTGAACTGTCACCCAGAACTCATTCACTGTCAAGCGATAACGTCCATTAGGGATCGTGCTGGAGTTTCAAACCAAAAGGTCGTCAGTCTAAACTGATCAGCGTCCTTACCCTCCTCCCTAGAGTAGTAGATGAGGTTCTCAGACATCTGGAGGTCCTGAGGTCCTCCATTACAGTCCGTCAGGCTGCTGCCGGTCCCCCCCTGCACTCAACCAGAGAGAAAACATCATGTTAGTTATCTTATTACTCCACATTGCCATCTTGTTTACTCCATGGTATGCCAAGGAAAGCCACTTAGACAATAAGGGTTCCTTCACACCAGCCCTGCATAGGCCACTGTAATCGTTTCCCTAGAAAGTTTGGTTCATTTGGGGAGATGTGAACTCTAATCTGGACCAGAAAAGCAAACGCTGGTCCACCTAAAAAGTGAGATCTTGGTTTAGTTGAAGTGAACTCTGGTGCGGTTCGTATGCTCTAAAAACAGGAAGCAGATTCCAGCGCGGGGTATTCTGAGTCAATATAACGAAAACAAAACTTACAAGTCTAGCGCAGGTGGGAGAAATGACTTGTGGTCTTTTACCAAAGACCAAAGAGAAATCCTACAACCGCTAAAATCTGACAACACTCCATTTTTGTTTACATTTTGAGAAGAAGGAAGTTGAGCTCACGTCTTCTTCAAAGGTTTTTGTGTCGGTTCCTTCAGTGGTTCTTGGTGCAGCGCCAAGAAGAGAGGGCTTTCCAAAGAGTTTGGACCGTTTCACACAGACAGCGAACCATGCCAGTTGAAAATGTAATACTGGTCCCAATCAAACCAAATCTACTGGACTGGCAAACACTGTAAGTGTGGGCAACGCAACCAGTAAGAATTTACAGTAATTCCTATTAAGTTAATTTCTGTGTGTTTGATCACAGTAAGGCTCAGAAACTAGAGAACAAGAGACATCAAACAGAGCAGACACATGCAAAGGAAGTCCTAAAAAACATTTCCACCCCCGTCTTAGTCACTCATTACACACTCCTATTTCCTTTAGCAACCAAATGAGTGAACTGGTCATCCTGTTTTCAACAAAAGGTGAGATCAAAATGGTAAAAATACCTGAAAAGCAATGTCACACATGGTGTCCATCCAGTCCTTCGCAGTGTTCTTCTCTGCTGCAAACACATGCGTCTTGTCATTTGTTTCCACGCAGAAAGCCGCCATGTTGTCTTTGGGGCAGCTCTCGGTCAGGGCAGGCAGAATGGAGATGCACTCCGACAGACGGATGATCTTCTTGTCCAGCTTCCTGGTTTTCTCGTTGGAGCCGCTCACCGAGCTCCCGCCGGACCCTCCTCCACCTGAGGGGCAGTCGAAGAACTCGAGGCGGGCGATGCCGTTCTGGCTGGCCGGGTAGAGGACGAACCAGTTTTTCTTCCATTTCTGATGGATGGAAAACAAATAAGGACTCAATGAAGAAAGTATTGAAACAACCCATGTGTCAAAAGAGAAGGAGGCATTGTTGGACTTCAGTCATGTCTAAAATGTGCCAGTGATGTGGCGTATGGAAGGGTTTAACGCCAGGAAATATCATCTGCCATCAGAAAGTCACTTAGATAGTTTTGTTTGGTCAGGGGTCACTTTGGGGTTTTTTTTTAATTAGGTGGCATTAACAGTCACCAAACCAAAATAAGTTGCAAATCATATTTCAATTTGAAGTCAACAAAGAACAGGGCTGTGAACCTTTAGTATTTGTGAGAATTCGCAAACCACAACCACCTGTGAAAAACTGAAACCCTCTTCCAAAAACACTTACAAATACTTTTTTTAAGTTGTTCAAACACCAAAAATAGCTTAATATGCATTTATACAGTGGAAGCAGACTTGGTGCTTGCACAGAAGCTAACTTCTGTGGTCTTTCTTTCCTTCGCTCTTGGGATGTGATAAAACTGCCAAAAGTGTCACATTACACAAAAAAATACCCTCGTGCCGTCCCAGTCGGGACGAATGCATCATATGCAAAGGTAAAATTTGTTTTTCTGTCTACGACAAAATATCTCAGACGCAAAAAAGGAAAAGAGGAAGTACGAGTTAAGACTGTAAGGCCAAAAGCATAACATTTTTCTCTAGACTGCTTAAGACTGTAGTTTGTCTTTGCTCTCCCATCACAAAATACGACAGTTGATTTGCCTCTGTCACCAGTGAACGAAGGAGAGGAACCAGCTTTTTGTTGAGTCATTACAGATCTTCTGTTTGTGCAATTTAATTTCACTTCTTGTAAAGAGTTTAATGTTTATTTGGCAGTTTTGGAGCAAAATATGGTTGAACAGCAGGGAGAATATTATTTTGTATTTTTATTGAATTATTTGTCCAATATGACTCGAAAGGTCAGAAATTATTATGTTGAAGGTTAGTTTTCTAATACAGCAGAGGTATTTATTTTAATGCTATTTAATTACAGAGATTATTGTTTGTATAACACTTAACTGGGAAAACTTTTTGAAGTACCATTGCTCTTAGGTGGTATTCAAAACGCAAGAAGATCTCATATCCACTAATTAGTAATCTCTATGGTAAAAACTGTAAAACATGCACTTTTTCTCCAGAAATGCTGATGCAACATACCACTTCATTTTTTGCTTCATCTGTAAAATCAATGGACAGCCAGTGCTTTTGTGCAAGCTGGGTTTCTTTAAACCAAAACTGAAACTTACAGATCACATTGTAAATACTCAAAGGATATGGACAGAGGTAGGTGGTAAATAGTCAGAAATTATCTTCACCCAGAGATAACAGGTCTGTGACACAATATAGGGTTAGACCACAAACAATAGGGGGCGAAAACTTCAGTTTATTCTGAGTGATAAGTGGGTCTTTCGTTTGCTGCCTGAGGCTTAATGTAGGAGGCATGTGGTGATACATTTGAGGTAACTCGGCATTTCGTTTTGCACGTGAACAGTCGTTCGAATCAGCAGGCAGAGACCACTCTCAGAATTAGTCATTCTGTCCTCAGCAATTCACCCCCTAAAAATCAAAACTAAATCAAACTTTAATCTGGAAGTTCAAACCAGCTGGGAGTCGTAACAACATTCATGTAGTTTAGTACAGACAAATGATTCTACAGAGAAAGTTACTTCACTGCAACATAAGAGGCTGGTAAGATCAAATTTCCATCAAAATGTAGCAATTCAATACATGCTACTAACTCTTGAGGAGTACATTATTTTTCTTCCACTGATTTTGGAGTAAAGAACCAACTATTGTTTTTAAATATAAATATAATTACAAATCCAAACTACTACTTGATAAACCCAAACAGGAATAGACCGGAGCTAAAGCTTATGCTTCATCGTCCAACATTATAATCTTTCTTCAAAAGATCAACTGGCCTCATTAAAATGAAGTGAAGTTAAAATGGCTCTTTGGACTGTAAATGTTTCTTTACAGGTCCAGTTATTGGGTTTTACAAGCTCAGTAGCTCCTGAACGAGTTAAAGACACGCCACAGTCAAAACCAGCTGAAAGCTTTATCTTTTTCACCCTGAGAAAACAACAGCTAGCAACGATCACTTCCTCCAAGGGGACAAACAACAAGACACTCAGTCCTGAACAATGACGCAGGAGGCAGGTGTTGCTTTGCACATGTTTAGTGCTAACAATAGCCACAAAGACAAAGCATCACACTGATACACATATCATTATGGTATAGAGGTATGACAGCAGCTAAAGTGAATAAAATGGATTTTGGGAAAAACCCTGCTTCATGTAGCAGCAGTTTGCAGCCCCAACAGGCCATGCTTCATTGACTACATTAGTCACAGAGTTCAGGTTTGCTCCTGCAGTTACTAACACAGCAGGATGACAGTCAGAGAGAGAGAGAGAGAGAGAGGAGCTTGTGACAGGAAGGTCAGTGGTTTTTTATAACCTTTTGACCAGCTGGGAAAATCCAGCTAAAAGAGAACGAAATGAAAAACAGCTGCAGATCCTCATATGAGCTCCAATCAGAGGGACGTTTCCTTTTCTCAACTGTCTGATAATATCTAACTTAAAAGCCTCGTAAAAACGCTTCTGACCTGCATTGTGACTCAAAGTGCTGTGTTTATTCTGGGTGATTACAGCCATTTATGTGACTGAACTAAAATACTGTGAGAAAGTAGTCTAGTCTAGAAATCAAGACGAGTTATTTACACCTCTGTTTTCTGTCAAGGTGTCAGCTAGAAGCAAAGTTAAAAAGAAATTGGTGTGAAACTGGCAGAATAGACTTCAGATTTTTTCCCATCACTACCTCTGCGTACGTCTAGGCCTGTCGCAATAACATGTTGATGGATGATACATTATCCCCGTACTTATTGTGATAAGTTGTTTCTAGTAATGTATTAATCGCGGCATAATAATGTAGGTTCACCCTGATCACAGCAGGGTGAACGACTGATAAACGACTGATAAACTTTAATTTTGTAAAGAACCTGTGACACTGAAACTGGCAGATGATTTAAATATCCAAAATAAAACACGGCAACCAAAAACTGCACACAACCGAAACCATCAATAAAATGTATTATTACGTTTCTGTAATCAATATTGCCCTACAAAAAATATTGCTAAGAATGGAAATACGAATGGAAATTATAGTTATCTGCTCTACCTCCAGTAGAGCAATCCTTCGAATCCTTTTGAGGAGCGTTTAAATTTGCAATCGGCCTTCAAATGGAGCCTTTGCAGGACGCAGCACTCGACTGTGGACGCACCCTTGGTCTTTACGAGGTTCTAAAATTATGTCTTACCTTAAGTATACAAAAACACATTCCAGAGACTGATTAAGTTACACAGAAAACAACTACATTAGATTATTTTAGCCAGAGGAGGTTCTACAAGCTACTGAGCCACGTGTTTAAAATACCTTTTCCGTTTTGGCTTCTTTCTTGTGTTATAATTTCCATGCTAACATGTGTAAAAATACCCAATTGAATCAGGCAGGAAATGTCTAAAGATAAAAGAGACCTTTTATGAGACCATGTAGCAATAACCCAGCAGAAAGTTAGAATAAAAAGGACCAAAGTCTTAAGAAAAACTGAGTTAAATGTGAATATTTACATCCTGACAGCAGGTTCTGACGTTAGATGAAATCTTCAAAGTGGTCATCTCTTCACTATCATTCATAGCATGAAAATAAGCATCATGTGAGTCGGTCTAATTACAGAATTACTCTATTTGCATGAAGGCCCAGGTACAACTATAGCCACAGGGTGTTGGCGGTGAAACATTTGATCTCAGGCTAATGTCGTATGACTTTATTAATCAGATGCTATGGTTTTATTTTAATGCTTATGAACTTTCACCAAATGAACCTGTTTGACCTATAAGCCAAAGGATAGCTGTCCTAAAAATATTAATATACTGTTTATCTAGTGAGATAAACAGTAATTATCTTCATAAATTCCATTTATAAAGGTAATTATTAAGATTTTGCAAAAAGACTCTTATAGAACGTTGGTTAGAATTGCAGGTTGTAGTATTCAGAGAAATCCTTGAGTCCTTATTTGTAGAAAAGGCAAATTGTTAAGAGTTTTGGTTCTCTAGACACCAGTAATCCTAAAAATAATGGCTCCTCTTTGTGGTGGCAATCAAATAATTGCTGAATCTGCAGTTAATCATAATGATTGCATTTCAATCAAAAAGTACACTGACAAAATAATACACATGTTCAGTTCAAAACCCATTTTTGCAGCTAAAGTATCGAATAAATAGATATATGAGCTCAGCGACAAAGATTGCACTTGGTGCAGAGTCCTCTTAGCACCATTCTGATGGTTTCAGTGTTTCAGGAACCTCTGATCATTCATGGAACTTCTTGAAAAAAATACTTCCTTAGAAATGCGGCGGCTAATGTTAGCGTCGGGGATATCTGCGCTGCTGCAATATGTTTTGCGTTGAAGTGCTGTCTTCGGCTTGAATAGCTTTGCTGATATGCTAACTCCTTTTTAGCACAGCTTGCACAGAACAGCCTCTTAACAGCAACAAGAGTAGGCCTGAAACAATTAGTTGTGATGAGTCAATAATTGGTATAACAGTTAACTAATTTTGTAATCGATTGTTAACTGGAGTGAAGAGTCAAAAAACCATTTTGCTAAAAGAACAACATAATCAGCAGTTATTAAGTTAAAACATGTACAATTTGCATTTAAGTTAAACCTTTGTAAACATTTTATACCCAAAACAATTCATGTGGCATAGATTTTAGCGTCACCCAATTCAAATTCTGTGAAAAATCTCATATTGAGCACCTATTGCTGTCAAATTAATAATGGGAAAAATAAAAACGGGTCAACCTTACACTGTACTGGTGTTAAGTCGTGCCATAAGGTTTGAATTTTTCACATTTTGCTAAAAAAAAAGTGTTTTTTTAGCAGTAGCTTTAAAAATATTTTTAAAATCATTGAATTATTTAGGGGTTTTCATACACTTTTTCGCATTTCTGATATTGTACAAAAAAGGCTTAAGGTACAAAGTGTTTAGGTTTCGTTTTAGGTGGAGTTCAGAGTCACTGAGTTCAGAGTGGATCTCTGTGACTAAATGTGAATATTTACATCCTGACAGCAGGTTCTGACGTTAGATGAAATCTTCAAAGTGGTCATCTCTTCACTATCATTCATAGCATGAAAATAAGCATCATGTGAGTCGGTCTAATTACAGAATTACTCTATTTGCATGAAGGCCCAGGTACAACTATAGCCACAGGGTGCTGGCGGTGAAACATTTGATCTCAGGCTAATGTCGTATGACTTAATTAATCAGATGCTATGGTTTTATTTTAAAGCTTGTGAACTTTCACCAAATTAAACTATCTGAGCTACTAAAACAATGTGTAGCTTCTGTCTATCAGAGCTTCACTCTTACTCAGAGGTGTCCAAAGAGAGGCACGGGGGCCATATATCGCCCTGGAAGTGACGTCTGGTGGCCTTTGACCAGCAAACAAAAACAGCACAAATAAATATGTTATTTGTGACATTTATAATTAACCAGAACAATATCTGTTGTTGTGTAGGTGGGCACATTTTTTATTAATCTCCTACGCATACACACACTGAGGCCTCAAAGATAACTGCCGGAGAGGACAGGATATATGTGGGACGGTGATTACCCAGGATTCTCTCTGCTTCCTTCTTCTGCATCCAGGTGCGGCTTCAGAAAAATGCTAAAGTGTAAATACGTCCATCTGTTCGTGCTGTTGAGCTCGGACCATCTGGAGTTGCTGTCATGCAACAGTTTTCTCGTACGAGGTGTGACGCTCTGAGCCGTGTTGCAACGTGGTCCTAAAGTGTGTGTGAAACAGCTGGTCCATATAAGGCAACAGAGCGTTGCACTGAGTGGAAATTATGCAAAAAAGATCATGGCAGAGAGACGGAGAGAAACTTCCTCGCCGGTGTGGCAACAACCTGCTAAGTTTTACAGAAACAAGCAAAGTGCAGGAAAGCTTGAGATGCTTTCTTTACATTTTTGTAAACGTGTATTTGGTGAGTTATGAATGTCTCATAAAACAATCACAACAACATAAAGGCCCAAAATGCTCTTAATAACACCCCAGTTTGAATGGTTAGTGTGATTCATGGCTCAGTTTGGCTGCCTAAAAATACACAATGAAACCCATTCCCATACGAGTTGCGTTTGTTATCAGAATATCACCTTGTGCGTGCATGCAGAGTAACCCTGCCACTGAAACATCATCTTTGAAAGAATAATGCTCCGGAGGTTATTCTTTCACTGTATAGAATAATCTCCGTAGCGTGAGTAGACACAAAGCAGCAAACCGGTGGGCTTATTTGAAAGTGTGAAAGTCTGTTTATTGGAGCGTGCCTGCTTGGTAAAAAGAGACGGATTAAGAGGCTGTTTGGGGAGTGGATTTCTGAAGAAGGGAAAAGAGAGAAAGTCTAACTGCTTTGACCACAGAGTGAATGAAACCATGTTTCAATTTGACAATCATCTGCGGAGGCGCTCTCAGCATTAGTCTTGCGTATCCGTATCACCTCATGGCACGTAAGACCAGAAACTGCTTGTGCAGAAGATAGAAGTCTGTATTTAGAGAAAGCAAATGTGCACAGCAGATCAACATGGATGACACTTCTGTGCAGGCAGCATATCCAGCCCAAAACATTGTACATTTTTCTGCAGAAAGTTACTCCAAATTACTCACAGATAATTAGCCAACAGCAGAGCTAAAATATTTTTACAAACCTAAGCTTGGGAAGCTGAAATATCCTACAGGTGCAATGCTTCTTGACTCGCTATTGGCTGTCAAAGCAGCCAATCCAGAATCACCATTTATTGTAACTAATTGGATGTACATGCGTACATTAAATAAGAAAAACTGTAGATATTAGCTTCTGTGGTCGCACTAAGAGTTTCCACTGTGCTTACTAAACATATTGAGAGATATCTGGTGTTTAAACTATTGAAATACAGTGTTGTGTTTTAAAAGGAAATCTGTTTAACCGTTTCAAAATTCAGGATCATAAGATGCACAGAAAACAGAAACAGACGGATTAGTGCGGCTACATTATGGAGTAGTAGCTAAAAACAAAAACTATCACTGTGTAATCATGTGACAGCACTAACTGGAGCAATTCTATGATTCAGACGTGGCTTAACAACTTACGTATTAACCTTTAAGTTGAGATACGGCGACATGAGATCATAAAAATTAATGTGTTGATGATCTAATAAAGCAGAGAAAACGCTTTATCATCCAGTACATGCTGTTTGTTACAGAAGCATGAGTTTTGGTTTCATCGTCTTTCTTCAGTGAACTGGCCTTTACGTAGAGCAATTTACCTGGTGGGTGTCAAAAACTGAATAAATGCGGCTGATGCAGATACACTTTTTTCAAAATGTTCACTTAAGTCTGGTTTTATAATATTTGTGGCCCACAACTACAATCAACTCAACACTTTTGGCACTCCATATACTGCTAAACGTGTTGCCATATATTATGTAAACTGTGTTTTGTTTCCTCATTTCATCAGATCAGATTTAAATTGATGTTTCATGAACAAGCTTCTGCAACAACGAGCAAGGAAGGTGATTTGTTTTAATCACAGAGGCACAAACCTCTGTGAAATGAAAACTGTGATATTTAAGTTTTTCTTGGCTCATTTATTGAGTTTGTGCTGCATAATTTGACCAACATAAGCACAAAACTTCACCTTTAAAAAATATTCATCACAGCCCTATACCTTTTTCAGATTTCATTGCAAAAACCCTGCTAATTCTTTTTTCTTCTGTTTCTTTGCAGGGGAGCAGAGCATAACATGGAAGTAAAACAATGCAGGTAAGAGAGAGACCTGAGAGAATAGGCTTTCAAGTCTAACCACAGAGGCTCAACAAGTTTTTGGTCAGGATTTTGACTAGGCCATCATAGCACACTATACTGTGGTGTACCACTCTTTTGTTGCTCTGGCAGCTTCTCACCGGTTTTATTTTGGTGCTGCTCTATATTTAGCTCAATATATTTTTCCATCAGAGCATACATTTGTAGACTGAAACAAAAGCTGTGAGGAAAAACTTTCCATAAGGCACCTAAACATCTCTTAGCCCCAGGGCCTGCCCAAGCCTTTTTGGGGCCCTGGGCAGATTTTCGTTTGAGGCCCCTCAGACCAACATGTCAACACCAGATACATTATCACTCCTAAGCCACTTTATATGCAACATGCATATTAGCATTAGCATTATTTGTAATTACCTAAAATATCACACCAGTGTTATTATTACTGATTTTGACCTTACAGGAGTAGCAAACTTAAAAAAAAATGGGATTATGAGACACATAGTGGTATTTAAGTGTGCCATATTATTTCAACCATTTGAAAGTAACACAAGCTGACAAACACTAAATTTACAGTAAATAAGTTACAGCTTCAGTATGCAAATTTTAGAAAAATTTTTTTTTTTTTACATATTTATTAAAACTGTCACCCCCTCATGACAGAAGAATATAAGACAGATGACCTGTGAAAGATCAATCTCCTCCCTGAGCTACTATTGCTGTCTGAAGAAATGCACCGATCCGGACCAAAAACAACCAATCAGAGCCAAGAGGAAGGTCTTGGCACTGTCAATCATCATTGTGAATGCTCTGCTAAATGTACTAATGCCAAAGAAACGACTCACTGTCATAGAAAACCATTCATGATGCTAACTAGCCCTAGCATTCACAACAGGGAGAAGCTGTATCATAGCAAAGACGGAGTTGAAGGGGATGAGCGGCACGAACACAGAAGTGATTGACAGCACTAAGACCTCCCACCTAGGTCTGATTGGTTGTTTCTAGACACCAGAAAGCAGATGAGTTCAATAGTTTTCCAAGATTATCTGTCTCATTCCAAACCGTCACAACATAGTGACAGTTTCATCAAATATGTAAAAAATATTTTTATAAAAGTTACATACCGCGGCTTTAGCAAGTTTGATATCTGATATTTGTCCAACCTGAAAGGAAGAGATTAACCTATTATTTGTGCAACAACTGAAAAAATAATATAGATTATACATTTTCCATGAAAAATAGCATTTAGTTTATATTATTTCATGCTATTTTGAATAAATATTATGCTAGCTAGGTGGTCTTAGCAGCCATTTAAAGTGCACATGCCTTGGGCCGGCTCTGCTTAGAAATAAATGACACCCTTCTTCCTAAATCATAAGAGTTTACAAGCATAATTACTTGACCACATCAAGATACTTAGTTATTACCATAAATGATCTGGTGCTTCTTTCTAGGAAGTTTGACATTAGCGTCTCACCACAGGACAAAAGAAGAGGAGGAGACCTGACAGTAAAAACCCAACCAATAACCTGAACTAAAGTTGTATAAATCTCGTAGCCTCAGGGAATGCATTTCTGGCCGAGCATGACACACATCCCGGTTGAACCTGTCTGCTGCCAATAAGGAGACAAAGTCAAAATTTCAGCCAGTGTTTGGTCGACAGCTGCAAGCAGGTCACTGACAGCTTCTGCTAGCTGCAGGTCAACCAAACACAAGTCGGAGCAGCTTCTAAAACATTAACATGCATGCGGCAGAGCCAGGCAAGCCGATGCAGATACAGACATGACTCCCCGGTAAATCTGCTGCTCAGATCTGTATCCAGAACCAGAGCCTGGATGACAGCTTGACAGGTTTACAAGCTGTAATTACAACAGCAACTTCAAAACCAATAATCATTTTAGATATTTATTGTTCATTTGGTAATTCCTGAGGGAAAGTGGTTACATGCGGTTTTATTAAGAAGCATCTGCATGAAAAAAGTGGAGTAGAAAAAAATAGGGTTAAGTTTATGATTAGAAAGGAAAGGATAATTAGATTTTTCTCCCTTGTAACATTTCTTTGCCATTTTGTGTTATGTAAAAGTTCAATGAAATACACAAAACATATAAGAGTGACAAGTTTTACAAGGCAATGTGTTGCTAATTTTCTCCTTGTCAAATATTGTTACTTTCCTAACACAATGTCCTATGCTAGGTAAGTAATTTGTCAATTTTTTTTGCCTAAATCATCTTTCGAAAAGAAAAGAGAAAAAAAGTTGTCTTTTTTTTGTTAAAATAGTTTTTGGGCAAAAACTGGCTAAGTTAGGTAGGCGATGTGGATGATATTTGTCACGGTTGTTTTTCATGTGATGTAACATGAAAAAAATATTTGATCACGATATTTTGTGGTATTGTGGTAAGAATAAAAGTAACGATAAGTAACTTTTTATAACATTTCTTAGTTAACTAAGAATGGCATTAGCCCCATTAAATGTGTGCAAATTGTTGATATTCTGCTGATGTTGAAAAGACAATTTCGGAATTGCTGCGTTTCCAATAAATGAGAAGTAAATAAGTTTATTCATGCAAAAAGTCATTAAAAATCATGGTGGCAGTTACTTTATATAAAAATACAACTTTTTTCAAAATTGTCACATTTCCATTAAGCAATTTTATTTTTCACAACTTAAATTTGTTTAATTTTGTAATACAAACACAGACTGTTTATGTGAGGCTATGTGAGGCTATGGCAATCATAGCCTCACATAAACAGAAAAAATAATAAATTCCAATTTAAAAACAATAATACAACAATAAATCAAAATTTATTGCTGTAAATCACATATTGTTATCACATATTGTGCTTTTGCTTTAAAAGCAAAGAAGTCCAGGAAGTTTTTTCTGTCAAAGTTTTTTTTGTTTCTTTATCTAGTCTTTATTTCCCATTTAGATTTCGTTTTCAAGAGAATCATGGCCAAAGTCTGTCTGCCAGGACGTCTGCACATGGTGTCTGCGAGCTTGATTTGTTGCATCTTGGCGATCTGCAACAAGTGCCACAACTTCCCACGTCACAAAAAAAAAAAAAAAAAAAAGACAACAGTCTGAAACAGAAACCTGGCTCCCCTCTTCTGTCACATTTTCCAACCAAACACATGTGAATCAGCCCTATAAGAACATATATATGTGTGTGTGTGTCCACTGAATGTTATGAAGATTTCATAATTCATCTCAGCAAACCTCAAACTAGTTTCAACACTTTCAGAATAACTGAGGTTCTGCTTCCTGTTCTATTTTTTCTGCAAGCTCTCGATCTTTTTTTCCTCGCCTCTCCCTGCCTCCTTCAGCAAACTTCTGTTTTGCTCAGAGATAATGCATGCCCAGTTACTATAGAAAACACACCATAAAAGACATTGAAAGTGTTTCTTGAGAGCATGAATATGCATTGTGAAGTGGTGATTTCAGAACAGGAAGCATGGGGCCTGAATGTTTTGTCGGTTCGTGTCATATGACCACCAGAGACAGAGAGACGAGGCCAGACAAAGACCGTCTCACAAGTCTGAACGTCTGACCGGGTTGTTATCTAGCGGGGCTGCTGAGAGACTAAACTGGAGCGTGGATGCCAAAGACAGGAAGGCACAGACATGAGCTGAGGTGTTTATCACCGGGGTTTCACTCAGTTGGTTTGCTGGCTGCAACAAGATGTGAGAGAGCAGCTTTCACAGTCAAAGGTAGTTTAATAAGTCGGGATGATCACAATCAACACAAAAACATGCTATCCCTAGTAAACAATAAATCAAGTAATTGAATGATGATTGTTTTTCTATTATCACTCTTTCTAACAAAAATGGACGACAAAAGGCTTCAGTCCGGTGCATTGGTCTCAACTAGCCTCTTTACTGAAGGTCAGTGTTGCTTTATTTATTGTTTATTTATTTTCAATATTTAAACTGTCTTCCGCTTACAGTGCTACATATTCATTGCAATTTGAAATTTAGTCATGTTTGAGATTGCATTATTATCTCATTATAACCATTATATTACTCGAAAATGGCCTCAAAACAACATTATCACTCGGGACGATTTTTCGTCCAGTAAAATTAGTTATCCCTCTTTCCAAGTTCTTGCAAAATAAAACATCACAATATCGTTTAGGCGACGACTATTGAGCCAATTTAAGTCAACAATTCTTCAATGGATAAAGTCATAACAAAATAAGCCTGAACTACTCTTAAATCATCGCTATATCAACCGATTGCAGGATGTTTATGGTACCTTGAGCTACATCAAAATCTCAGTGAACTCTACCAGTATCGGTTGTTAAATGTTATACAGCAGAACATGTGTTATTGAAGTACTATCCTAATGTCTGACAAGATAAAAAGAAATCAGAAAAAGGAAGACATTTGTTGATTTGTTTCAACCTCACTAAAAACGTATAACAACAGGCTTTTTGGTAGCATAAGTTTAATCTCTCAAGTTTTCTCCTAGTGGATCATCATTTGATTCAGTGTAAGAACCAGAACCTGCAGAATACCGGGCCTTGAAGTTTGTCTTTGAACGCCAATGTCCTAAGGTTTGGTCCAATAACTGGTATGAAGGCAGGTTTAAAATTGAAGTACCTGGCCGCCTTGCAGCCATTGAGTCAACCATTAATTCGTCTGCAGAAGTGATCAGAGCAGACTGACTGCTAATTTAACTGACTGCTAAACTTTGATCCAAACTGGGTCATAAAACAGAACCTGCATGACCTAGTTAGTTATTTAAAGGCATATCAACATCTTTAAGTTTTTCTTTCGCTCAGCTTTAAGTTGTTTTAATGAAATGCTAGAGAATGTGCTGAAGTTGAGCATTTGGAGCAACACTATCCCTATCCCCTCTGTCACTGGACACTGCTGGTCAGCTGGCTGAAAGTAGAACTACTCCACTTTTACTTTACTTAAGATATTTTTGAGTAGTTACAAAATAAACACACATAATTTAAGGATGTATAGTCAATTTCTATTGTTGAAGCTGTAAAAAAGACAAAATGAAACTAAATTTACTCATCTTGAGAGAAACTCATTCCTTCTCCCTGCTCAGGAAATTGCATTAAACTGCAATAAGTTGCATAAGAGTTTTTCCCTTTTCCTCCTATGCATGTTCAGTGTTTTTACTCAGCATCGCATCACAATAACAAGGTTATTTCAGTGACCAGCCAACCAATTAGCAAAAACGTGTCAGTAGTTTCAAACTGTGAATGTCATCTTAATATTTTCTGTGTAAATACAGAGGTTCTGGGCTATTTCTAGGTGTGTAATGAGCGTTTTGCTAAGAAATAAAACCATTCAATGCGTCAGTAGAGATCTGCATTACCAGCCGCACACGCATTAGTAGTTTGCTCGGTGGAAGTAAATAAGTAAACAATAAAACTCACCTTCCCAAACTTTTGGTGCTGCACGTAGAGCTGTCCCTCTTTAACATGCGCGTCCATGATCCCACACTTTTAATACCAACTTTCCTCCAGGGAGATCAACAACAATGACGATTCAACTTGAACTTGAGCAAAGAAAGTCGCTTTTTTATAGATATATTGTGGGTTTAATTATCTCCCACTGCGACTTCCCTCTTATTCCTCACTTCCGTCCCTTAGGCGTCTTAAAAAGCGGTTTTGTAAAGACGCGACAGTGTGAGGCGATGCCATGGCGAGGGCAGAAAGAGAGCGGTCCAAACCGACACCGAGCGGTTCCGTGAAAAGCTCAGTACTGTCTGTGTGAAGTCAGCTGCTCGTCTCTCTGTTTCTTCTCACTCCGCCAGTGAGGATGGAGCGGCAGAGCGCCTCCAGCTAGCTTAAACACAACCAACCACTTCCTTTTGGTTCTTTCAAAATAAAAGCAAATCGTGTTGACGCGATATGCGCTTTGGTTTTGGTGCTGGTCTAGTGTTTTTGTATTTACCCTTGTTTCTTTTTTTTTTTTTTTAATAAATAAAGCAGTTAAAACTATTTCTCCCATTTACATAGTTTTTTTTGTTTGTTTTATTTTGCTGGTGCAGTCAGTGCTACTGTATTTAGTTGTCTGTCTGTTTAACTAGTTTTATTTACTTGAGGAACGTTTTGTGGGAATATATACTTTTAGGATTATTTTTACTATGCTTCACTTTTAGCTGAGTAATTTTATAATGAAGTGTGGCTACTCCTACTTGAGTAATTCAGTGTACAGCTGATCTGCTGATTTAATTTTGGATTGATAAATGGATCGCAAAAGGTGTTTAACAGTTTAATTGCTAAAACAGACACTTCTGGGTTAACCGTACTTCTAAATAATGTTTTTTATCTTTAATGCAAAAATTTATATATTCTTATTATAGTTTTTGCTTAATTCCTGCCCTCAGTATGTTGGTCTTTCAGTAAATGGCCTCTTATTGAGTAGTCCACTTAACAATTAATCTATTATTTCATCAATTGATTCATCGCAATTAATTCCATTAATCATTTTTAATTAATAGTAAAATGTGATGCCAAATAATTTGTAACAGCGTAGCAGAGAGCTAGACTTTTATTCTGAAGTCTTTACGTACATCCGGTATTCTCCTGTAGCGTGGAATTGACGTTTCTCTCTGCCTTCAGCAGCAGAAACGGCACGCTCCTCTGCTTTCCTCCTCCCACCTCCTCACTATTGTGTAACTTCTTCCTTGATTTCACCTCTGACACGCTCACTTTCCTACCACATCGTTCAGCCAAGCTCTAATTAACTCTGTTTCTTTTGCTCTCTATTTGTGTCGAAACGAACCTCGAAAACTCTTACTTACATCCGATGATAATGATGGAAAATTACCAGCAGGGTATAAATGTTACAGAAAGCTTAAAGGTTTTTGGGGTTTTTTTTTTTCCTTTTTGCATAATAATCCATTCCCCCTTTTCTGTAGACCTGCTGTTGGTGCCAAAATAAATAGGTTTTCACGTCAGAAAAATTGCAGGAATTTTAAATTAAGCAGTGTGTGTTGGCAAGTGGAGCTGCCCAGCTAAATTAATATGTTGCAGATGCCTCCTGTTCCTGTTGGCTCACAGTGTAGCTGTGCTGTGTCTCCAGTGGTGATAAATCTTATTGACATTATTCTGACACTGGATAAGGATTCTTGAATAATGAGTCCCAGTCTCAATTTGAGGCCAAAATGTCTTATTCTGATTTTGTTTTTTGTTGAATTTAGTTTTGCAATAACTTAACCAATAAAAGATAAACTCAATCGGTTTGCTGTGAAATTATCAAATGACAAGGTCAGTGTGTACAGCAATAAAATCAAGGAGCTGTATCTGGAGGAGAAGTTGGACGATAGTGCAGCGCTTCACTTTGGCCAATAATCATAAAGGGGTCAGGAAGTGGAGAAGATTATTGGTTTTAAACACCTTGGTACGTTGCTTAAACATAAAAAACACTCTCCAGCTCCATGCAGATTCTGGTTATAAAAAGTCAAGAAGATGATTTTTTCATTTGAGAAAGTTAAGTGATTAAAAGATCATTTCTGTCCTTTAATACAACATTTTGTTTCCTTTAACTAGGTGATCAATCATGTCAAGATTATCCTGGCATAAAGCAGCTCTCTCTCACCAAAAATGATATCTAAGCAAAAGAAGGTCATTTGTGATCAGTGACGACTCTTCCCTCATTGTGGTATTTGTTTGTTTTTGGCTGTGTACTTTGTGCATTTCAGGATTCATTTGTGTGACCTTTTGTATTCTGAAGAGAAAATTTCATGTACATTTATAGTAAATTGTGGATTTTATGCATTTTTCACATTTTTAATTGATATCTTTACAACAAGCTTATTCATCTTAAAGAGAGACAGTGTGTGGAAACATATAACTACTACTACTACGATTGTTTTTGTTGGTGTTTTATAGATAAATACAGCAACATACAAATACTTAGATCAGTAACAGTGAGGATGAAATTGTAGCAATTTTAGTAGTAATAGTATGAAGAAACAACTAGAATAATAGTTTTATTATTTTAAAATTTTACAAATAAATTCAAAATTATAATTATTTATTGGCACATAAAACTTTCAGCAGGCACAATATAGCACAACGCTGCCATCTAGTGGTTAAGATGCAATATTGTAAGTGTAACTGGATCTCGCGAGATCTCAGCCGACTTCAGGGACCCAAACAGGAACATGGCATCGGTGTACGGTGGAATAGAAGGGTAAGAAAGAGTAGAAATATCCACTAAAAGCGTTTAAGTTGAAGTTTTATGGCATGTATCTTTGAGTTTGTTTAAATTTTGTATGTTTACTTATGCCTTGAGGGCTGTCATGTATAAATTAAGGCTGAACTTAAGATGTTTTTCCTACACGGAAGCGTAAATCTCGTGATCGTCTCGTCCCCCTGCTTACGTTGCCTTCAAATGAATGATCGCTCATGAAAATGCATAGAAACGTGTTTCATGTTGCATTCTTTTATGTAGGTATTTATATTAGTTGTTAATAACGTCTTAACTTATTCCTGCATTTCTGTTTCTTTTTTTTTTCCATCCAGTGGAGGGACTCACTCCAGAGCTGTGCTGCTGTCAGGAGATGGGAAGGTGCTGGGAGAGGCAGAGGGACCCTGCACCAACCACTGGGTGAGCTGCTCAGGTGCAGATAAAAGTCAGGGTGGGACAGTTTACAACCCAAAAGAGATTAAAAGTGCACCATCTTTCAGTTATGGTTGAAATATTATAATATCTAACTTTTTATTGTTATAATTTATTTGAAGACTTAAGCCCAGATATAGTTGCAGTTAATGCATATTTAATTTCTTTTTATGATTACTGTGCTCTGGACTTGTACTTTTGTGTCTAACATAGTTGATCGGGGTGGATAAAAGTATTGAAGCCATCAACGAAATGGTCCATAAAGCAAAGATCACAGCAGGACTGGATCCAAACACGCCGCTACGCAGTCTGGTCTGTCAAATGGCTCCTTAAAAACAAATTTCTGCTTGCTGTTGTAATTTCAGGTTGAAACTGTAATTCTTTATGTTTTTGTGAAGGGTATGTCTCTGAGTGGGGGTGAGCAGAAAGATGCCATCGACAATCTGATTGCTGTGATGAAGGAGCGGTTTCCACATCTCAGCGAGCATTACTTCATCACCACAGACGCCATTGGTGCCATGGCAACGGCAAGTGATCAAGGTAAGCTTTTAGGTTACCTTGATTTCATTAATTGGTGAATAAAATCAAAATCTTGCACATTTTGGATGTGTAATAAGATACTGGACTGGAGGTTATCACCCAACTTAATATCCTCGTTTCTATAAATACAATAGTGCGGGTAATGTAGTTAGCATCTACATTTTAACTTACATGTAATTAGAATTAACTGATTATAGCACAGTTTGTTTATTTTTAAAAATTACAATTAAGAACATGAGTTGGATTTTATAGGTTACATTTAGTTTCATCATTGCTTTTGTTAATGATTTTGTTCTTGCATCAAAGCTCCTCACAGTTTTATGTCAACGACTGGTACTTTACCCTTTCAGGTGTGTCTACCTCTGAGTGCCATCTCTGTTCCTTTATGGCCCGCTGTTACCTAACACCGTCTTCTGTGGGTTTTCTCACCAGGAGGCGTAGTTCTCATATCCGGGACTGGCTCCAACTGCAAGCTGGTCAACCCTGACGGCTCCCAGGTCGGCTGCGGTGGCTGGGGTCACATGATGGGAGATGAAGGATCAGGTAGACAAGAAACTTCAAAGTCTATCTCCTCGTCGTTACAGCACAAACTCATATAGCTTTTGTGTTTCAGCGTTCTGGATCGCTCATTCTGCTGTGAAGACGGTGTTTGATGCCAAAGACAACCTGGTGGCGCCGCCGCATGACATCACACACGTTCGGAAAGCCATGGAGGAGTATTTCCAGGTGAGACACATCCAGAAGCTGTGTTTGCTTTGAAAAGGGATGTCCAAAATGTGGCCAGCAAGCATAGCTGGCTGATGTTGATTTTTTTTTAATCTTTTGTAGATAAATATCTTTCTAAAAAAAAAAATATTGGGTGCCAAAAATATTTTCCCATTTATTAATTAGCTGTTTTTTGCATTCATCTTTACTTTTGGAGTAACGAGAAGCACAGTTATTGACCTGGTTTTACGCAAAAGAAAATCTTCCGGCCCAAATAGGAAAACAACCAACCCAAAAAATTTAGAAATCGTGATCCTGTCTTATGGCTGGACAGTAAATCAATACAATATATCGTGATAGACACGCGATCAATATCAATAGATGATACATCTGATAGAACAGTCAATAATTTCACTGAATTCAGATTTAGAAATGCACAGCATTCTGGAAGATTTAGGCAGAGGAAAGCTAACCTCTAAAGGTTAGCTAAGAAAGGTTGGTGGAATAAAGTAACTCTTAGGTTACCTAGCAACAAACCGTTAAGTAACTTACGCAGCAGCAGTTTAAGGTTTCTCCACCATGCTTCACAGCTGCTTATGAATAAAAATCAACAGCACAGAGTGAAATCTGTGGCTACAACACCAGTTTTGTATTATTTCAGATATTTAAACCAAAATCAAATAAATTATAGATAACAACTGATATGTGATGTTTCTTTTACGATACATTTTTCAGCCATATCATCCAGCCTTAGTCTCTAATTATGTGATTTATCTCCAATAATTAACTGATTTTTATTCCTATTTCAGTTTTGATAGAATTGTCATTTTTTGTTTACTTAAAGGCACACATTTTTTTAATGTTATAAAAAATGCATAAAATTTTTGTAACCCTATGTGCTTTTAACTTAACAATTTTTGTCCTCATGCAAAAACATTCTTACACCATTGGCTTAAATGAGACTATAGAGAATAAAGCATCATTCTTCCTGACAGGTGTCAGATCTGATGGACATGCTGCCACATCTGTACAGAAACTTCCAGAAATCATTCTTTGCTGGCTTCTGCTTGAAGCTGGCTGAAGGTAATCAGCACGTCAGTTTCTTTTGTTTTGTTCTTTTCTTTGATAGAAGCAGGTAAAGATGAAAAATATCTATCTTTCCATCTAAGGTGCAGAAGCTGGAGATGCTCTGTGTCGGCACGTGTTTGCCGAGGCAGGCAGAGTCCTGGCTAAACACGTAGCAGCAGTCCTGCCTGCAGCACAAGAGGTAGCCAGCAGCATGCATACATCAGTATCACATCAGCTGTAAAGTTATGCAACCACTCGTCTAACAAGTTCAAACCTGAATGCCTTCCATTGGGTTTTATGTGATAGTAGTGCATTTTGTGAAGTGGAAGGAAAAGAATGCATGTTTACTTTTATTTATTATGTTTACTGATAAAAATCAGATAAGGTTTATTTTTAGTCCAAGAATCCAGAGCAACCAATCACCTATAGAAATCAGCAAATTATTAAATACTATAGCTATTTATAGTATAGCACAAACCTGTTGAATCAATAAACAAAAAGATTCATAAGACATTTAGACAATATCATCACTGTCAATTTTTTTTCTGAATGGGACTTTTTAAGCTTTGATAATCCGATGGGTGAAAAACTTGCTTTTCACCCATTTATAATCTGTTAATCATACTTGATTACATCAACCTGACCAGGGACTGCAGGTGGAAGTTAGTGTTTTGTTTTGTAGTGTTTTTTGTTTGTTGTTTTTTTTTTTGCTTTAACCAGGTAACATGCATATGACAGCAAATTAGTCATTGTAGTCAGAGAAAAAAAGAGCAAAATTTACACAACAAAAAATTACTCAAAACCACCAAATTTGGTGGTTAAAAAAACAAACAAATTTCTGAATTTCAAAAGTTGAATATTGAAGATGTAAGAACTTGTTTTAAGTAAATAATTCCTTAATCTTGATGAAAAGTAACATGGACAAGGCTTGTTATAAGTAAATTAATCTGCCAGTGGAAATGTTTCTTTTTTCAATATTAAGAAATTGTTTAATCAAAACATGCTGATTTCTTGCTAAAAAGTTACTTATAAGTTAGTTTTATTTTATGTCAAGTTTTCTAAGATATTTGAAACTGAAACTAGACTGAAAATACTTTTGTTTTTGCAGTGCAGTCAGAAGAGATGTAATTAAAGTTTTTTGTAAACCATATATCACAACCATGCACTGCTTGTTGTTAGTCTCTCACATAAAATCCCAATTAAGTACACTGAGGTTTGGAAAAGATTAAGTGATGTGAATAGTTTCTGTGAAGTACGGTGAATATTTCTGAATATTGAATATGAATATTTCTCTTCTTTCTTCCTTTCCTCCAAGCCTTTACTGAGCGGTGAACTGGGCCTGCCCATCCTGTGCGTGGGCTCCGTCTGGAAGAGCTGGTCTCTGCTGAAGCCAGGTCAGAAACTGAGAAAACTTTTCAACATTTCCTCTGGATCGTAACCGTGTTAGTTTTACTTCCTGCTCTCGTCTGTCTCTCTTCAGGGTTCACAGAGGTTTTGGAAAAGGCAGCGTCATCTGAGAAGTTGAAGGGTCGTTTCCGTGGCTACAGCCTCCTGATTTTGCAGCAGTCGTCGGCCCTCGGAGGGGCCAGTCTCGGTGCTCAGCGTTTCGGCTTCTCCATCAGCATGGATTATGGCGCCAACGCTAAAATCTCCTTTCAACACTTCTTCAGCAGCCAGTGACAACAAAGGCCACTTTATGTTTTTTACAGTTCACTCATCTTTTTCCAATCACAGTGACTTTAAATCATGTTTGTGTGAGACTGGGCTTGCATGTGATTTCACAAGATCCAACCCTCAAGTGAAGAGATTTAAAAATATGTGACTCTTTTTATTTGACAGCTTCTGTAGCAACAGATGAAATATTTTTTTATTGAACTGTCACTTTTTTTTTTTTGACTTTTAATGATTCATTTGCACTATGGCTTTATAATAACAGTGTTGGTGATTTTACAGATGGTTTGAGTGCAGATCTGTAGAGAGAAATTCAGCAATTAAAAACAATTTGATTTCACATAATCAACACATGAAGTCACCAGGCAAAAACAGCTGCTATTAACTTTGTATAAAACTTCACATTGATTCATAATCTTTATTCAGTTCTTATGAAAGCAAATTTGCAATAAATATAAATGGAACAGATTGATTAGACAAGCTGCAATTTTTGTTGTATTCAAAGACGATGCTCAAGTTTGACTTTTGTTGATTTTTTCTTATCCATAGAGTTAATTTTATATTTTTATAATAGAAGTGATCTACTTCTAATATGGTATTAGAAGTATATTATTAATTGATTTCACCATATTTCTACATACTAGTCCAGTATGTTGTTTCCAAGTTAGTTTCTCATCAACAATAACTCCTAAAAATGTGGTTTGAGGCACTTGGTTGGTGTTTAATGCCATCAGTGTACAGTATTGCATCTTCTTTATTAAATATATTGGGGATTTTTGTTCTAAGAAACATAAAACTTGCATCGTTCCCTGATGTAGTTAATTCCAAAAAAGTGAATAACAAAGTTATCTGCATCTACCTTTGCAGAAAGTTACAAAAGCCTTCCCAAGAACGGATGAACTACCAAAATTCCTCCAAGAGGGCATCAACAACTCATCCAACAACTCTGACTTAGAGAAACATCTATACAGTAGTGCAGCAGGCCTCACCTACCTCAGATATGGTCTGTTCATGACTGTAATAGCAATAGAGAAATTGGGCAACAATGGCATCCATGGCCAAGTTCCTAGGTTGGTCAAAGACAACACAAAGGCCAATGTCATTTTCTAAACTTTATATCTATCCAGGCTTTACCCCAATTCTCACCTGATGATTGCTGGAGATTGGCACCATCACATTGTGACCCAGGAAGGAAGAGCAGGTATAGATGGGCTTATTGTCGATCCTGAAGGGGAACTGTTCTGTGGATTAATGAAACAAAAGTTTGTGGAAGATGTGCTATATCTTAGTGTAAAACTAAGCTTTTAATGTGAGGTTCCTTTGCTGCTTCAATACTTGCTGTTATTGACATGATTAACTCTTCAATAGTGGAAAACCTTGAGGTAAAAGGTTTGTTCATCAGTTTGAGACCTTGTCTAAAATAAAGTAGGTATTGCAGTTGTTCATTCAATGGTGGGACTTAAATCCAATTAAGTGTCTGTGGCATGAGCTTAAACAGACACTGGCCACCAAAGTACCTTTATTAAAATAGTTCTGCAGCTGGGCCAAAATTCTTCCTCAGAACTAGAAAAAACACATTGCCAGTAAAACACTTGATGGCATTAGTTGCCACCAAGAGTGGCAGATTTTTTCACACGTTTGGGGATTTTTTTTTTCCCTCCATTAATAAATAGAATCATTTGAAAACTGCATGTTGTATTTGATTAGGCTATCACTCTTGTTTTCCTTTAAACTCATCGAAGTTCTTTCAGTTCATTTATCCACCCTTGGGAAAAATAGAACCAAGTGTGTGATAAAACACAATTACATTTAAATGTAAACAGTAACAGCCCAGAGAAGTAAGGGGGAAACTTCTCTGAGCTGTCCAGCAGACAAGCTGCAACCAAGACGAGGGATTAATCTGCCAAGGAGGAAGCAGCAAATATGTTTCCGTGGGCTCGCTATGCGGTAAATACTCCTTTTGTTTTGGTTTTTATCCACTGAATGCTTTGAATTAGTTATGAAAGAGAAAAATGAAAACATTGTTTCTAACTGGAAATTCTATAGACACTCAAAAAATATATATATCAACATATCTGAGGTAAAACATTTTCTTTAAAAAAAAGAAAGAAAGCTAATTCATGTAAATCCAAAGCTTTCACAGATGGAATTTTTATGTGTGAGGCTGCGTTGCTGATGTTTCGCCTGGTGGGGGCAGCATTGACTCCTCGGAGAACACACTTACAGAAACAATATTAAATAAATATTAAATAGTTACGATGTGAGTTACCAACAGTACAGTTTATACCCGTGTTGTGTGTTTATTTTATTTACCTTCCTCTTAGTGCTTTTTTGCGATAAGTCTGAAGTAAGTTGAGCAGCCTAACTGTCAGCGACGCTGCTAGCTAATAGGCTAACCGAATGAGCAACAAAATGAACGGCTGTTTTTAAACTACTGTGCTTTTTGTCATGTTTTTATAATTATGGGTATTATTTTAGGAATTTTTTTAAACCAGCTAAGGTTATGCTTCTATGCTTCTTCACATAAAACATTAAAGATATATATTTTTTACTCATTTTAAGGGTTGTAGCAATTTTCAAAAAAAAAAAAAGAAAGGACGAAAACAATAACTTCTTTTTAACAGAATTATCTCAAAAAATGCACTTTTACAAAAACGTAAACAAAAACCTCCGTCCAATTATAGTTCACACAGAGATAAATAGTACCAATATTTCACTGCAGTGCGCACTATGACCAACAAACTCTGTAAACTAGGGCTGGACAATAAATCAATAATAGATAAAGCTGTAGACAAAATCAGTGTCAATAGAGCACATGACTGATAGACAGAATATTTAATAACTTAACTGAACTCCGATCCAGAACCGCAAACATTCTGGGGGATGTAGACAAAGCAGGCGCTCAACATTTAACTGCTAGCTAAACTAGATGGGTGGCATGAGCTAACTCACTCTGGTTACCTAGCAACAATCTGTTGAGTAACATGCGCAGCAGTTGTTTAAGAAACTGGATAAAATAGGAAAGCTCATGTCACCAGATTGGCAGTATTTCTGATATTTTAAACCAAAGAAAAAATGTATCAATAACTAATGATAACTGCTGATATCAAACACTCATATTCCTATGCGTTTTTCAGTCATATCGCCCACCCTGACTATGAACCACATGTCAAACTCGAGGCCTGCTGGCCAGACCCGCCATAACTATATGTGGCCATCAAGACTCTACAAGGCCACATAAACAGAACATCAAGAAAACAGCAGATAAAATGCTATTTTATCAATAAATAAAACCAAATTTTATTTTTTATTTGTATAGTGCCACATTAATTAATATTTAATTAGTTAATTAACATTTTAATTTAGCTAATTGGTAGTTTTAGCAACACATTCTGCCACAACGGCATCTTTGACATTTATGATCTTGACATGGCTCGAAATTAATTGTTTGAAATCCCTGCTACAAACCCTAAGTTATAATTTAATTTAAAAAAACAAGGTTATTTTGCCTAATTTGTTAAAGCATGTAAAGATATATAACCTAACTAATTAAGATGCAATATAGAGAGAGCAATGGCTCCTTCCAAAGTTACTGGTAACATTCAAAGCATAACTATTTTACTAAAAGTTCATTTATGTCAATTATTCTGTGAAAATATTAAACTCATAGTAAATAGATTCAGTCGACAATAAAATAAATATTTTTAAGCGCTTACTTATGAGTTGAGAATTATGATTTCACAGTTAATCAAATTCCAAAATTTTGTAAATCTAAGACAATTTTAGAGAGAAGAGTTAATTTAACAGTTATGTTTTGGGGCTGTGGGTGGAAGCTGGAGTACCTAGAAAGAACCCAGGTACTCCATATTATCTTTGATGTCCTGTAGGGAGAACATACAAACCCCCTAATGGAAAAATGTGTTCTTTAGGTAAAAGGGGATTGATTGAAAAAAATATAAACAGCAGGAGTGCAATTAAGCATTATATGTGATTTATTGTACATTTCTCTATGTTTTTTTTTTCTTGAAAGGTGGGTTGAATTGGTTATTACACATTTATTTTAATGTACAATTATGCCACGAACTTAAACTAAGTTAAAGTTAGGCCTTTTAAACATCTTGACCAGGCCAGCAGTAGTAATATACATTTTAAGTACTCTTACGTAGCAGTTTTTGGTACTTAAGTACTTCTTTCTAGATCAATAACTTGTTCTCAGCCAGAAAGAACTACTGGCTCAGCTTTAGCTTTACCACAATGATTAGGTATAGATGAATAGATGGACACATGACAACATTAGTTGTGTGTAATAATTACCCAGAAATTATTCTAGTCATTTTAAAGAATACATTTTCTTTAAAATGACCAGCTAAACAATTAGCTTGTTCTGCTAACTTGCATGTTTTTAAGTCTACCTGTTAATTTGCTGTTAACGCCAGCTTTTAAGATCCCTGCTGTTCTCCTCTCAGGGCCTTGCAGTGAGCCCTTCAGAGAGATTTACCACCACCTACAATTCAGACTTTAAACCATTTCACCAACGCAAAACATTTCTGAAACCCATACCTTCCACTAAACCTGGTGCAGTAAACATGATGCGTATGGTAGGTTGGATCACCCGGATACACAGAAAAGCATCTCTCTTTTCTTGTGGCGTCACTTTTTTTGTTTTACATTAGTGTTTTGGCTGTTTTTACAGCCTGAACGTGATACGTCAGCTATGTTACTTCAACACTACTACATGAAAAACCCAGACACCAAAACCTCACTTGTTGGCCCCCAGGTAAGGCAGCACGTCCATGCATGCTTTCAGTGACCCGCTCCATGTTCATCTAGTTCTTCATTGCTAGCAGCAATAAACACTCATATTCTGCTCTGGTCCTACAGTACCCTCCGAATACACTTTTCCCAGTCTTCATACCTTCACTCGGCGGCATTGCCACTTCCTTTACTGAACAAATCAGAAATTCTGGTTGCTTAAGGGATGAGGCTCCATGGCACAACGTCTACGGTGAAAGAGGTACAGAGGCATTTTTTGAAGCAACAAGACGTTGAAGCTCCAGTGTGCTTGTTGACATTCGACCTGTTTACTCCTGTCGGGCAGCTGGCCTGTTGAAGCGGCAAATGGAGGACCCAAGTGGGACCACTGACATTCACTACGAGGAGGGTGAGGACACATTTTTCCCAGAACCGCACAACATTCTGGGGGATATGCAGACAAAGCAAGCGCTTCAGGCGCTCAACATTTAACTGCTAGCTAAACTAGATGGGTGGCATGAGCTAACTCACTCTGGTTACCTAGCAACAAACGGTTGAGTAGCATGCGCAGCAGCAGTTTAAGAAACTGGATAAAATAGGAAAGCTCAGTTTAAGTGGTAAAACAGTGGTTCAGCGCTCATGAAACGATAATTTTTAGCAAAAGAGAAGTGTTAAACGCAGGAGCCGAAATTGTTCACACCGCTTGAAACGTTACACATTTGTACCCTGCTTCGGTTGCTTAACGGTCGGTCGGCCGGGGCGTTAACGGGCAAGCGACTCGAAGATTACGGCTCTTTTTTTATTTATTAACTTGTTTTTTTGTGTTTTTGTTATCTGGACTGGCAGCTGAAACGCCCAAGCGGTACAGCAGGACAGGTCTGCTGAAAATTAAGGCTCAGACTTCGCAATTCACAGCAGAGTTTTGTGCCACCAGAGTTACAACGGACGTTATGCCCATGTTCTGCTCTCTTCTGCTCCACCCATAACGCCCCGTTTACGCCGAGCCGCTCGTCAGTTAAACAGCAATATTTTTTGTTGTTGCGGGCCTGTTAAAACGACACCAATGACCGGTACTTTTCAAAAAATTTCCGTAACACTCCCCGCGGAGGTTAGTTATGTTAGACATAATAATAAAGAGTACACAGACCGTTTTTTTTTGTCGTATTGTCGTTGATGTGCCGCCATTTTGGAACGGTCGCTATCTCGTTGAAAACTAAACTGAACGTTTCACGGTTTTTTGGTAGCCATATTTCGAAACCTTATTAAAACATTTTTTTAAAACGTGTCTTTGAATTGGATTGATACCCGATTCGGTATATTGCGATATTTGTAGAGGGTCTTACAGCAACAGAATAAAATATTCCGATGTGATAAGCGTTTTACAAACCACACAGCTGTGCCGTTTGTACAGCTACACTGTAAAAAATTAACAGCAATATTTTTGGTTTATTTTACCGGTAATAGAGAAAAAAAGGTGGAAGCTCAAAGTAAAATTTTTACCACCATGTTATTTAGAAATTTATAAATGTTCCAAACTAAATATTTAATTCTCAAGCTAACTGTTTAGTTTGCAAACTACACATTTAGTTTTGAAATTAAATATTTATTTAGGAGGCTAAATATTTAGTTTCAAAATTCATATTGAATACCAACCTAAATGTTTAAGTTTGAGCTAAATATCTAGTTCCAAAATAACATTTATTTTGCTAAGTATTTAGTCACAAACTATTTCATTTTCAAACTATATATTCTACTTGCTAATTAAATATTTAGGTTGCTAGTTAACTATTTAGCAAATGTTTATGTTGAAAACATAGGACGTGCTGCTTAAACAGTTATGTAAAACAGCATGTTTTATAATAGCATATATTAGGCTATACATAATGTCCTCTTTATAATGTCTGAGGTGTTTTCCACTGTCCTTGTCTGCTTTTGTGCTGGTACCAAAACAAAATCTGCTGTGACCGGTTCAAATGAGTCGCACTAACCCCAGTCATCAGGGAACCGGTCCACAGAGGATGTTGTCTCCACTGTACTACACACAACCCTGACAGACCTGCAGCGTCTTGACACTGATGTTAGGATGCTATTTGTGGACTTCAGTCCAGCATTTAATACTTCCCGTCCCTGAGAAGCTGATAGTGACGTTACATGACTTTTGGCATCAATGTCACTATGAATAGGGGACTTTTTCACCAACAGGCCTCAGATGGTGAGAATAGAAGACCGAACATCATCCGCCTTGGTCCTGAACAGAGGCACACCACAGGGCTGTGTGCTTGAATTCATGGTGTTTGTGGCTATAATGTGACAAAATGTAAGAATTTTATGGGCTATGAATCATTTTGCAGGCCAGTTAATTCTTACCCAAGGGAATGAATGCAGAAAAAGACATCTCTCATGTATAAAGTTTAATTCTCTTACTTGTGCTCCTGCAGGAGTGATTGTTTTATCACCATACAGAGGTCCCATCAAGTGTGAGGATGTCCTGCAGATTCTGCACAAGACCGCCACTCCAACTCACATGGGCACCATTCCACGGGGGACGGCTCCATACATCACACTGAATCACGCCACAGGTTCATCATTGCTGTTTTTTCAACAAGCTGCAGCTGAAAATGATCCAATCTATGTTGTGAAAAAGTAGGGACTAAGGGTTGGAGAGGGCAGGAAAAAAAGCAAACATTTAAGCTGAAATACTGGAAGAAATAGACGTAGAACAAAGTTTTATTGAGCAATAACAGCATCAGGATGTAGTTTTTTTCTAAAATACTTTAGTTTTTAAAAAGCGGAATTCACATTTAGTGCACAAAGGACAAATTAAATTATTTCTTAGTTTGGTCACAATTAGTTCACAATTTGAAAATTAAATTAAGCCTTAAAACATTAAAAATGCAGCTGATTGAGCAGGAGACAGTGAGAGGTACAGAATCGATGTGCTAAAAATAAAACCTCTGACAGCAAAGAGAAGTGATCTGTGCTAACTGTAAATAATTTAAATAGTTAGAATAAAGTGCTCTTGTCTGCGTTCTGAAGGCAAAGTGCACAGTAGATTAATTGACGTCGACTGATAATCCCTCTATAAATTCCTCTATTGTTGAACAGAGGAATGAGCTACAATTTCAGTGTGTAGACATTGGTAGACTAACTCAGAAGACTGACTGCAAACAACTGAAGAAAAAAAAAAGATTCCTAAAAGTGTTGACTCAGAATGCAAGTCCAAGCCACACTTTTCAGATTTTTGTTTCCCTTCAATTTCACAGCTTTGCAATACTTTGTGTAGGTCTAAAGGGTAAAAATATCAACACAACACATCAAAGTTCGCGTGCTGGTAGCGACTTTGTGACGGTTCAAAGGGTGCTAAAACTTTTGCAAGGCACCAGGAATTCACTTTTAACTTTTCAACTTTGATTGGATGCAGGAGTCACGGGGGGCAGCTTGACCGCCGTGAGCCAACCAACTGTATGTCCCGCCCCCTGCCCCGGCCAAGCCTTCACACCTGCATCCCACTACTGCGGCAAGTACGTCACAGATACACAACACTTATACACATATATGTAATTTAATCATTATTTTCTGACGCTGTCTTTGTTTTTCTCCCAGCTGTGGATGTAAATCTGAGCATCCTTTAGGTTGCTGCTGTGGGGCGCAACTTGTCCCTCCTCACATCTGCCAGAGTGGCGGCCTGCCACACCCCATCAAGAGGCCTCCACTGACCGAGTATCAGGACAGCTATTCTGCTAAGGTACAGACTGAGGCCGCAGATCCTCTCCTGACGTCGCCGTAATGTTCTAATCTCTTTTCTCGTCTCCGTGTTTCTCTACCCAGTGGTTCCAGCCGAAGGTCAAACCGGGCTAACGTCACCTTCCTCCTTGTCACAAAGTTCAGCCCCCAATACACAGCTCACGAAAAGAAGAGTTGTTTGTCTTTTGTCTGAAACATAACCAGTCGCGGTGTGAAGAGCTTTGTCTTTATCGCACCACCTGCGCTTTTCAGGCTTCACAGCAGCTAATTGTTGCTAAAACACATCAACGGTCAGAGCTAGTTTGGGCTCGAATGCATTCCCCAAGGACACAGGAGCTGAGCGTGAGTCATAACTCCCACCAGCCACCCAGAGGAGGCGTGTTAGTTTAGAGAAGGTCTTAATGTGAAGAAAACGTAGAACTACCACTCAGGGAAAATGATGCTTGAGATTGAAGTGACTGTATCTGATTTGTTTGAAGCATTGTTTTTGAGGGACATGTTTTCTAAAAAAAAAAAAAAAAAAACAATTATTGTGGGGGGTTTTTTCAAACCACACAGGGTGACATCAATACACCCAGCCTCAGTGCAGGCAGTTGGAACCAGAAGTTTACATACAGACATATTTTCTCTCACTGTCTTAAGTCATTCTTGTTTTAGGCATCTTAGCATTACTAAAATTATTTATATTTGCTAAATGCCTGAAAACGTAGCATGAAAATGCTTTTATCTTATTGTAATTTTTTTAATTCAGAGGTTTACATAACAGGGTTTGTATTTTTCCCATAGTACATTTCTAGGTAAGTTTTCAAATTTTCCCAGCTCTATAGTGCATGGAGATTATAACAATACAAACGAACTAAAAACAATTTCAATTCACTATAATATAATGTATTACGGACTTGTGATATTATTCTACAGCTACCGGTAAACTAAAATATAAGAAAATGTTTTGAAATATCTCACACACACACACACCTATACACCAGGCTGGTCCAAGAACAAAACACCAATTTATCAAAATATAACGTTTCAACTTATAAAATATAAGCTGAACTTTATTTCAATTACACAGATTAATATCATTGAGCCATTAGGAACAATAAATATTCATTATATTGAAACAATCCAAACTAATAGTGTTGATGTAAATTACCTTCCTGTTAAAACACAATATACAAAGACAAACATCTTAAAGTTCTGCATTCAGTTTTCTGGCATTTAGCAAATGTAATTTTGGTAATTCTGTAAACAAGAGCTTAGTCTGTGATTTCTGACAGAACAAAAATGTGTTCGGTCTATGAAAATATCTGGTTTCAACTGACTTACATTTTACAAATTTGTACTTTTCATAAAATGCCAGACCTCACTTTATCACAAAACTGAGCAGTTTGAATATCAAGCACTTTTCAAACCTTAAAAACACCCAACTAAGTTTCATACAAACTCTGTCATACATTTATTTGGTAATTATCAGGGATGTCTTGTGCTGTGCATCTTGGATCAAATATTTTGGTTTTCTCTCCACAAGTTTCTTAGTAGTTTACTGGATTTCTGACCCAGTCCTTCCAGTCAGGTTTCAGACTTTCCCTTCAGCCACTTTGGAATCACTTCTGCTGGTTGCTGAGGGTTGTTTGAAGCTCAATCTGTTCCAGTTTTACCATCTTGGTTGCCGTCCTGAGGTTTCTCCCAAGACTCCAGCTGCACTGTGCAGTCAGACAGACTTGATCCTTGTTGCCAGCAGCTGATGTTGGACTTTGTGGCTATTCAGTGGAGGCAAGGCTGAGGAAACCATGTCAATGCTAAATCAGTCATTTGAATTAAAATGTTTTAGTGCTTTTCTTTCTGATATTGTACTTTGCTGAAACCCATCATCGATGTGGTACGGTTTAAGTTGAGCAAAAAACTGGAGTTATCTACCAGAGCTGGAAAATGGCATTTAATTTGCTTATATATTTTGTGTGCTTTAAAATATAATTCAACTGGAGGAAAGAGAACCGCAAACAGAAAAACAGACAGCATAGATTTGTCTTTAACATCTTTATTCGTCTTTTTTCATTATTTTTTAACTATTGAAATTCATACTGTGTCTTCTGAATTTTTTTTTTTATTATTTTTCCCCCGTTTCTCTCTTCTTTTTTTTTTTTTTAAACAGCTTCTGTCATCTAACTCAAAACAAAAATCACCAAAAATGATTTCATGTTGTACGATCCACCTGGCGGACGGTCCCCGCTGGCTTATCCATTCTCCAGGTTGCTGTTCGGTGCTGTGGTCCAACACTGAGGAAGTTCCACCAGAAAACCAGAACTCCTGCATTTCCAGGCAGCAACAGCACCAAGACGAGCCAATAGGACGACCAATTACCCAGTGGTGAAATATTCTGATGGTTTCCCCATAATACTGCCGCTGAATTTATAAGCCCACATGGCAGATTTCAGAAAACAGGACGTCGTAATTTGCGATTGCAGCTGAAAGTATCGCCTTCTAATTTAACTGATATCATATTCAAACAATACAAACTCTGGAAAATCCTGGAACACGAGGAGTTCTGGTTCAGAAGGAAGAACTTCGTCAAGAAAAACAAATTCTGTCCTTGAGTAGGAATAAAAAGAATTGGAGGGATGCAACACTGTCCACCAAATGCTCCACTTTACCAGGACAAATTGACCACAGTAGAAACCAACGCCTCGTCCTCAAATACACTAAGTGGAAAGAAAGGAGGGGAAAAAAAAAAAAAAAAAAAAAAAGGAGACGAAGCTATTTTTTGAGAACCTGATCTGGACACCAAATCTGAACGAACCGAGCCGGTCCAGCAGGAGGAGGCAGCGGCTGTGTTTCAAAGCAAACCCGTCTCCCTCCACCCCCCCGTTCCCATAACAACGCTGGTCCCCAAATAAACCCAATCTGAAACCAAGCATGAAGCCGATAGCAAAATAAACAATTAGAATCTATATATATTTTTAAACAACAAACTCAACTTGATGCATGATTTAGGCGTTAAACCACCTCGGCTCTTATGCGCTGGACAAAAAGATAAACCTGGATTTCCATATAAAAATCTGAAAAATAAATTTCTCATCCACAATTACAGCTGTCCATGTCTGCTCTGACCGGTTGAAATGAACTGCCAGGCAGGGTGGGGGTGAAGGGCGGGGGAGGGCAGGAGGCGTCTGGGTTTGCTCAGAAACAGAGCTGCTGCCGCTACAGGTGAATTCGTATCTCTAGATGCACAAGAGCTGCGATGTAAGCAGGAGTTTTCGTATATCGGATTTAATGAATTTTGATGACTGATGAGTTTGCAGAGCAGCCACAGAACCTCACTGGAGTCCCCTGAAATTCTTGTCCTTCTTTAGCCTTGCTGTTGCTGAAACCCTCTTCCTACTAAAAAAAAAAAAAAAAAAAAAAAAAAAAAAAAAAAAAAATGGGGTTTGCTCGTTTTAGAGAAAAGAAAAAAAAAAAAAAATTGAAAATAAAGCAGTTACAAGTGTCGATCCGAACCGATTTAGATTTCTTGTAAAGCCTTTGGGTTGAAGTTTTGACCTGGCATCTCTCTCAGGTAGCTGCCACAGTTCCCAGGGAGCCACAGTGAGCTCTGCATGCTTTGCAAAACGGCAAATATGACACGTGAAATGCAAATGATGAGCTAGCGTCTGTGGGGCCCAGCGCCCCTCAGTTTACGAGAAAAAAAACAAAAATAAAAAGATTAAAGAGGAAAAAAGAAAAGAAAAAAAATAGAAATCCCCCCACCCCCCAACTGGGCCTACCGGCACGCCACTGACTTCAAGTGTGTAAGGTGTGTGTTTGCGTGTGTGTAACAATAAGAATGTGTGCGGCCACGGCCGTAAAGAGTCTCTGGATGTGCAAGGGCTCATGTGTGCATGAAGGCTCCAGGGGGTGAGGGGGACTTCTAGTATTTCATCCCTGGCACAAATTCCTTCGCTTCAGGATTCAAAATGCTCTTCCTCTGCAGAAGAAGAGGAGAAAACAGACTTAAAACTTTTTTCTTGTAAACAGGATGTGTGTGACGGGGAGAGGAGAGGCAGACTCACCGCCACTTCCTCCACGTTGCTGTGGTGGTCGCTGACCGACAGCCCGTTGAGTTGCTGCTGCAGCTGGCCGACTCCCTGGTTGTTGAGGTCACGCGAAGGGATGAACCAGTCCTGGTCTTCTTCCTCCAGCATTTCCTGGAAGCAGCGCTCCAGGAACTCCTGCTCCAACAGCTCCTCTTCCACCTGGGAGATGAAAAACAAACAAAAACACATGAGGAACGGAAAAAATATAGTACAGAGACTCTGTGTCACAGCATTTAACGTACACAATTCAAAGCAGCAGTATGTTACTTTCATGAATGTTTAAATAGAAATAATATAGCTAGTTTGGGCTTGAATTAAAAAAAACAAGCTCCTCTGTCATCTGTAGAAATGTACCGATCAGAAACAACCAGTTACAGCCAGGAGGCGGGTCTTGGCGCTGTCAATCACCTCTCTGCTATGCTACAAAAACAGGCTTCCGTAAAACTACTAATGGAAACAAGAATAAAGCTTCTTTTCCCCAGACATTTTTAGGGGTTGATTGCTGTACTGCAGTTAAAATTCCTTCATTAAACATTGCAAAGCCCTTTTTGTAATATAAAGCTAATTTTCAAAGTTGACTATTATACAGTTTTAAGTCTATTTTTCTGTTCTAGATTGAATGAAAATATTAATTTCACATCTAAATCTACTAGGACTTTTTGGCTCGACTGTGAGGAAATACGGGACTCCTACAACATGTACCGGCACATTACATAAACACACCTGTCTGTTATACTCCTCCTCGTTCTCCATCCACATGTACTCAGCAAACGGATTGGCATCGGGTCCGTCTCCTGCGTGCCCATTGGCCACCGGCTCTTTCCCTTCCTTTCCCGGCGCTCCGCCTCCCGGTGTGTTGGCGACCTCTGGACCGCTCATCTCAGCTGGCTCTGTTTGACGGTCACAGAATGAAAGTGAAGAACGTTACAGGGCTGGACAATAAACACGTAATCAATACCAAGAACAGATTCAGCAATTCCACTGAACTCCCATCCAGAACCGCACAGGATTCTGGGGGATGTAGGCAGAGGAAAGGCTTTAGCTGCTCAACCAGCGAAGGAAGGTCAGTGGAATCAACCAACTCATTTTCTCTCTGGTTACCTAGCAACAACCTGCTGGGTGGCAAGTAGTTTCAAGTTTCCAACTTTGGTCACCTAGCAACCTGTTGAGTTACCTGCACAGCAGAAGTTAAAAGTTTTCGCCATCGTCTCTCTACGCCCGTCACAATAAAGTTTGCTGGACAATAAATTGTCCTGGTATTTATTGCGACAAATGGTAATGTTGCTTTGAGGCCGACTTGATGTAATGTTAATGGCGTAAAGCCACAACACATCCTCAAATGTCAACAAACTTTAAGTTTTAACCAACATTCAACACAAAAATTAAATAGAAGCAACAAATGAAACGCGTTCTAATCAAACTGTCCTTCAAAACAAGAGCCAGCCAAACTGAAAACTTCTGTCATCCAGAAATGGAAAAAAAAACAACACATCATGCAAATTTTTAAGTTTGCTTTAATTTTTCATGTGAAGAATTAATTTATTGCTTATCATAACAGGCCCAGGTCCCTCATAACTGCTTAAAAACAAAAAAAATAAATGAATAAATAAACAGCATGGAGAGAAAACAGGAAAGGTCACGCCACAAGTTTGACACCATTTCAGATATTTAAAGCAAAAAACTAGTTTATAATTACTGATATCGACCGACACAAAATTGTTGCATCATGATGCGTTTTTCAGATACACCGTCCAGCACTAAAGCATGGTAAATGGCCAACAAGTTCAATATCTCTGCTGTTAAATTTAGGACAATCAGAATGATTCCCTCCTCATTATAACATCTTGATGACAAACAGCTGGGATGGATCCAGTTAGGCGACCCAATTCATCAACTAAATCAGCCTGGAGCCCAAACAGAGTCTCAGGCATTTTGTTTACCATCTCCAGTTGGATCAGGACGGCGGCGCAGCAGTAAAACACGCGTTTCATCATTAACCAGACACGAACACGCAGCTCCGTAACCAGGCAAACTCACGGAGTGTGTGGAAAGCTAATGGAAAGCAAGCAAATGAAATTGAAAAGCAGGTGGAGGCTGGAAAAAGCAGGAAGTGCAACTAATGAATTAAAACCTGAAAGAAATAAGTCTGAGCATTGAGGGTTGCAGAATATAATTTCATTCACGAATGCTGAAGCACGTTTTAATGTGACGTGGCTCAGATGACTCACTCTGCCTAAAGCGGCTTTTCATCCAGACGCTTCATTGAAGCAAATCTGAAGCCTAAAATTTGGACAAGGGCTTAAAAATCCTGCAAACAAATATTGTAAGAACAATTTTTACCAAGAGAAAAGTGGGTAAACAACTCCATTAAACCTCAACGCACATCAGGATCTCAAATTATTTTACCCCGTCAAAATCACAGACAGACAAATATCACTTCTATTTTTTCAGCTGCTGCAGATTGCTGAACATGATGCAATCAAGGCAAATAAAATGAGTCATGTGAAATCTTGCTGCTTGTTACAACACTCATACTTTTATCTTAGAAGAGGGATTTCAAAGGAAACAAAAAGCCTTTTGATGGTCAATCTTCAGTTTTATGCAAATTCTCTGGAGAAATCCTTGTTTTGTGATAAAACTCATCTGTAGAGAAACATTTACAGCAGTCATAAAGCAGGAGTCAAACATTTTCCAGCGTCAGGATTCGACTGTAGTTGCTTTCACCTCGTTATGGTTCAATGTTTGTGGATTTATCCCGTTTAGTTATGGAAAATTTCCATTTACAGATTTTTCTGTCGCGCATATCTAAAATATTTGAAAGAAAGGGCAGCTTGGGAAGTTGAAATATTTACACACAATGCTACTTGACACAATATTGGCTGTTCCCTAAAGACATAAAGACTATAGACGTTCTGCTGCACTGCTATGACGGTCTCCACTGTGCCTTTCAATGCATATTTAGGTATATTTGCTGTTCTAACCATTACATAGAGGTGGCTTTAGACTAGAATGAGCCTCAAATAGTCACCACAATCCGTGGAGTCAATGATAATTCTGCTGCAAATTTGTTGAGGCATAATTTTAATCCATTTCTGACCAAATTGCAACATTAAACATTTTAAGCTGCTGCGGTTTGCTTACACACTGCACTCAAACCAACCAAACTAATTGAAAAACCTGTTCCCCTCCTCACCTGTTGGGGCGCTGCACCAAGAAACACTGAATGAAACAATAAATAAAAATGGAGTGGTGTCAGATTTCAGCAGCGTAAGAATTTCTCTTTTCCAAAACTCAGTCATTTCTTCTTCTAGCGTTAGACTCGCGTGTTTTTTTGGTTGCATTTACCCAGAATCCCCTGTGCTGTTGTCCACTTCCTGCTTTTGGAGTTGTAGCCGGTTTGCTTAGCATTCATACAAGCATTCAAACTGCATATATATGCATTCGTATGACAGAGTTTGCTTTTTTTGGTCCACATCAGACCACACAAACATACCTGAGTTTCTGAATAAACTAGAGTTCAACTAAAGCGGACTAATCAGGACTGGTGTGAATGCATCCTCTAATACAGAAGGGTCAAGTTCCCATCCTGAAGAGTCACATAATTGGATCACAAACCGGGCTTTGTAAAAGTCGAGTCCGTAAGGATTTGATTCAGTCATTTGTTTTCAGAGTGTTGGCTTTAAGGCCGATCCATCTGCTGCTCTGTCAGCTGAGCCAAGTTATTTCATCTCAGAGGATGAAGTCGCCTAAAATATGGGACAACTTCTGGCCCGAGCGAAGGCAGACAGGAAGTTTCATTGAGAACCTCAGCAGCACGAGGCACGATCAGCAGCTGAGGATGACGCCGAGCCAAAAAAAGGCAAAATGTTCTGAGAAATTGGACAAGTTGTCCCGTCTGCCATGTCTGGCTCTGAATAAATCTTAATGGAAACATTTAGAAACACGCCGGATTTATCAACTTTTGCAGCTGATCAAATCGTTTTATTTACACCAACAAAAATCACATTTAAAGACAACACCAAAAACAAAAAACAGTAATGTTACCGTCTCTACTACTACATTTTAGGTAAAAGCTTTAATAGAAAGAGTTTTTCTACAGGAGTTTCACTTATTTTGCCTCACTGATTACAAATTCAGTCGAGTTGCATATTATATTCCAACTACTAAGGCTTATTTTACTCTTAAATTTTTTTAAAAAAAACTGAATACAATAAAACCAAATGATTGTTTTTATTGGTTTGGTTGCAGTCCTTAGTTTTGTCTAAGTGAGAATGTTTCACAGTACAAGTCTTGTCGTTTAATGCAAAAGTTTACTTTAAAAATGTTTAAAAACATTTTGCAGACATTTCAGATGAACTAAATGCATAAGTTAGTTTCATCCACTGCCAACTAAGAAACATTTCTCAAGTAGAAAGTAGCTTTGTACTTCAGTCTCTTTTTACACCACATAATTTACATCAATGTTAAATAGCATAAAATGTTTTCAATTAAAATATTGCTTTTTTTTAATAAATAAAAAAAAGGAACAGTTGTGGTAATCCCACTAGAAAACAAACTCCTTCTATAAGCAGTAAAGTAAATATCTTCAGGAAGTGAAAAAAAAAAATATCTAGTTCCCTTATTGAGTAAGACTTCCTCTTCCTTCAGTGGGATTTTCCCTCCCTCATCTGGGATATTTACGTCTCGATCAACAATAAAAGTTCACAGACGTACAAACAGCCTGTTGGTCACAAAACAAAGAAATTCCCCCAAGTGAAAGGAGTCGGGATTTGATCGGCACTTTTCTGACGCAGGCGTAATGTTACTACTATACTAGACAAGCCCACACTGATGACATAATCCTCCTGCTGCTGCTGCTACAGGCCAGTCATGACTCACATGGTAAAAAAAAAAAAATATATATATATATATATATATATCTCAACGAGCAGCATTAGGGCCGACCCGACCGAGGCGTCGTTTCTGCAATGTTTGACTTGCAGAAAACATCCCATAATGAGCCAATTCCAAACCTCAGACAGAAATGTTTCTCCTTGCACGTCCTGTGCAGCGCAGTCGCCATGTGCAAGCAGAGTTTACCCTGACACAGGCGGCTTTTTTCAGGACAGCGTGAACAAACATGTAATCTAAGTAGGTTAGAGGACAGAGGAAAGATGTGACTGAATCCGTCTAAGAGAGGCAATAAAGATGGCTAATCGAACGGCTATAACCGATAAATGAAAAACAAACCGGTCAGGAGAAAGAATCACTTTAAAGAGAAATCTCATGAGTTGCTTTCAATCTGAATAAATGTGTCAAAAATGACATTAAAGGTTTATTTTAAAAAAAAAAACAAAAAAAAACTATAAAAAAAATCAAAGAACTGGTAAAGCTTCAAATGAGATGAGGAAAAAAAACGAGTGACAAATAAAGAAAATAAGCCCAGTAATTATGACCCTGATAGAAAACTACTTCAAAACCAAACTCCTTTAAATATTTAACCTAGAGCCACTAAAAACAACTTAAACCCTACCATATTAGCCTGCAACTAGCAATTAAACACATTCAGCAGCCAAACCATAAATCCTCCTATTAAAATGCAACTAATGCACATTTGCATCATTCATGCAGTAATCAGTTAAGATAAACAAATACGATGCTGGAATCCAATTAGTGCGGTCAAAACACACCAACATATTGTGAAATTACTGTTTTTCATGCACACATCTTAAATTTTAGTGTTGAAATGTAACTTTCTAATACAAGTTTTTGTATTAAAAGATGTACATTTTTAACTTAAAACAACCAGATTTCCATCATCAGTGAAAGGAAGCAACTAGAAAAGTCATTTTCAACATATACATTTTAATTTGTATAATTAAACATACTGAGCGAATATAAATGTAACTTGAACTGGAAAGAAAAGGTTTTATTTATAATATTTTTTTCTTCTGTGAGGTTAAAGCGAAGTCTATTTAGCTCTAAATCCGTTACTGCATACAGGTTTAAAAATGTTAGTTCTTAAAAAATAAAGAAATAAAATTGACTACCAACTACAATTACATTGAATGTTCCAACTCTTTTTCTAAATTACTGTATTAAAAAGAAAAACTTGCATGTTTGTAAGGGTTATCTCCATGTTTTATATATATATATTTTTTTATTATTATTTCCTCATTTTCTTCTGCCCTCATTCTCCTTTAAGAGCATCAGCAGCAACAATTAGGATGACTAATTTTATGTAAATTAATCATTTTATCAGCAAGACTAAACCAAAATCCAATTCACCAAGTATGTTATGATTAATATTTTTTTTTAAATTACATGAAAAACTAAAGTATATAGAAAATATATATATATATATATATAAAAAAAAAATAAAGATCAAGGTGAGAATATAAACCAAATAAGTAAAACAATTTTTTTATATTAAAACTACATTTGTAAATGTTTTAAATGCATTTCTATTTTAAACATTGCATGATGGGTTTTTTGTTGTTTTAAATACACGAAGGGACGCAGGCGGTGACAACCAACTAATTCAGTTTATGACATTTTCTAATAATTTGTGAATTTTACACATATTTTACACGCTGAACTGTATGAGAAACCTTGAAAATATCAAATATCGTTAATTGGTGTCAGCAGGGGGGAACAAACCATTGATAAACTGTCCGTTTCGGCCATAATAACCAGTGTAAATAAGCGCCTTCCGAACTGTTTCCGTGATGTAACCGAGCTGCATGTAACAGGAGCGATGCGGGTCGGAGCTAACGCCTTGCTAACGGGTTCCTCCAGGTGTAAAGCTCTGGCCCAGGCTGCCTGTAGTGAACGGATTTAGCTGAGGTAATGCTCAGAGGCCGGCTGTAAACACACTGTCAGTGGACGGGGCCTAAAAAAAAAAAGGAAAGGTGAGAAGCTATCCCAGCAACAACAAAGAGCGGAGGGGGGGGCTGGCTGCCTGCCTCAAAACTGTTTTTACCTCAAGCTCAAAAAGCGCAAAACATCCCCAACAATACAAGCATCAAATTAAAAAAGGACGAGATTAGCTTTTTAAACGCTTCGAAGCAGACCGAGGACAAACGCAGGTGCTGCGCGAATATTTGAGGCCAAACAAAGTGGGCTTTGCTATCAGCTAGCAGGCTGCTACAGCATGGCAGCATCCCTGAAGCAGGTCAACAAAACAAGCGTCCGCTTACCAACATAACCGCCGTCTAACACGCATCAATCACCGGGCATTTACATGCAGCACTTCGAGATTTATATCTACCTGGCATTGTTCTGTCGGTATTCGTCTGAAAGCGCAAAGTTAATTGGGTTGAAGTGCCCAGCGAAGAGTGCTCGCTCGTCGTTTCTCCAGCGGGGGATTTCTCTGAGCTAAATCCTGTTAGCCTGCTGCTATCGTGCTCTGCTGATGCGTTCGCGGACTTTATAGCAGCTCGGACATGTCGCGACATGTCAGTGACAGCCAATGCAACTCGGCAAAAACGGTTTATAGTCAAGTTTTTAAATATGGGTTAGTGTGTACCAAAGGTTTGGGAAAGTGCGCAGCGACTTTACGGTAAAAAAAAAAAAGTAATATGATTAAAGATTAAAAACTAGTATTTTTTTTATATGCTTGTAAAGCATTTTACAATTGAAACCAGAAATTTAAATACAGGGGCGGCCCAAGCCTTTTTGGGACCAACATGTCAAAACACAAATGCTATTAGCACCTACTAGCATCAGCATCATGGAATTATGGCCATTGATTTCAACCTTAAATAAGTAGCAAGCTAAGAAAAAATATTTGGATTCTGATTTGATCTAAGTGTGCCATTTTATTTCAACCATCTGAAAGTAATAGCAGATGATAAACACAAAATGTATTGTAAACAACTTCGATATCTTAGGTTTCCACGACAGTGTAAGCACCCATCAACAGGAAGCAATTAACTTATTTGTACAACTGTAAAAAAAAAATGGAATTATTTATATATATATATATATATATACACACATTTCTATCATGTTCGTGGGGTCCCCCTGGTGGTGTGGGGGTCCTAAGCAGTCACTTAATTCGTAAATGTGTTTTTCCAGCTTTGTTTAAATCCACTGAATAAAACGAAAAAAAAATGTTTCCTCTGTTTGAAGTTAAATCAGACCAAACCTTTCATGCTTTAGGTCAGTTAGAATTACGTGAAGTATTTCTATTTGCTATATTCCACAACAATGACAGGAAGAATATATGTCAGATTTATTTATTTAGGTTTTCAAAATCAGCTGGAGTTCTGGTCCGTTCCTCCTGACAGAACCGGTGGAACTGAGTCAGATTTGTAAGCCTCCTCGTTCTATTCACTATTTTTGTCCTTTAAAGAATAGGAAATAAAATCAAGATTTGTAGGCATCTCTAGAAATGCGGGTGAAAAGGACAACATTAACAAACAGATTGTAAATCGCAACATGTTCAAACGTCAGGCAGAAAGCTCAAAAGCAGTAAATACATACAAAAATAATACAATATTTATAAATAATGCAAATAAATAAGCAATAAATCAATTAATCGCATGATAAAATAAAATGAGCTACATTATTTCCAGAATTAAGACTTGTACAGGTACTTCTTTTAGAAATGCAAATTTCATCCTCATTTTGTTCTGCAGAATGTCTTTTTGGGCTTTTTCTGTTTTGAAAAAGCCAGATTTACTTGTCTATGAATTAAATATTTCTTTTTTTTATTTAGTTTTTAATTTCTTTTTTTTTATTTAGTTTTTAATATCTTTACACATTTTTGTGAGGTGTATTTTAGAAAGGCAATTTTTTTTTACTTGTTAATTTATTATTATTATTCAGTTTTATAAAGACAAAATAGTTTTCAAATGTATTTATTCCTATATCTTTGACTGTTAGTTTAATGTTTTTCCTAGACAGAGCAGCAGGTTTTTAATCAAAATATTTTTTCCTTCAAAATGACAATAAAACAAAAAATAAACATATATTTTCCAGTTTTTTGATAACACATTTTCCAACTGTAGCGATTATTTTTTAAATGAGTTTAAAAATAAGAACTTTTATCTTAAGAATTCAGAGCTAACAATAGGTCCCTGAACGCAGCATGTGGACAAACATCCACCACGATGCTCTTCACTCTCTTCCACGAATGCTTGCGTGGCTTCGTGAATTAAAGCATTTCCCACGACTAATTAAGACATTCAAACGCTTCCGTTTCGTTTCAACACCACCGTGGCTGAATTTGGCTGAATCATGACGAAATAAAACATTTCTGATGTTCTAAATAGTGTGCGTGGAATTGCTACAGCTCGCGTTATCCACCTCTAACCTCGGGAACCGTGTCCTGACCTTTAACCAGCATTTTTCAGGAGTTATTTCCCTATTTTTGCACACACAGTTCGATGTAACATTACGCAGAAATAGATTCATGTTCAGAAGAACTGCGGCTAGTTAGTTATTTACACGGAGTGCGTCCAGCCTGCGCTGTTGCCTTTTTAAGCTAGTTTTCTCCCACTCACCACTGAACTTTAAGTGTAAAACGGGGGCAATCCGCAAGCCAGCTGTCAAGAGAGGAGGGGGGCAAAACGTCTCTTTAACGGTCCCAAAAACCCACGCTGGGAAGAAATTCCTCCAGTTAGCTCCAAGTCGCTTATTTTACTCTCGTGTCTTCGGCTCGGTTTGCTCGTGTTATTTAAGCTAAAACACGACAAAAAACGCTAGATTCAGTCTAAGCGCTGAGAGGGAAAAAACAGTGTCGTAGCCCGCTTGTCCAGTTGTACCCTTCACTGATTGGTTGAAATGTACGTCGCTCAGAGCTTCCTCGCCACGCTATTGGTCCATGTTGAAGACAGGTCCCGCCTGACTTCTCCATTCACGTAAGTAAACAAAATCGTCCTTTTTGCTCCTGTCGCTCATTCTTGTGATCATAAGAGTTTGTATTTGACGACGTGGCCCTTTTTTAAGGAGGTCTTACGTGTATTTTAGATGTTAAGCTCCAATGCTGTGCTTTTTCGAGGGACAGGGACGGGAATGATGGATGAAAAGAGGAATAAAAGTTACGCATGGACACTTTTAGAAGCAGTCATTTTCAACCTGGGAACATTTTTTGGGGTCGGGACCAACTTAGGGCCTCTTCAGAAATCAACCTAAATGCTAAAAAATATTAAGCACAGAGCATATGAATTTTAAAAATGTAAGAGATTGCAAAAACACCAACTGAATATAAGTAAAAGCAACATGTAAGTAAATATATTGTCTATTGATGCTGGCATTTCTTTTAAACCTGTAGAGTCCGGGTTGTGTCTCTCTTACATTTTTGTTTTGTGGGGCAAAAGTTTGGAAAAACATCTAAACTTGAGCATGTTTATCCTTATAATCATTTTCATTATTATTAGAGATAACCGTAAGCATTTTATTTTAAGTTTTCTTAATAAATTTGAAAAATATGTCGTCTTAAAGAGAGTTGTTGTTTTTATTTTGAGCGTATTCAATGTGTTCTTATAAATATACATTTAGTGGAGCAGAGTAGCGACTTCAAGGTTAGAATCACTTCCTAGTTTTTTATTTTTTATTTTTTAAAGTTCATAATGATTATTGTTGCAGCATTGATGTGATGCCAGCTTTTGGTTTTCAGCTGCAGTGCATCAGATGGATGCATTACTCCCGAATCACAGTGGAGGGCGACTGTAGCACACACTGTGGGTGACACACTGGCATTTAGTTTCAATCTGGACCACAGAGGAGAACTCTTACAGTAGGCGTGTGTTAGTTTTCTCTAAGCTCCATTCAGTCCAGCTCCGAGTCCAGTACAGAAACATCAGAGACCCTCATCAAAGTGCAATGTCATCCCAGTTTCTAATTTGACATTGACAAAGTTCAATTTTTTTCCATGACTCTCTTTGGTCCACTTAACTAAATGTAAATAATCTCTGCAACTGAATTTCAGCTTCTTTGTTTTGTTTTTCTTGGTCTCTGAAGCTTTTTTTTTTTTTTGTACATGCCTGTATTTGTTGAAAAAAGATGCAGACATTAAATTCAAGAATGCCAGATGTTCCCCTGTGTGTGTGTGTGTGTGTGTGTGTGTGTGTGTGTGCGTGTGTGCGTGTGCGTGTGTGTGTGTGTGTGCCTGCAGATCATCTGTCCACAGCGTCCTGCGATATGTGTCCCTGCACAAAGAGCTGCAGGAATGTATGATTAAACACATATGTGCGTGTAAGCTGAGTGTGTGCTGCAGCTACATGTTTAATGACGTCTATCTGGGAAATATCTGGTGTTTTTCAGGCTTTAATGAAGATTTTATGCATAAAAATGTAAAGAATAGAAACAAAATTGAAGCCTTTTCAAAATAAATGTTTGCCAGAACAGTTTTTCTTGCTGAGAGCTCTTCTGATTTGTCCTAATGCTTCTTTTCTTTCCTCTTTTAGCCAGTTGAATCTTGTCTAATGAGCTTTTATGACATAAAACTACTTTAAATGTCTTGCTGATTTGTTTAGATTCATATTATCTTGTGGAGAAATAACCTTTTTACACCTGATGGTGAAAACAGATGAAAATGAGGCTTCCTTTACCTACCTCCTTCCTTTGTTTACACAAACTAATATCTCATAAATCCTAAATAATGTGAGCAGGTAAAATTTATTCGCAAAACACTTTTTAGATACATAAAGCACTATAAAAATCAACCTTAGAACAATTTAAAGCATAAAACAAACACAATAAAATCATGACATAAAAACCTGGGAACATTTTTTAAAAGTTTTTAATGTGATTATAATGAATAATAAACCCTAATTAAAAATTACTTTATATTGTGGCTATAAATGTAAGCCATTGTAATCCATATCTAATTCCAAAACAGCATTAAGCTGCTCCATTTTTTTTGCATTTTTGGTTTAATGAATCTCAATCTGCATTTTGAAGAAGCTCTGATCAGAGAGGAATTATCCAGTCTAGGTTTTATTTATCAAACCTTTTAGATTTTCAAATATTCATCATCAGATCTCTTAAAATAAAGTGAAATGCCAATTTGGCTCAGCTCTGCATCAGCTCTGCTTGAATCAAATCACAAGCCAGTAAAGACGTATCCCAAATCTCCTTCAGCTGCATCTGCAAATGTATCGACACAGGTGGAAAAGAATGTACATATGTACCTGAATTATCACATTTTTATTTGTGAATAAAATGTGATATTATCCTCTGTGTCGCAGCAAAGGTGGTGCAAATGTACCGTGTTCATTTTCTAAATACAAATGAAAACAACATTCGGAATGAAACAGAAACAGCCTTTATTGTTCTGCAAAAGGAAAATTCAGCAACAAATATAAAAATTCACACAAAACGTCTTAAGTGTTAAAATAATATATAAATAAATAAATAAAATTAACAATAATACCAACAATATAGACTGTAATGAAAGATACTGTGCAGTTTCTAGAAATCCAAGGCATGTGCAACTGAGTCGAATCACGTTTTACAAACATTTATAATATGTATTTGTGCTTAACATAAAAAATGTACAATAAGAGTGAAAATGCTATTTGAAAAATGAGTAAAGTCAGAGTAAATCCAAACACCAACATGTATGGAAACACTTATGGACTTTGTTGTGTTTATTTGTAAAACAGCCAAAAATCAAAGCATGATTATAACAGTCCTATTTTTGGTGGCTAAAATTTTGCACTATCAGACTTCACTAAAGAATGGATCCAGTTCTTCAGCTTTTCCCAGTTTTTCTCTCCACTCACTGGTCTGACCTTCTCCTCTCTGCTCTCAAATCCCCTTCAGTCCCCCTCGCCATAAATTTCCTCCTTCGTCTTTGCAGTCGAATCATAAATCATAAAGTTTCCTTCCTGCTCCCCTTTCTTGCTTGCTATAACGGTTTTTTTATGACACAATAGCCCAGACTCCATGTCAAAGAGCAGCCACGTTTTCATATGTGCGTGTGTGTGTGTGTGTGTGTGTAACCTCCAGCTCTTTCCTGCGGCTCCGGGTCCCCACCCCAGGCTGTACAGTGCGACTCAAACATTCACGTGAATATACACTGGAGGAGGCGACACACCCCTAGAACGCACACTAAAGAGGAAGTGGCATGTTAGTCCTCGCACTTCCACCCAAACATACAGAAATACCTTCTTTAATTTCTGCACAAGCCCCGTTTTGTTGCACACACAGGTGATTATTGTCAGTTTTTTGTTGTTACTCACCTCTGTGGAGTTGCTAAGCATCAGGCCTAACGTGAATTTAAGAAAAAAAGTAGTTGAACCGTAAGATATTATATTTATCAAACTGTCTGGAGTCACTTCTGTGTTGAAACTTGTTTCTCTGCAGGAATATTTGGAGCCATGTCACTTCATCTAGAAACAGAAAATCCTATTTTTATTCCAAAGCAGCTCAAACTTAAACAGATTCTAGTTGGGAATACGTCTGGGCTTTGACTAGACCATTCTAACACATGCAGATGTGGGTAGAATACCCAAAGATTTTACTCAAATAAGAGTATCACTACTTTATCATATTTTTTGTGAAGTCAAAGAAGCCATCCAAGAAATTACTCAAGAGTAAAAAAAGTATTTGGTAAGAAGTCTGATCAAAACATCAATTATTTAATATTTAAAAGTCACGTCATCAGATGGACAAAAATATAAAGTTATGTAGCATTTTGGAATTATAAAGACCAAAATGACAATAATTCAAATAAATAATTATAAGATAACAAAATCAGGCAAAAGAAAATTTTTTTCATATCAATTAATTTTAATGTGAAGCTGCAAGTTTGTGTCTGTTTCTGGTGCAGTTACCTAGCAACACTAGCCCTGTCACCTAGCAACCCAAGTGGAGTTCCACAACATTTGGTCAGCTGGTTTGACCGCTGCACAATGACTGCTGGAAAAGACAAGTGTTTCCAGAAACCACTTGCTACATCTTTGTCTGTTGTGCGGTAGGCTCCACTTCTGCTTTTCAAAGATGTCCGGTTATATAATTGTGCATTTGATTGCAGCCATTTTCATGTGTGAGTGTGTTGAATTAGGGGGCGTGGCCAGCAGCAGCTTATTTGGAATTAAAGTGACAAGATGCACTGTCACTTTAAATCACTTCAGCCTGACCAGACTAAAATCTCATTATCTAAGAATGACTTTGTGCAAACCATGTAACAACCTTCCCTAACATGTTCAAGGAACCATAATAGGTCACCTTTAACTTGACTTTTTCACCTAAACATTGCAACTCCGTTTTGCTTGTTTCCGCAGAGTGACGTCTGCTGCTATCTTGGGAAGTAACAAGTTCTCATTCAAGCTTCTGTTGACATTTTTGGGCTATTTAAAGAAACTGCCAGGCAGCGTCAATGTGTGTTTGAGTCCGTGCACGTTAGTGTGTCATATGGCATGGGTGTGTTTCCGTTGCTGGAGGATTACTTCCAGAGTCCCTGAGATAATGTTGAATTTATGAAAGGAATGTGACACACTGGGTTCCTTCCTGTCACCTGACCCCATCTCTTCCTGTGCAGAGTTTCCTGAGTCTGAGTGTCCACCGAGGAGCCAGATCCTGACTGAGGTGATGCAGGGGCTGATCTTCAGCGCTGCTGATAGGATGAGGATGGATGCCGAAGAAAGTAGCAAACTTCCTCCAACTTCCTTATGTTTCGCGACTCCAGGTCTTTAAAGGTTCTCCGTGACAAACTGATATTCGAGGAAGAAGTAGCGACATCTATTAAGATGTTCTTAAGATGGTTTCACGCCTGACAGTCGGGTAGATTTGGTTCAATTGGGGACCAAAACTGCAACATTTGTTACATTTTCAGTTTTAACAGTGTTTGGTTCTGTGTCAGACGAGCCAAACAAAAAAAAAGCTGTTCACCTCCTCGCCTGTGGCGGCGCTGCACCAAGAACCACTGAAGGAAACGACACAAACACACTGCAGAAGAAGACATGACTGCAACTTCCTTCTTCAAGACATGTTACAGAAATGGAGTGCTGTCAGATTTTAGTGTTTGTAGGATTTAAAAAAGATCACTAGCAGTTTCTCCTGCAAGCACTACACTGTCACCTTTCTCTAGATTGTATTTATCCAGAGCTCCCTGTGCTTAGCTTAGCCCGAAATACAAACAAATCTAGTTTGTTTATCTTGCAAGGCCGGTGTGAATTAGCAATCAAACTCTGATTCAGACCAAGCAAACTCTGGGCCACTTCAGGCAGCGTGAACTCTGGTGCGGTTCCGATGCAAATGTGAATACAAGCGGACCAGAGACCGCGGTAAAAGCAGAAAGCAGAGCACAGTGCAGTAGGAGAACACGTCGCAGTGTGAACCGCAATAGCTCAAAATGTAACAAATGTTGCAATTTTGGTCCCCAATCAAACCAAGCCTACCCAATTATCAAGTGTGAAAATACTTGATAATCCACTTCCTGCTTTTGGAGTGGTCTCTGGTCCGCTTGGCATTCACATATCCATTTAAACCGCACCAGAATTCACTTCAACCAAACCAAGACTTGGTGTTTTAGACAGACCAGAGTTCAGTTAAAGCCGACTAAACAAGTCTGATGTGCAGTTAATAGTTTGAGTCCTCTTATGTGACCAACATGCATGTTTTCCTAAACACAAGTAAACTAGATAAGTGGAGGAAAACCTTAAAAACTATACATGTCTGAAAATGCTTAAAAAAGACCATTTCTGTCTGTCGAAGAGCTGCATGTGGCATTATTCAAGAAAAGGCTGAATTTTTAATCCTGGTTGTAAGTAGTATTGGACTCTCCCACCAAATACCTTTTCTTTAGAACTCAGTTTAGGATCAGGCACAAAATAAAATTCTGACTGGGACATCCTTGGATTCGCCCAGTACAATAAACAATGAAAGACGTTACAATATGGAGGAAAAGAAGAGAGTGAAAGAGGCGATGGCAGGCTTTGCATGGGGCCTCTTGGTTTTTCAGTCAACAGGGGGAGAGGTGCCAGGTAATGGCTTCCAGACCCGCACGCACGCACACACACGCACGCACGCACGCACACACACTCACAGATACACTCTAATTCTATTTGGAAGTCTGACAAGATGAGGAAACTGAGTGTATGTGAACATGTGTGTGTATATAGATACCCGGGGCATTTATTCCACATAATGAAAAGATCTGGCTTGCTTTTTACCAACGAAGGGTTGGATTAGCACTGCTATCTGTGTGCGTACACACACATGCAGCAACACTGTCGGTTCAGATCTCTGCAGATCTACTGAAAACACACTGCAGACATTAAAAAAAAACTCAGGATGAAAAATAAGCATTTTTGTAAGAGCTAAAATCAAACAAGTAGCACTGAAGTTGCCTTTACCTTGTGAATAGTAGGAACTTTTCACAAAGGCAAATATGACACAATGTAGAACCAATAGACCAACTGAGAAAAAAGAAAACCCTGCAAAAACACAAAATGCTTAACTGGAAGTTTAACAAGTGAGAAAAAGGTTTTTTGTTATTTGATCTTGCCAACAAAATCTTACCAACTAATTTTGGTCTAGTTTCTCGTGGAAATATTGTAATAAACTTGAAATAAGACAAACTAACTTAAAAGTAACTTTTCAGCCAGATATGGAGGCTTGTTTTAGGTAAATAATTCCTTAATATTGTCGAGAAAGTATTTGTTCCATTTGCAGATTATTTCTCTTATAATGAGACATTTTTCCCATGTTATACGTTAATTTATTTTCCACTGCAACTTGACCGTTTTCATGTTTGCAAGTTAGACCAGAAATACTTGGTAAGATTTGACATTTTTGCAGTGAAGGTTTTGTTGAACATCCATCCATTTTTCCAATTTCATCATTGGATTAAAAAATGCATTTTCATCAAGAAGTCAAACATGTCAACCTTTCCAACTCCGTCAGTGACGTTAAACATTATTCTGTCAGAAGTGACAGTGAAAAACCGGAGCGGTGCCGTAAGGGTCACCCCAAGTTTGACCAAACACACCTGGCTGCTTCCTGCCTTTGTCTGACACACTTACAGGGAGAGTTGCATCAAGGAAAGAGAGAGATAAAGATTAAAGGTTTGAAAACAATGTTTAAAAGATATCTAAAAAAAAATAAAAACGAAGCAAGAAAGATGAAGACAGGAAGAGGTAATTAAACGAATGGGAAGAAAGAAGAGAGAGAGCAACATTACTGGAGCAGGATACAAAGCCAGGGTCAGAATTACTCCACCCTCCGTCTCTGACTTACACTCTGCTGAGGTAAATCCCCCGGCATTCCCCCCGTATGTGCTGTCATAGCCCTCCCACTCCTGCAACTGGTTCATGTGTGTGTGTGTGTGTATGTCACCACTTTTTCTTCTGACATTCATTTGCAAAGCAGAGAGACGGAGCGCTCGGCCAAATCACAATTCCACCGAGAGAAAAGAAACTTCCTCCTGCAGCTTTTTGCCGATTCTTTTAACATCCAGTTTTGGAGATTCTGCATGCAAAACATTTGGGAGGTCTTGCTTTTTTAACAACAGCTTTCCAGAAAAGCATCCTCTTGTCTCCAGCTGCGCTTTTCCTCCGGTCCTTTATCCATCCATCTTTCTCTCTCTCTCTGGAGGCAGAACTCCAAAGTTTAGGAACATTTCTCACAGTCCAGCAGAAGAACGACAGAAAAAAGAACGACGGACTTGAAGTGGTAAGTCGATTTAAGTAGGAGAAACCTTTTTTGATCATGCACTCGCAGTTCTGCAGTAAAAGTTTATTGATTGTGAAGCGAGAGGCACGAAAACTTGAAACCTGAGACCTATGATTCCTTTTCTGCTTTTGTTTAAAAGAACAAAGGAATTGTGTCCAGTTGTTTTTATGCACCAGTGTATGTAATAACAAACGACACTTTTATGCATTTTTTATCCAAAGATGTCAAACTGAGAGAGCTCAGTTGTAATTAGTGCATTAGAGAAGCCTCTAGAGGAGCTTATATCCTCTTGATTACTGCAAAACTTCATCATGAAGTCAAGTAGAGCTACAGTATTTTCATCCCCCTGCACAGCGACTTTCATGAGGTAGAAAGAAGAGATAGGACGAAAATAATGAAACCCATGTGCATTTTTATCTTCTCTCTGGTTTTACCATCAGAGCAACAAAGAGAACAGCTGGCAATGAAAACCAGCACTTACTGGTGCATAAAGTGCAGACTTAATACACACACACAGACACACACACACACAGATGTTTTATGTGTGCACAAAAAAAGGTAAAACCATGGGCGTCATTATTAAGTTGAGCAGTAGAAAATAAACTAACTTTTTGCATTTACACAATCGAACATGCACAGATTCTGTAAAAATACAGAATTTAAAGAAGAAAATTACAATATGTTTGAGGAAGAAAATGTCTGGAAAAGTGTGGAAACATTTTTCCAAAAGATGGAAAAGTAAAAAATGAAATGTGTAGATGTCCATCAAAGTTATGCTCTGTAATATTGTCTGAAAAAAAAAAAAACAACCAAAAATGTATTTTTATGTGTAAAAAAAAAAAAAAAAAAGTCTGGAATGTTGATATGAAAACATGGGAATTTATTGCAATGTTTATCATTTATTGGGATCAATATCTTACCTTGATAAGAATTTTAATTTAATATTATCACAGATTCCAAGAAATCCTGTTTTTATTAAAATAAACTAATTTGTGTTCAATAAACATCAATAAATTGGAAAATATGACAGTTTTAGTGACAGAAGTCACACTTTTTCATGTGGCTGGTGTCTTAAAGTAATGCGTTACAAATGGGAACGCTTCTTAAGAGCAGTATTCGTGTTTGTGGAATAAGAAGTAATTAAAAGTCACAACCACACAGATACTTAAAAAAGAAGCAGTACATAGTTTTTATTATCACTTTTATCATAATCAAAGTTTTACCACAACATGTTGTGGTAAAACTCAGTGTGTAATCTTCCACCTTTGTAAGAACTAAATGAGTTTTTTCATAGAAAACATCGACAGTCTTTATGTTTATAAGATCCACAATATTATGGTTGATGCTTAAACTTGTTGGTTTTTCTCGTTAAAGTCTCTGTCACGAACAGAATATTATAAAAAGTAAACATAATCAATACAAACATCTTAAATTTGTTGCTGTTTTAACGTGAGTCCAATTCTCTGCAGAAACTGGCTCCTGTAAAAATGGCTGAGGAGGTCCAGCTGGATTCAAACCTGCAGATTCCTGGTAAGACCCATGTTTGTTTTATTTTTTAATTCGTCCTGGTTGAAATGAGTCACTTCTCCTGCATCCTCTGGAGCGCTGACCTATCGTCGTCCCACTCCCACTGGGGTCCACTGCCCACTTTGGATTCCAGTGACATTCCAGTCATTCCTGCTCATTTCAATTATCCAGACTCACTTCAAGAGAACTCTGCCGCTTCCTCATTTCTTACCGTAACCTTCTTTAGTTGTGGTAGTTCTGTGATTATATCGCTAGATGTTGTTGTTAATCTCTTAATTTCCAATTATTTGTGCAGGTGGGAGTTTATCCATCCCATCTTCGCCGGCCACAGCCAGGAACGACTGCAGCATCACGCCGCTCACGCCCTCGCCTTCACCGGTAACCAGCAGCCTCTCACCGCCACACACCCTTCCCGTTCTCTGCTCTCTCTTTATATAGAGCTTCTATCTGTTATTAGTGGGTCACAAGAGGCTTACGCTGTCAGTTTACGGTCGAGAATAAACATGAAAACCAGTACTTCAACAGGAATGTGATGTGGGGAAAAGAAGTGCACAGAGAAGAAGTTCAGCAATCACAAAACTGGTTGTACATTATGTATTTGAACTCATTTTTCAAGATAGAGTGATCTTATATATAAAAAAACTGATTCATTCCATTTAGCTTATAGAGGGGTGTTATATAAAATCAGCTTTTTTGAGCTTTATATCATAATATTTACTTCTCAAGCCAAAGCTGCAGGCAAAGAACAGGAGATTGTTAAAGAGACAAAGGCCAAATTTCAAGGCGCCGAATTGCAAAGTCATACAGCATTTTTATAACAAATGAAGGTAAGCATAGTTCCTTGATTGTGTTATAAAATGGCTGTATGTGCCTGGAAAATACCCTGTACCGTCCCTTTAAATGTCCCTTTGCAAATTGCTTGTTGTAGCAGCAAACGTTTGGCATCATTCTGACTCTCAGTTCATTGAAATTGTTTTCCACCATAATTAAGGTCAAGGATTTCCAAAAGCTTATTGTTTGCCTCCTTCATCTCCTCCAAATCAGTTTTTCTGAGTTTTCAGAATCAGTGTCAAGTGGGAAAACCCAGTTCTTCCCAATGTCAAACTATTTCACCAAAACCGCCCCCACAGGAATTATGATGTTCAATCTTGTGATCACAGGTTATGTTAAGCTAATCATAAATTGTAATATTCTGGAGTGTCTGGTGTTCTGAGGGATATATATTAGCTGTGTTTCTCGTTTTAGGAGGGTGGTGGCGCTGCATGTTTTTCAATGACGTGTGATTTTAACTGCATTTGTCATTTAATTGGGAAATGATGTTGTTTGTTTTGTTGGTTTTTTATATATTAGCAGAATATCAACAAAGTTCTGCACAAATTTGTAAATGAAAACCCAGTTACTGACACCAAGTAGCTCAATCAGTAGTTACAGCTGTCATAGTAAAAGACTGTTAAAATAAAAAACAGCTTGAACATCACAGATAAATATCTTCAGCTACACTCAAATCACAGTAAAATAAAAAATAAAAAAAGATTTCAAAAGGGCACTTTTCTTGTCCAGCGATAAAAGAAAAGGGACTTTTAGTGTCTATCTGAATAACTACATTAACAACTCCTGCCTCTTCTTGTGGCAGAGGGTGGAGGTCAGACCCAGAATGGCTTGTCCCTTCTCTGTCGTCATCGCCATAGACTTTGGGACGACCTCCAGCGGCTACGCTTTCAGCTTCACGCAGGACTCCGAAGCCATACATATGATGAAGTAAGAATCTGCTGACATTCCTCCCATTTATACAATTTCTACTTATTTTAACTCCCATTTATGTCACTGCGTCGCTCTGTGCAGACGCTGGGAGGGCGGCGACCCCGGAGTGGCCAATCAGAAGAGCCCAACATGTTTGCTCCTGACTCCTGATTTGCGGTTCCACAGTTTTGGGTTTGCAGCCCGGGATTTCTACCATGACTTAGACCCGGAAGAGGCCCAGCACTGGCTCTACTTTGACAAATTTAAAATGAAAATCCACAGCACCAGTGTAAGTAGCACACGGTCAGAAGTTTGCATACATCCTGTCATGGGCAAGAAATACGTCACGTTCAAATATAAACACACACCCAGACTGATGTAGCTCCACATGCTTCACCTTAGCCACATACTTTTTATAGCCTTCAACAAGCTTCTGCTAGAATCTGTTTACTGGTGTTTCAATTATTGTCCACAATTTGTTAATAGAGTCAAGGTTTGGGCCATTTCAGAAACTTTATCCTCATTTGGTACCAGCGCCTTGTTGGTACAACCGGCTGTCTCAAAGTTTCAACCATTTAAACCTCAAATGAACTGAAATTTAGAAAATTGTTTAATTACTGTTGAATAAAAACTCAGAAATCAGCAAGTCTGAAGCTTAAACTGACATGGAAGATTCAAAGTAAGAGCAGTTATCAATAAAAATGCCCCTACTCTGCTTGGCATAGTCAAAGTAAATCTTTCAAATCTAAGAACAAAGTACCAGTTGTCATGCATGATTACACAAAGTTGATGGTCTAAAGAAAATGGAGGAATATGTTCAAGTTTTTCTATTTTCAAGCTAAAATCAACAGCTTGAAAATCTAAAAAAGTTAAAACCACATTTTCCAGTTGGACGATCTTCCCAAAAGAAACCCAGAATTAAATCCTCATTGAACGGATTGTGGCAATGTGATCAAAGACAACCAATCTGAACTATTCCTGAAACGATTAATCAGGGGAATAATGATTAATCGATTATTGAAATAATCATCAACTAATTTAGTAACTGATTAATTGTTTACTGGAGAATACAGACTAAAATAAGTGTTACTTGCTAATAGAAAATCACATTCAGAGAAGTAATTAAACCAAAACTGTACAAAAAATATAAAGATTTTGCATTTAAGACCCTCTGTCTGCAAACATATTCTACCCAGAACTCCTCAAGTGTCAATTTTTAGCTTCACCCAGTTCAAATTCTGTTAAAAATAATCTAATTTTAGAAACATTTTCTATCCAATTTTTGATTGGTCAACAGGTTAGCTCTACACTGCATTGATGCTAAGTCAAGCAGAAACATGTTGGTGTTAGAAGTATTTGTTCAGCTGCAGATGCATCCTCTGCTACAAAAAATCAAGCGAACACCAGATGTGCAGCTGCATCTTAGGCAATAGAATGTTTATTTTCTTATTTATAAAAAATAATTTAACTATTTTTTTATTTGCATCTTCCAGTGTGTTTCTAATATATAAAAGGGCTTAAAAAAAATCTGTGGAATTTGCCAATTTTCTTACCCGATTAATCAATTAATCGTCTGAGTAACCAATTACTCATTATTGAACTCATGAATTAATGAAAACAAGCGTGTTCAAATATCCACCCGAGGTTCTGCTTCAGGAATATCAGGGGCTAATAAAGCTTGTGGTTTCCACGTCTCGACAGGATCTGACGATGGAGACGGAGCTGGAAGCTGTCAACGGTCGAAAGGTCCGGGCCATCGAGGTGTTTGCACACGCCCTGCGCTTCTTCAGAGAACACGCTCTGAAGGTAAGGCCTCGGTCGTCAAGGCAACGCGACGTCGCGCAGTCCGTCGCCGTGTTTCCAGATCGAGGGAGTAGTGGTACTCAGAGGTGACTGGAGGTTCTGTTTCAGGAGGTGAAGGACCAGTCGTCTTCGGTGCTGGAAGGAGAGGAGATCAGATGGGTGATCACCGTCCCAGCTGTGTGGAGGCAGCCGGCCAAGCAGTTCATGAGAGAGGCGGCGTACCTGGTAGGACTTTGGCACACGTCTGATGTCGAAGCAAACCTGTCCTCAGATTAAAAGAAAACATTGCCTTTGCGTGGGAAGGTTTCCCTCCACATCATCCTTCCAAACTAATTATCCTTCTAAAAACAAACAGCTTGTGTTCTCAGAAAAAGTCTTTTTTAAAGGGCATCTATTATGTAAAATTAATATTTTGCGCCTTTTTGAATTTCATTTGGGTCTCAACTGCTTCCAAAAAAAAATCAATCTGCTTAAAAAAATCACTGAACTGTTTTATGGGGTCTGAAAAATGTGCCATTTTAAAAACCTTTCAGTTGTTAAGTCACATTCCAATGACCCTGCTCTGTTACCTAGCAACCTCAGCCAATCAAAGACCTGTTACCTAGCAACCCCAGTGGAATTCAGCTGATTTTACCACTGTCTGTTGCACAATGGCTGCTGGAAAAGACAAGAGTTTTGTTGTTGACTTACCATCCAGAACCCACTTACTGCATTCTTGTTGGTTGTGCAGGAGGCTTCAATTCTGCTTTTCAAAGATGTACTGTTGTATAATTGCGCATCTGTTTACAGCCATTTTCATCTGTGAGTGTAATCTTCAAGTTAGGGGTGTGGCCAGCAGCAGCTTAGTTGGATTTAAAGTGGCAAGAGGCCATAAAACAGCTCAAAATAGAACTGACCAGACTAAAATCTCGTTATCTAAGAATGGTTGCCTGCAAAAAAATGTAACCCACAAACCTTTCCTAACCTTTTCAAGGGAGCATAATAGGTCACCTTTTAGTTTTAGAGGAAAATGTCCTTTTATAAATATCAATTACTGAACCTTTTCTATTAATTTGAGAATTTTAGGAAGCCCAGTTCGTATGTCTGAGAGAGAAACAGAGAATAAGGAAGGAAAACATCAAGCTGGAAAGAAAGCCTGGGATAAAAGACAGATTAGCGTTCCCATGAAGGATTCTTTACACAGATTACAGAATGCATTTGGCTTTGTCTGTGATTGTATGTCACCCTATGAAAATGCTCACACCCTTTCTTATTGTGTACGTGTTAGAGCGACTTGTAGGAAGTGTGCGTGCATGCACAGGAATGCATCAAGCAGAAGGTTCATGCAGCTCTGCATCTCTTTCTGCACCTCTTCCTGTTAAAATCACTGATGTCTCTCAGCTCTGCACACAGAATGAATCATTTATATTTTTTCCCACTTGCTTCCATCTCAGGTGAGTTCATGAAAAGTCAAATAGACACACACACACACTCTCTCACACACATGCTCTGCGCGGGCTGCTGGCTTAAGGCCTGTCAGGGCGTGTGTGCTTCCTGCTGGTGGTGATGTCATTAGGAGCGAACAATAAGGGAGACCGGCGTACAAACACAGGAAGTAGAGAGCAGACCCCCGCCCTGCACAGACACAAACTTATTGTTACAGCCTACTCAACCTTACGCCCCATAACATCACGTTTAATACTTATACAAGTCGTTTAAATCTTTCATCCTAACAGATAATACACAGTTCAGGTCAGGTTTGACTGTTTTTATCTTTAAATCTGTTTAGTGAAAAGGGATTCTTTAAGTGTCGCCACTGTTTTTCTTTCCTTTGACCTCTGGAACCTCTCCTCTTTTCCATCCAAAGGTCAGTGTGAAGTACACAGCTCTGTGTAGTTAACATTTTATCATGACCTATAAGCGAAAAAGATAGTCAAAGAAAAACTATGTCCACCCTATCATTCAGTAGATTGTGGAACTTCCTGCAGCAGCGATAATATAAAGCTTATCGGTCTCTTTGGGCTCATTACCTTGTTGATGACCCAGTTCGGACAAAGACCCAGCTCATTTTGCACGTTTTTATGATCCATTTGGGTGCTTCTAAAAACAACCAAGTGATAAATAAAAAAAATTAAAAAAAAAAAAACACCCATAAGTAAATGACGTTTTGGTGTCTGGAAAATGAGACATTTCAAAACCCTCCAGATTGTTAGGCCACATTGTCTGTCTGTCTGTGCCGTTACCTAGCAACCCCAACTGAGCCCAGCCCCGTTACCTAGCAGCCCAAGCTGAGCTCCATCCAGAAATCACTCGACGTATTCTTGTGGGCTGTGCATAAGGCTCCACTTCTGCTTTTCAAAGATGATTCTCATCATCTAAAATTGATTTTGCGTAAAAAAACACAAACAAAAAAGTAAATAAATATAGTAAACATGTATTGCATCGCCCACTGCCCGTCCTGACCTATTCAAGGAAGCCTAATAAGGCTACTGCATCTCTGTACGCGCTGGTCTCTCTCTGTCGCTGTACACTGTACGTCTCTTCTGCGTCCTCCAGGCTGGACTGGTGTCTCCCGACTGCCCTGAGCAGCTCCTCATCGCCCTGGAGCCCGAGGCCGCCTCCATCTACTGTCGGAAACTCCGGCTGCACCAGGTGATCGACCTGAGCCTGCAGCCAATCACAAACGGCCTGGACCTGGACGGGACCCGGCCCTTCGACTCCAGCTTCAGACAAGGCAGGTGGAGCGGCAGCCAGGAGTTTTCTTCATTAGCATAAGCATGAAACCTCACTGTTTGTTTTTGGAGAGAAACAAAGAGCCGGGGGGAAAGACGTGACCTCAGATGTGGCTCATGTTCTTGCCTCAAATGGCTTTACAGATGTGTGTGTGTGTGTGTCCGTGTGTGCGTGTGTGCGTGTGTGTGTATTTCGGGGAAGGTTATGTAAAGACAAACCACTTTGAACAGGGCATATGTTTCATGTAGAGCTGCCAGAGAAGCAGAAATGGATTCATGAGCTGAGGAAGAAAGAGGAGAAGAGCTGTGTTTAAACAGACCGCAGAATTCCCAGAAAGGGGAAGCGTTCATCCGAAGGCTCCCTTTAATCAACATTACACTCTGCCTGGGACGCTTTCTCTGGAGTTCAGTTAAATTTGCATCTAAAGGCAGTACTCTAATCTTACAGTGTAGGAGTTTCATCAGAAATAGCAAAAAAATGTAACCCATAAACCTTTCCTAACCTGTTCAAGGAAGCATAATAGGTCACCTTTAAACTTTAGAGATCAGTATCCTTTTATAAATATTAATTGCTGAACTTTTTCTGTTAATTTGAGGATTTTAGGAAGCCCAGTTTGTGTGTCAGAGTGAGAGAACGACTTTTGCAAAAAATGTTCTGTACAGCCCATAGACACATTATAATCTCTTCAAGGAAGCATAATAGTTCACTTATAAAGGAGAACATTTTGCATATTGAAGAGTAAAAAGCTTTTCAAGCTTCAGCTGGATTCAAACTCTGCCTCAGTTTGCAGGACTAAAACACTTTTTAGGACCTAAAAGCACAATGTGGAACTCAGAGGGGGGGGAAATCAGCATGCATAATTCAGCGGGCGAAGAACATGGCGTCCAAACTCCCCTGCAAAGGCCCACTTATACATACGCAGCCTGCAATGCACACAAAGAACATTCACACACTCTAAACACAGGATATTGTAATTGGAACAAGGTGCAGTGTGACTGTGATCTCACCCCTCCTGGCCTGTCACTCTCCCTCTCCTTCACTCGCTTTCTCTTTTCTTTCGCTTTTTCTTTCACTCTCTCACTTTATTTTCTCTCTGAGGTCGGTCCCATTCCCAGGACCAAAAGGACAGAAAAAAAGCAACCCCACACAAATACAGACACACAAACCTGGCATCATTGACCTGTTTTTTTCATCTTCTTCTTCTTCTTCTTCTTCTTCTTCTTTCCTGCTATCTTTAGTATTCCTTCCACCTCATTTCGTGTCCAAATTTAGCGCTGGGGAGTCGTAAAAACGAGCACATGTACATTTTCTCTTCTGCAGTTTCATGTAAAACGTTTCCAGACTTGCTTGTCGCTCCTCAACAAAAACATACACATGAAATCGAAGCTTGCGTGATTTCACTCGGCCTTCGTTCAGCTTCATTTACAGAGCACACACACTCACTATCACACAGGCGGCCATTCAAATAAGTCTTTGCTTTCAAGACGCTGTTGCGCAACAGCTTCACGATCCCATAACATTAAACAGGGAATATTTGTTTCGATTTCAACACCCCCCTCGTGGTTTTCTGAGAAGTTTCTTGTGTGCAGTTTCGTCTGAGTTTCACACAAAGCAGAGGTCTGCATTCAATGAGTCTAAAAATAAAATAACATTTTACATCAACGTAATTTGCCTCCATCAAGACGATATTGATTTGATTTGACTAATAAAATGATATTTAAACACAAAACTGTTTGGTTGAAGCCCACTTTCCGTGGCTCTTTAGAGTCTGGAGGGCCACAGAAATAGTTATGGCGGACCAGATTTGGCCCCCGGGCCTTCAGTTTGACACATGTGAGCTGAAGCTTCTCCACAATCTTATGTGGAGCTAAATAGGAGCCATAAAGGTTGTTCAAAAGAACCACAATGAAAAACTAAAAATGGATTTGCAACTTAAAAAAAAATCAACTGAAAAAAAAACTTGGAACTCAAAAAAAAACTTTAAATCTGAAAAATAATTTTTTCAGTTTCAAAACTTTTTTTCCCATTTAAATATATATATTTTTTCAGTTATACATTTTTATTTCAGTTTCAAACTTTTTGCTGGGTGTCAAATCTTTTTGTTTTTTCAGGCTGGACGTTATTATTTATAGATTGTTCATGATTTGTTTGAACTATTTACTAACAGGGTGCACCGACAACTTAAACTATCTTTAAAACTAAGAAATGAGGTGCAGAAGTTTATTCTGTTTTGGTTCTGATCAACACATGGATTAAAGGTGGAGACTCAAATATTTACATACACCCTGGCGACTGGATTCAAATATAATCTAATGATCTCAGAATGTCTATTTTCATCATCTAATCATATTTTATATATTTGATGTATATTTAGTCTTTAAAACCACAGTAACTAACTTTTTGGTGGTATATTATCTTCCAACACGGCCGTCAGGAACATCTCTTCTTCTCCAGCTCTGTTTCGCTTTCGTCTTAATTTCTTCAGTGATTATACTTTAAGTGTGTTTACATGGGGAAAGAAAAAAATGTTTGACAACCAGAAAAGCAAAGTGAGGCTCGGGAAAGTGGTGATGACTCCTTCCAGCTGGAAAGAGTCCAGGCAACCGATAAAGCATCGTCATGTGATTAAAATAAAAGCATACAAGCCACAAATTTAATCCATATTTTGAACATTAAACTTCGAGTAATATCTGTTTTGATTTTTTTCTACAATTGTGATACACAGGTGAGATATTTTGAGATAATAGGAACCGTATTTACACTTTTTTGTGATCTCTTAAGACCACCAACCTTGCGAACCAGAGTTTCTTGCACACCAACAGCCTCCCAATGGATGTAACGAGAGCTCAACACGGAGAAGTTGAACTAAACATCACTAAATGGCACATTAAGTATGTTTAAGCCAACGTCTAAACCTCTGATAAACTTGACGAGGAATTTCAGGAATGCAGTAATATGTGTTTTACCAAAACATGCGCCACTTCCTCAAGTGAAAAAAGCCCTAAAACGAGTTCTTTTCTTTGAAATTTTAGAAACGTGAGACCTTTAATACAAGAACATTTAATAATGAGACAAAAAAATAATAGAATTTTTTTTTTATTAGAAACTTATTTCTCAATCCTACCTATATTTGCCTAAAAATAAAATGTCTCTAAAAATATGCCTTTAACATTTAGAATGTAATTTTTAAAGTTGATCAGGGTTTTCAGGAACAATTAACTGGAAAAAGACAGATTAGTGTCAAAAAGCAAAAGCCAGATTACACTCAGAGACAAAGACCTTTCAAATGTGCTAAAAACAATTCTCATAATTTCAGGATTTTTAAAAAAGTAATAAGTAATCCTAACTTAAAGCCTGATTTAATGTTAATTGAGAAAAAAAATAATTATTTGTCTTCATAAATATGTATGTAACTCTCTGAACTGTGACTCTGTTAGCTCTGAATTCAACAGAAAAATTATGACAAGAGAAAATAAAAGTGACAATAAGAACTTTTTTAGGTAACCGTATGGGACAATTATATCCCCACAAGCACAAATAATGCTCTTAAAAAACATTATCATTTGTAATATGCTAATTTAGGACACTAGTTGCATAAAGAAATGTAATGTATATCGCTAAATTTCTCACATTTAATCAAATTTATTGATATTTAATGATACTCCTACTGAACAGTTGGGAAAAATAATAAAAATAAATAAATAAATAAATAAATTCTGTCATAGTTTTTCACCCCAATCAATTAATTGCATAATAAATTAAAACGAATTCAGTTGTTTTTCCATTGACATGCCCTATTGTTTATCTCTTTTGTTTCTCTGTTTCTACCAAAAACTGGATGATAAAAGTCTTCAGTTTGGTGCCTCGAGCTTCACTATTCCTTTTTGAAGGATAATTTTGTCCAAAAAGACTTCAAAACTCATTTTATTTGTTGTTTTGTTTATTTATTTTAGATATTTAAAATGTCTTCCAGTATCACGTAAAAACGGTCTCAAAACAACATTATTATCGTTTATCGCAATAACTTCTGGAACAATTTATCCTCCAGCAGAATTTGTGATTGTAACATCGTGGAAAAGATGTGGACTATCTCTTTAAGAAATCTTGAGACACATTGTTTCCCATCTGAACTTGGTGAAAACGAGTTGTTGCTTTTAGGCCAGTTGTTGTTGTTGCTCAGCTCATCAACTTTTCAGCATCCAGCTTTTAAAAACCGTTTTTGTTTTGTTTTGTTCTGCAGCGAGGGAGCAGCTGAGGCGGTCCAGACACAGCAGGACCTTTCTGGTGGAGAGCGGAACCGGGGAGCTGTGGTCCGAGCTGCAGACCGGTCAGTGTGTCTGACTGTCCGCCTCACATCCAACACACTGATGGCTTTGACCTTTACCCTCCAACATGCTGACTATGTTATGCAGAGATGTTCTGTGTGTGTGTGTGTGTGTGTGTGCGTGTGCGTGTGTGTGTGTGTGTGTGATGAGGGGGAGGGGCTGCGTTGTGTGTAGTTTATTTTTTTTCCCCTCCAGACAGAATCGATGTTTGATTCTGTCTGGTTTCCAGCAAACCTCCTGCTCCGATTGGGTCGAACAATATTCAGGATTTACGTCTCAATGTTGTGTTAAAAAGTATCCTTCCAGGGCAGAATTTGAGTTTGATGGTTTCTGTGTCGAACCGTAACGACAATCTGATGAAACACGTGGCCTCACTGACCTTTTCTGCTCTCTTTCCTGTCCAAACTCACACACGCACACGCACAGGACGGACCCGACCCGTGGGACTCTCAACCCCTGCGCCGCAAACCCACTGAGGCAGTTACACAAGAAACCTTCCTTTGTCCTCCTCGCTTGCATTTTATTTGTTGTTTCTTTGCAGATGTAGTCATTTTGTTCCGTGTGTTTTTATGTTTGGGTTGAAACCGAGTTCTTCACTTATCTCCATGCACATCATAAACGCTCTCAGACACACAGCCGCTACTCAAACCTGAAGTTGTTTATTGGTTTAGAGCCTTAAGGGAAAACAAGACACACCTTCAAAAAGCAAATCACTCAGATTGATCTCTCCTCCTGCCTTGCAGTAATGTCCTTGAACTTTGTCACATGATGTAATACTACAGCAACAAACTTTAATAGCAGAAAATACGTCAGTTAAATCAATCAGCCTGCAACAAGAAAGCAGTAAAATCTGTTGTAGTACAGTAAATATGTCAAATATCATTATTTCTCTGCTAAATTAAAAGCTAGTATTATAAAATGTATGGTTTTGTTCTGGGATATCAGTGAGATAAAAATATGTGGTTTGAATCTAATAAAAGAACAATAGTTGACATATTCAAGACTCTACTCACCATCAAACCTCATATGTTCCCATGTTTTATTTTTACAGAAAATAATTACCTTTATTTTGTGATAAATAATGAAAACGGCTAAATAAACACAACTGACTTAGAAAAATTAACTTAGAGTGAAATATATGTATATGAATGTTTAATGAATCCAAAATGCATCACAAGAGACAGAGAAAGAGATTTACTGTGGAAAAAAACAACAAATTTTCAGAAAACACTGCTTAGATGATTATCAAATAAAAAAAAATGTTATAGATCAATATTTAAAAAACAATGAGCAAAATACAAGTAAACGTCACACTTTTTTAAAAAAAAAGGTAGAAATACATCGTTATCAGCAAAAGAATCTATAAAAATTAAAAAAATGTCTTCTTTTTAAAAATATTTTTAGTCATGCACGACTGTTGTAATATAAAAATTTGTGGAAAAGCTAATTGGGTGTGAATACTTTCTGAGGTGCTGTAAAAACAACACCTTTAAGATGCGCATTGCTGCATGTCTTAAAGAATAAGTTTATGACAGTGAGAATGAAAAAAAAAAAAAACACTTTATTACAAAAAAAATAAAACTAAAGAAATGAGATGAGAGTGAACACTTTTGCTCACTGTCTGTAGGTGACAGGTACGTTGTTGCAGACTGTGGAGGAGGAACGGTCGACCTGACGGTTCATCAGATTGAGCAGCCGCAGGGAACACTTAAAGAGCTCTACAAAGCCTCAGGTACACAACTTCTCCATCCAGAAATGACAACCATTTTCGACACATTTCCAAAACTTCAGTGCGTCTCCCAGGCGGTCCCTACGGCGCGGTCGGGGTCGACCTGGCATTCGAAGCCATGCTGTGCCAGATCTTTGGTGAGGATTTCATTCAGAGCTTTAAAGCCAAGCGGCCGGCAGCCTGGGTGGACCTCATGATTGCATTCGAGGCGAGGAAACGAACCGCGTCGCCAGGAAGAGCAAACGCCCTGAATATCTCCCTGCCCTTCTCTTTCATCGACTTCTACAAGAGACACAGAGGGCAGAGTGTGGAGGCCGCCCTGAGGAGGAGCAAGTGAGTGGGACTGATGGGTGGAAGTCTGAGGCCTGTTGTTGTGTCTGTAAAAGTCAACAAGAATCTGTTTTTGTCTGTGTTAGCATGAACATTGTGAAGTGGTCGTCTCAGGGAATGCTGCGGCTAACCCAGGAAGCAATGAATGAACTCTTCCAGCCCACCATCAGCAACATAGTCAAACACATAGGTGAGAAAGACATGGATGACATTCAGACACTGTCCATATACAGGAAGTAAGAGACGCTGTCTTTGACTTGTTTGTTACTTTCCACATATAAGCCATCATGTCTCCATCCAGAAACTCCCTGGTGGCTTAGCACAACAATCAGGAAATGCTACTGGTTTTCCAACTAGATTGTGAAATGGTTGGGTGAAACATCTATTGACTGTTTTCTACTCGTTTAAGTGGAACGCATTTCCTTCAGTCATTGTTTACCTCTAGGTTTACTACATTTGGTGCAGAATTATGATGCATGTCTCCCATCCAGATTTTTGACAATGTGAAAAGATAGGAATTGGGCAATTTAGACTGCTGTGACACATGGGGAAAAAACTGGTCGCATTCACCTGTTGGTGAACAACAAAAGTAGCGCTACGTCACCAGTGTAGATTTTGGGGTAGTTCCTGTCATGTTGGCTTGTCTATCATAGGTTTCTGATGCTGTTAGAAACCTACAATACCGTCAACCTTTGGAAAATTTGCAGTACACAAATTTGCTGACCTGAGAGGCCAGGAAAACCTTTTATATCAATGAAGTTTAGCTTGTAATCAGTGGGAAACTAATCAGAAGGCAAAGTTCTTCAAAAACAACAACTCTGAAATGATTGGTTTCTTTTTTCTAACAGAGGAATTGATGGGGAAGACGGAGGTCCGCTGTGTACGCTTCCTGTTCCTGGTTGGTGGTTTTGCAGAGTCACCAATGTTGCAGAAAGCAGTCCAGAAGGCACTGGGAAGGACCTGCCGGATCATCATCCCCCATGATGTTGGCCTCACCATTCTGAAGGGTGCCGTTCTCTTCGGACTGGATCCCACTGTGGTAAAGCACCAGGGATACCAGTTAGGATCAGAGTGGCTAACTGTGACTCTCAATCTAATGGCTTCTCTCTCACAGGTCAGAGTGCGACGTTGCCCTGTGACCTACGGAGTCGGCGTCCTCAACCGGTTCGTTGAGGGACGGCACCCTCGAGATAAGCTTCTCATCAAAGATGGCCGTGAGTGGTGCACGGACATCTTCGATCGCTTCGTTTCCATCGACCAATCTGTGGCGCTGGGAGAGGTTGTTCGACGAAGCTACACGCCCGCTCGGGTGGGGCAGCGGAAGATCATCATCAACATCTACTGCAGCGCCACAGATGACGTCACCTACATCTCCGACCCCGGCGTCCGGAAGTGCGGGACAATAACCTTAGACTTACCGGAACCACTGGTGCCACCTGGGGCGGTGGGAGGAGCAGAAGCAGGAGCGGTGGTGGCAGGCCCAGAAAGGAGAGAGATCAGAGCCACCATGCAGTTTGGAGATACAGAGATCAAAGTCACGGCTATTGACGTCATGTCTAACAAGTCTGTCCGGGCTTCCATAGACTTCCTGTCCAACTAAGGTGGAGCAGCTTGAAGAGACTCGAAAACAACCAGAACTGATTCAATTCAGACATTATGGATCTTGATGGTTAATCAATATGAAATATTTTCTCGAACTCTACCTGAGTTTATCCATCTCGCCCTCCAGAGACGATTTGATTTCTGTACATTTTCTGCACAGAAACTCTTGAAAGAAACAAAATCACTCCCTAAGACACAAGATGCTGGAACCAATTTACCCTTCAGTATAAGAATCTCAAGCTAAGACTGATTCACCTAAAGACCTCATAAAGTATACTACCTAGAGTGAGAATCACTCTTGTGTATTTTATCCTGATATGATACTCAATACCTCATTTAACTTCTATCATGAAACCTGTTTGGACTCTAACAAGGTAGTGTTCCATCTAGTGGTAAGATGACATAACTACAAGCTGGAAAAGAACATAAAGGACTGTGGCATTATAACATTTGAAACTTTTACATTGTGGGTTTGGGATATGAATGCAACTGTGTTGAATATATTTACTCAGCCTTGATTTGTTTAAACCGAATGAAAGCAGTAAAAACAAAGGCCTAAAATGTTTCCATGTTTTCCAACACAGTAAGAAAGTTTTTAAAAAATGTTTATGTAAAAACTGTCTTAATACAGCTACTAGCATTGGGAATCCCTTGAACGTTGGTCTGCTAATGTTTGCTAAACGTCAGAATGAAACGCGATGGACGAACGTTGGCAGAAAGTGCGCAGACAACGTTCTACGTCACACAGACGTTCAGGCAACGTCAGAGACAGAAAAACTTTCAAATACAAAAATTGCAGTTTTGTAAAAAAGAAAAAAAAACTGTGATCACTATAAGGGTTTAAAAGACACAAAAAAATAATTTTAAAAAATCACAGCAAAAAATAAATGAATAAAAACCAAAGTTTGGATAACGTCATGTCCGAACATTCGAGACTGAGCATTAGCTTCTTTAGCTAGATCATTGGGTCAAAAACAAAGCTTTAATGTATGAAAAATGACTAAACTGTCTCTTGCAGTGGGTAACCAGGTTTTCATAAATTTCAAGATTGATTTTAGGCCATTCCTCGGTACAGAAACTCTTTCGCTCATTTGTTTTCTGTCGGTTTGGGATATGTAGCCTGGAACCGTTGATCCGAGGGGCAGACCTGCCGGTTCTGATCACTGAGCAGCAGGAATCCCAAAGAAAAATCACTTCTGAAGGGAAGAGAAGAAACACTAAGTGGCTATGGAAGCACAATTGAACCCAACATGGAGAATTGTATTATTTTTGTCCTAAAACTGATCATTGAGAGGAGCAGGATGGACCATCACTCACAGGTTTGTGTTTATGGGTCACTGCTGAACGAACAGGTTTAGCATTAGCATTAGCATTAGCATGGCGTCAGTCAGTTCACTGTTGATCACAGCCTGATAAAATCAGAGTTTTTAACTCGCATCTCTGTCTTAATGAGGCCAAATGATTAAATGCAGGTGAGAGAAAATGCCTGAAACATCGATATCACTAACTAGCGATAATAAAGCGGTTTTATTCACGGTAAAATCATCAGCTCTCAGGAAGCAGAGTTTCTCTAAATGAGACCAACTTGGTGAACAATAAGGACACCAGAGCAGGATTTTCCTACAGTTTATATGTTTCATGGAAATCAATAAACCGCAGTTCATAGTTACCGGGCAAAGGACAAATAGTTTCTTCCTCTTTTGGTCCCAACCAGAGGAAAATGAAGACTCAGCTGCATCCATGAAGACAAACTATAAGCCGTGAGAAATGAACCAGCAGCGGGTTGAACGGGAGGCAGAGTGAGCTGCACAAACCAGGCGCTGAAATAAAACCTGATGGCTGCAGACGCCAGATTTGCTTGAAAACATTCAGCTAAGGTTGCACCACTGAATGTACCCCAAACCTGTGCGAATGAGGAGAAACCAACGGAGAGCGTCCATGTTGTAGACTGGAAAATATTTGAAGGTTCTGTTGAAGAGGAAGAAAACTTTGTGCCACAGATCCGATTAATTGAAGCTTTTCGGGAGCAGGAAGAGGAACCAGAGCCAAAGATTGATGAGGTTTCTCCCATTGGGTTAAGTGAAGATTTTCAAGTGCAGAAAGAGGAACCAGAGATAAAGTTTGATGATATTTCAGCCATTGACTCTTCATTCCTCGATGCTTCAGACATCATAGATCTGGAAGACACTGTGCTAGAGACCCGGTTTACTAAAGATTGTTCATTTTAAACTTAGTTCATAGTTAGGAAATTTAGTACTTAGATCTTTTTATACTTAGTAGTTAGTTCATTTTAAACTTAGTAGTTAGTTCATTTTAAACTTGTTCATGTTTAGTGGTTAGATCATTATAATTATCTCACAATGGGATTATAATAACCTCATTATAATGAGATAATTATAAGATTATAATTATCTCATTATAATGTGGTTATTGAGATAGTATCTCAATATACTGAGATATGCCTTGCTGCACATTTCAGCAGCAGGGCAACTCAAAAGTGTTTTAATAGATTGGGAGGAGAAACAATAAACCAGCAAGGTGAACTCAGATAAACGTTGGGTTGCTGTGGCGACGTAAGAGGAAAAAGAATAAAGATAAAACCCAAGATGTCTGCCTTGACACATCCAGAATGAGAGAGCATGTCTGGTTCTGGGGATCACAGTAAATTGACCTCAACTCTTTGAAAAAGTTATGGAAAGCGCTTAAAAGTAAGGGTTGTGCCAATAAACTATTGGGAGTGATTATTTTTCCTACTTGCAAAAGAATCAAAATCTCATAAAAGTAGAAGAAATTTATAGGGGAAAAAAAAGTAATTATTTTTATGATTAAGCATATAAAGAAACTGTCACATTCTCCAGATTTTTCATTTGACCCGTGTGGTTCCCAGAGGAAGTTTGGGGTCTAAAAGATGCATTGTGACCAGAACCACCTCAGTCGACGACATTAAAAAAGGGAAAGAAATGTCATTTTCTACCCGAGCTGCTCATTATTTAAAATACTAATACCACTAATACCACTAATACCAATTCTGTAGTGTTTATAAAACCACTTTGAGCATAAACACCAGGAATAAATGTTTGATTTCAGCCGTGAATTTATTGATAACAGTGGTCCAATAAATAGCTTCACATAGATGGTTTCAGAACTGCTCAACATCCTTTCAGTGCTTTTTTTTTTGCCCCCCACATCAAACAACAGCTTTCCTTATTAACAAAACAAGGCTAAAGGTTACAGACTCCATCAGGTCACAGAGAAAAGGCCAGCCTGATTCAGGACAAAAAAACAAAGCTGCTGTCATTCTGCTTGTACCGGCTGCAGGAAGAGAATATGAAATGGTTTAGTTGGCTGGTCAGAAACTACAAGACAAGAGGGGAGAGATTTGTTTTTGAGCAGAATGTCCAAAGAATCTGGGTTGAAAACATTGAAAATCTCCCCCAGAAACTAAAGCAGCCTCCAGAAATTCTTCAACCTGCATCTTCGTTTGGATTATTTGTTTTATTGACGGGTTTAGTTAGTGAGCGTGGGGTCTGCCGCGGCCTCTGCCCCTGCCGGCGCCACCTGGAGGTCCGTCTACGCTGCTGCGGGGGTTCTTGATCGTCTCGTCGACCGACAGGATGAGGCAGGCCGCCTCCGACGCTGCTGTCAGGGCGTTGATCTTCACGATGGATGGCTCCCAGACGCAGGCAATGAAGTTGTCGGTGATGTCCTCGCTGGTGATGTCAACGCCAAACCAGAGGCCGCCCTGCAGAAACAGAAAGATGAACAAAGCTGTAGGAAAAAACGGAACCAAGACCAGAAATACATATTTTGATCATTTTTCTCTACAAGTGTTGTGGCTATACTAAGAAAAGTAAAAAAAACAAACAACAAAAATAAAGTCATAAAATGAACAAATTCATATTAAAAGAAGTTGTATGAGAATAAAGTCAGTATTATAAGAAAAAAAAACAAAATTACAAGAAGTCATACGACAATAAAGTTTAAATTAGAAAGAATAAACTCGTGACAATGAAGCCATAATATTATCAGAATAATGTTGCAATATAATGACTTTCTACTCGTATCATTTAAAGTTTATTCTTGTTTGACTCCGTTCTCGTAGTATTTTTCTTTGTCGTAATTTTAATAACTGATAATCTTGTAAACTTGGTTCAATTGGGGATCAAAATTGCACCATTTGCTACATTTTCAGTTGGTGCAGTTCGCTTTTACGCTACTCTGTCAAAAAAACAGAAACTAATTGAAAAACCTGTACCTTTCTTCATCTGTGGTGGCGCTACACCAAGAACTACAGGAGGAAATGACGGAAATCTCTGAAGACGTTGGTAACGTTTGCTCTTCATGAATTGTAAACAAATGGCATCAGATTCTAGCGATTTCTCTTTTGTCTCTGCTAAGGCTACGGCCCAACTCTCCGTCTAGCGATAGATTAGCGGGTTTGTTTTGATTACCCACAAGGCCCTGCGCTGTAGTCATTTCCTGCATTAGTAGCAGTCTCCAGGCCACTTGGTATTTCACATTTGCATTCAAACTGCGCCACCATTCATTTGAACTGATCAGAGTTTGAGGTTTTTAAATGGACAAGTTAGTTTTTTCCATCCACAGAGTTCAATTACGCATTTACACCCCCACAAATGAACTGGACTTTCTAGAAACGAACTAGTTTGATTAAAGCGGACTAAACAGGGCTGGTGTGAACTCAATCTTAAAGCTTCGTTTCCTACCTGCGCATGCTTTGCTCGCAGCTTGTTGAGGATGTTGGTGGCGTCGAAGCCGGCGTTGTCGCACAGCTGTCGGGGGATGACCTCCAGGGCCTTGGCGTACGCTCCAATGAGCAACTGCTGCTTCCCGGGAATGGTTCTGGAGTAATCCCGGAGGTATTTGGACAGCTCCATCTCTATGGCTCCTCCGCCTGCAACAATGGAGTCATTCTGGAAAGAGACGACACGCAACATGTTCATCTACATCTGGATACAGATCATGGGGAAATTGCTTTATACATCTTATTATTCCCAATTATGTTAAACATCTCATACTCAGGAATAAAGAGGCCTGAACATAAAAGCACAACACACTTTTCAAACATTGGTCAGCATTGGAGACAAATAAAATTATTTAATCTTTGTAAACAAAATTTCTCTTCAGGAAAAGGTTTAGTTGAGACCAAAGTCATAGATGCGCTCAAAATTGAGAACCGAACCTTGATGGCTCTGCGGACGATCATGATGGCGTCGTGCAGCGATCGCTCCGTCTCCTCAGTGAACTGCTCCGCTCCGCCTCTCAGGATGATGGTGCACGTCTTCGCCTTCGGGCAGCCCTTAAAGAAGTTGTACCTGCGAATAAAAAGAAGAAATGTTGCCCAGGTCACCACTTCCTTACAGAATCAAAACAATCACCAGAATGAACATTTCTAGGACCAAGACCTTCATCTCAGTGACAAACCAGCAGTCGGAAATCTCTCTCACCTCTCTCCTCCCACCTGCACCTCCTCAAACAGCTCGCACTGCCCCAGAACGTCGTCCGTCAGCGCGCTGACCGACGTCTGGATGGATCCACCACAAGCCTGCAACACAAACCAGTTAGAGATCCTTCGGTTCAGACCAGCCCGTTCAATCTGCCCAGTCTCACCATCATAGTCCTCTTCAGGTCCTCCTCTTGCACCCTGCCGGCACAGAACAGGTCTCTGTCGGCGAAGTACTGCGTGGCCACGTCCCCGATGGGCAACTTGGACAGAACCACCTTGGCTCCTGATTGGTAGATCTTCTCCAGCTTGTCGTACAGGATGTTCCACTCTGCGTCCACGATGGCCTGGTAGTCCTGTGGGGGTAACGTTGCAGACGTCATGCAAAAAACCACAAAGAAATATTGATTGAAAGAGTTCAATGCTGAGACGAAGGCCGACCTCCACTGATTTCACACGGACTTCGGCGTTGTCCTTCTCGGCCTTCAGCTCCAGCTCCACGTTGAGCAGCGCGATCTTTGGGTTCTCGTAGCGTTTGGGCTGCATCTCGAAGCCGGCGTAGGAGAACGTCTTCTTGAACGCAACACCAGTGACCAACTGGGAATCCTGAACAGAGAATTTCATCCAGAATTTAATTTCACAACTAGTACTTAATCAAGGGTTCGCACATTTATCCCATAAGATTCAAGCACCTTTCAAAAATTGAACGGAGAGCACAAACCTCGAGGGCGCCTCCCTGCACCTTCTTGATGCCGATCATCTTGAGAGACAGCAGCTCGTCCAGAGACATAACGGCGTCCACCACCATCTTGGAGAAGAAGCCCTTCTCACCAGCGATCAGTTTGGAGTTCAGCGCTGTGGCGGCACATTTCTCCAGCAGCTGCCTCTGCTCCCTAAGAGAGTTTATAAGACATTTACAACTCAACCAAACAGGAGAAGGTGATTTGATTAGTTTAAACGCCATTAATACGGTTCCTGCAGGTGTCAGACATTTTTAAATACCATTCTGAATGACATTTAAGATCTGTATCACAACAGAAGAGCAGTGCCAAGGTTTTTTGCACAGAATGAATGTAACATTGCACAGACGTGAACCAGCGTTGAAGATAAACACTAACTAGACACAGAAAAGTCGTCTCGCTAGCAACAGAATATTAGAAGCTAGTTAGTAGTAGCCTCAAAAGCCTCGAATCATAGAACACAATGAATATGTCTGCAGGTGACTCAAAAATAAAGTATATCCACTATACAAGCGTAAATACAAAAAAATTAAGACAAATTTAAGACTTTTTTAAAGGCCAACTTGCAGGTTTAATTAATTTCATACATTTTAAGGCCTTAATTTTAAATAAATGAATTTAAGACTTTTAAGGATATGAGGACATAATGAAGCTAGCTAACAATGGTATATTAGCAGCTAGGAACAGTAGCCTCAACTGCCTCGTATCACAGAAAGCAGTGCGTACCTACTCAAACTTTTACAAAACAGTGAAGTCCCATGAAAAAAAAAACTACATAAAATAAATTAGATTAAATAGTTCTGCTACAAAATTTAAGATCTTTTTTGAGGGCTAATTTTCAGTCCACAAATTTTAAGGGATGCGCGAACACCTTGTTTAAATACTCACTGTTTGTCGTCTTTCTTCACAGAGACAGCGATCTCCCTGATCTTGCTAACAGCGAGGTTGGTGGCGGTGCGGAAAGCTCTGATGATGGTCTGAGGATGGAGACCCTCCTCCACATACGGCTTCAGCTGCTTCAGGAACTCGGCGGCGAGGAGGGTGACGGATGTGGTACCGTCTCCAACCTGGAGGACGGTCACAGAAAAAATTAAACTTCATCAAACTTTAAATATAAAATCTGCCGACCCGGAACTCACCTCGGCATCCTGGGAGCGGGCGATGTCCACCAGCGTCTTGGCTGCAGGATGAACCACATCCAGAAGTTTCAGGATGGTGGCGCCGTCGTTGGAGATCGTGGCTTTACCTGGAAGAATGAATACATTCCAATAACTATAATAAAAACCCAAGAGGTTGAGCCAAAATAACCAATTTCATCTGTTCTCACCTCTTCCATCCACCATAAGCTTGTCCATCCCCCGGGGCCCGAGGGTGGTCCTGACAGCCTCAGCAATCACCTGCAGGTTGAAACATCACCACTATGATTAAGAAGGAAGTCATTTTAAATTTCACATTACTTTAATAGTTTATTTTGACTCCTGACACAAACTGTGAATGGAAGTAGTTTAAAATCCCACTGTAACACATTTCCTTGCGACTTCTATTTTCTGAAAAGGCCTCAGCTTGATTAAACCTTTCACAAATAAACTATATGCAGGATGTTTTATCAGATAACTTATTTGATAAAATAAGTTATCTGATAAAACTTATCAGATAACTGATAAGTAACTCCAAACGTGGACTCCAGTGAATTATTTAGGTTTATTTCCTCTATTATCTAAACATTTACTTTTCATGTAAAATGAAAATAGCTCCAAAGAAGCCAGTATTAAAGCCATTTTAAGAACAAGAGACAATATAAATTATTGTAGATTTAAAAATGTTGGTGAAACATCAGTTATTGAGTAAATGTTTCAGAAACAATGTATAGAGCAGAATTAACCACACAGTCTGAATGTTGAAACAAATCATGGGAGTTTTCAGCATCACATTACTTCAAGGTTTTATGTATTTCAAAGTGGCAAAAACTTTTCATCATAATATTCTGCCAAAATGTAGTTAGTTTAATGAGAAAAATAATTTTTGGGGGTAAGGGGTTTAGGTTGGTGCACACTGCCGACCAGCAAATTTAAAGGATTCCTACATGTTTTCATCACTTAAATAAACAAAAAAGAAAAATAAATGTGAAAACTACTTCAAAATCTAGCAGCTGTTTGAAATGTTATACCACTTTAGTAGCTTTAACAATGAAGAGATTCTGTTGTTTTAGCCACTAATACCTTTTGCCATTTTTTGTGTATATCTAAAGGCATTAATACTTTTAGGGACTCTTGTTTTCAACAAACAACAATAACCTGCTGCATTTCTTAAATTATTTAAGAAATCGGACAGAACAGGTGAAGTCTTCCACTCACCTGGCAGGCATTGATGTTACTGATGAGCTGGGGAATGCCCTGGGATGTGTCTGTCCCCTCTTTCAGCAGGATAACCGGTGTGGGCTGCAGGAGAAAAGCCAAAAAAAAATAAAAAATCAAGTATCAGATAACTGACAACATAAAAGTAAAACTGGGAAAAAAGGGTGTTGAGTTTAACTCATGTGAATGCATCTGATTTCCTGTCTGTTCATAACATTTACAGCTATGTAAACACCAGCTGGTTCCTTTGATAATTTGATTTGGTCAAACTTGCCACTTACATATATATGCCTTGTCAGACAAAAGGGGGAACTCCCACGTAGAGCAAATTAAATCAGAGAATTGGATGTAAAGTTCAAAAACAACTAAACAAATGCAGAATAATAAAACTGAACTTTCCATAATGTGGAAATCTTGCAAAATGTGAGAAAAACTGTGTTCGGTTATATTTATAAAGCCGTTTATTTGCAACAAGCTAACGGATATCGCCAGCCGCATCACATACGCCCATTGATTGCAGGATGCTAACACCTTCGGAGCTAACAATAACATCTTAATTTAAGTCATTTCAATATAATAGTAGCTTTGCAGCACATCTAATTGTCAGTCACATCTAATCAGAACACCTCCGATGTTAATGATGGCTGATAAATTGAAGGATGGACACGGATTACGATTTGATTTCGGGGCTTCAATGCTAACTCACTCACCATCATCTTTGCAGTTCTTTCGAGAAGCTTTCGCCGGCATCCGATCCCACAATGCTTTGCGACCGTTACGTTTATTTGGGGCTTCGTTCAAGAGCAGCGTACGTCCCTAACATGAATTACATCGTGAATGGCATTTGTTTATTGCACCACACTCGCTGATACTCAGTAAAATAACACAGTAAGGCAAATCAAGACATCATATCGTCACTGTTGGGAACAAGCCATTGTACATGTTTCTTTAAAATAACTTAAAACTCTCACAGACTTATATTACGGAAAGTTATTGTTTCATACTCGGTAGAGGGTAGTTTATTTACATACTATTTTAATTTAAGCTTTTTTCATTGGTGGTAAAATTAAACAGGCTCATTTGCCACTTTTAAAATAGCTGCAATCTGTAATAAACACAATTTCGTAATGCTTTTGAACATATCCCGTGGTCGCGGAAGCAGGGTGTGGAGCTCAACCCGGAGTGAGCTCGATATGATGATACAGATACATGGCGGGGGGCGGATCACTTGCTGACATAGGGTTTGGCACCGTCGCCGCCTCCTGGAAGGATACGCTTAACAACAAGCCAAGCGCACCACAGGCATTTGCTTGGAAATAGCGCGGAATTTAGAAGCTGTGGACGCAGCAGTGGCGGGAGAAGCCAAAACAACATTGTGTTTTAACATTTTAAACTGAACTAAAGTTAAAAAGGAATTGAGGAAGGATTTCAAGATGGATGAGTTCGGAATTTATGCTATTTTTGGAGTAAACGGAGCGCCTCAAAGGCTGTTGAGGTAGGATAGCTCTTCCACGGGAGTTATTTACCAGCTTGCTGTTACTGTGGGTTTTTATTGCTCCTTATTTGTACCGTACAGACAGGTTTCCTTGTTTTGTGTTGGAAAAACATAAATCTGGCTTCTGTTTTGTCGGGAACTAAAAGCTCAGTTTTTGCATTTATTTTACTTGTCTTTTTGTTGTCAGAGCGGAGGGGTCGTGGAGAGTGTCTGCTGCAGTTCCGCCATCTGTCCGCCAGGTGGTGCTGTTCAGCAGCGGACCGTGGGGGGAAAGGATCTGCCTCAATGCGGAGCTCATCGACGCTGATCAGATTCCCATCACGATTGGAAAACTGACCCCTTATAACAAGTATGTACACTTTGAACACTAAGAAATGAAAAATATGTTTTTATGGATAGTTTTGATTTTACCAGATCAATTAAAAACAACAACAAAAACTAAAAAGCCAGCCATTGATACACATGTAGAGTATTTGATATGGTTTATTGTCACAACAGCAGCTTATATCAGTTCAAAATTGTTAGCTTTTCTACATGTTAAAGATTTTAAGAGCTTTTCAAATGTAATGCTTGCATGACCTGGACAAGAATGCCTTCATGCCACATGTTTTGCGTTTTTCCTTCCTTATTTTGTTATTAAAATCATGTATTTAGGTGTCTCTCATGGGAGCAATGGGAAGAAGAAACCTGGACAGATGGCGTCACACTGAATGTTTCTCTGGAGGGAGGAAACCTGGTAACACACATTTAATCTTTCACAAGCATTAAGAGGAGGAGGATGTCTTTGGTTTGTTTGGTTAATCAATGATGGATTCACCAAACTTTTGTTTGTATTTCTTTTCAGACAAACTCGCAACCAGAGCTGATCATAGCTGTGAATGAATACACACCAAAGGTTGTTTATTTGTCATCGGCTTAAAATCAATGCATAAATCAGCTTTTTGGTGATTTGTCTATGGCTTGCTATGTTTTTCAATATGAACTAAAAACTCCAGAAGGAATGCCTCAAATATTTTGGAGCCAGAAAGAAAGTAGCAAACCTGAAATTATCTCATTTTGTGCAATTTTTCTTTTTTTTTTATTCAGTTTAAACCTTCATTCTGCTATCTATGTGTTGTTGTCAATAAAATGTTAGCTCAATTCTATTAGTTTTCACTTTTTTTCCAACTCTCAATTTTTATGGAAGGTGGAAAAATGTTTTTAAATTATTGTATTTTAGCACAGGTGTGTGCACTCTTTACTTTCCTGGTAGTCATGTTTAGTTTGTCTCATAAACACAGAATCCGACAGCAGACCGAGAGCTCAGCGGCAAGAGAAAGAGAGAGCGATCGGCTGAGGAAGACGGTGGCGATAGGATGTCGAAGACGAGAGGAGAAGAAAACATTTGTCCAAATGGAGTTAAGGAAAAGGCGACGCCTGTGCGGAAAGGCAAAGGTCAAGTCAAAAGCCAGAAACTGTTTGGTGCCGGAGCAGACGCTTCCAAAGTGAAGGCAGCAGGTGAGGAAGGAAGAGTTTTCTCACCTTTATTCACATCTCGGAGGAAGATTTTTAGTAGAGTACAGTAGAACGCAGTCCTTAGATGTTTGGGTTGCTCGATACGAAGGTGTAAAGCCAGGCTTGTCTCTCCTTTCTTCTCTTTGTCGTCTTTTCCAGCTAATGAAGCAGGAGTGACGCCTCCTCAGAACACAGCCAGGATGAAGAGTCGGCAGGCCAAGACTCCCACACAGACCTGTGCGTTTATTTACACAACACATAAGATGTACATGAGCGAAAGTTGAGACCAGAAGATTTTTATGTAAAATCTGGTATTTCATACTTTGACAAGGTTCCTTTGAAAGAGAAACAGACCCACAGCATCACAGATCCTCCACCATACTTAACAATGAGCTTTAGCTGTGAGCTGCCAACGTTAGTTCCAGCTCCAGGTGTTTTAAACGTTTTAAAATTACAGCTCTTATTGTAGATAATGACATATTCAGGTGACGGAGCAATAAATAAATGTCAGGCATAAGAATATGTTTTCAGATAATTCTCCTTCAATGTGAAACTTATGAGGCTTTAAAGGAAACTGCAGGTGTTTGTCTGAGTCTGGCGAATTTTTGATTCAAACATGCTTGTTCTTCATTTAGAGAATCCTGAAATTTTACTTAAGAGTTGCAGTACTGTATAATGAAATTACTCAAGTAAAAGTTAAAAAATAAAAATAAAAATACAGCGTAGTAGAAATAATCCTAAAAGTAATTTTAAAACAATTTACTCAAATAAATGTAACTAGTTACTACCCAACTGTATGTCACTCCATTATGAGTTCTTCCTCCGCTCACAGCCTCTCTGGTCAGCCCGTCGGGACGCTGGGGTCAGAGTTTATGTCCCATCGACGCTCAGACGGCCATATTAATTGGCGGTCAGGGAGCCAGGATGCAGTTCTGCAAAGACCCGATGTGGAAACTCTGCACAGGTTCGCTCCACGCTACGCTGCGTTTGGAAACGACTTTTTGAGTTCGAATGTTTTCAACGGGTATTAAAACTGTCTCTCCATGCAACAGAGGATTTGTCCTGGGTGGCTGCGGAGACTCTGGCGGAGGGCCCCACCCCCGAGGCCCGAATCGGCCACTCGGCCATCTTTGACCCCGACTCCAAACGGATCTTTGTGTTCGGAGGCTCCAAGAACAAGAAGTGGTTCAACGACGTTCACATCCTGGACACCCAGAGCTGGAAGTGGACCATGGTGGAGGCGAGTAAAGCATACACACAAAAAGTATTCAGACCACTTTAATTAACACTTCTACGTTTTCTCACAATCTCACAACCAGAAATTTGCATTTTTAAATGTCTTTTCAAAATGTCTGAAAAGAGAGGCATCCCCACATCACTACACTGCCACCACTGAGCTCCACAGTGGATGTAGTGGCATTAGGTTCCACACAGGTGAATTTAATTGAAGGTTTTTATTTAGGGAAAGCTAATAAGCAGCTGAAAATGCTTGAATCTCAATTAGGTGCTTTCAAGGTTTGGAAAGTTCTTGGTTTCTGTATAAAGTTCTTAACAGAACCAACAAATAAAATGGATACTGAAGTCTGAACTTTAGCTGGAACCAAACCACCAGACTGAAGACTTGTGTCATTTAGTGTTTGGTAGTAAGAGAGATTGAGCTTGTTTTAATTTATCACACGATTAATTGATTTATTGCTTCTTGGGTTAGTTGCTAAGTCAAGTTTATTTGTATTGCACATTTCACAACAGGGGATTTCAAAGTTCTCTACATCATAAAAAAGAAAGATACAAAGTCATGCCACTGAGTCAACAATTCAAACATTACATTTTGCCATTGTCACACTTCAGATTGTTGATTAATGTTTCATTGATTATGTATAGAAAGCAGCTCCAAACAGCTGGATTTTTAGGTTAGATTTAAAGGAAGTCAGTGTTTCAGCTGTTTTGTAGTTTTCTGGAAGTTTGTTCCAGATCTGTGGTGCATAGCTGCAGAATGCTGCTTCTCCTTGTTTGGTTCTGGTTCTTCAGAGCAGAACCAGAAGACCTGAGGGGTCTGGAAGGTTGATATCACAGCAGCAGATCTTTCATGTATTTTGTTGCTAAGACTTTCTGTGATTTATAAAATAACCAGTATTGTAAAGTTTATTCTCTAGGGAGCCAGTGTGGGGACTATAGAACTGGTGTGATGAGCTCTAACGTCCTAGTTTTAGTCAGAACACCAGCAGCAGCGTTCTGGATCAGCTGCAGCTGGAGGATTGATTGTTTGTTTTCTCTAATCCTATAAATGTTCTCCAGCTGATAGAAGGCTGACTTTGCTCAGGTCAGAGTTCATCTCTAGACCCATATTTCACTGGGAACTTGTTTTCCAGGCCCAGGGAAAGGTTCCCCCTCTGGCCTACCACAGCTGCAGCATGTTCCGGGGGGAGCTGTTCGTTCTGGGCGGCGTGTTTCCTCGGCCCAACCCGGAGCCCGACGGCTGCAGCGACTCTTTATACATCTTCGATCCCCACCTCTCCATCTGGTACCAGCCCATCGTCACGGGAGACAAACCCTCCCCCCGATCAGGGTATCAGAACTTGACCCAAACATCCGTTCAAACACGTTTTATGCTCAAACTCGACTCTTCAGCTGCTTCTGTGTCTTGTTTCCTTCCAGCCACTCGGCCTGTGTGATGCAGGAACGGTACATCTATGTGTTTGGGGGATGGGACACTCCCGTCTGCTACAATGACATGTACAAGCTGGACCTCGGTGAGGCTCATAGCAACAGAACCGGACCTCACTGGGTGTTAATATATATCAAGCTAAAAATTCAGCATTGTTTTTTGTTTTGTTTTGTTTTGTTTTTTAAGGTCTAATGGAGTTTTCAGTTGTGAAAACATCAGGAAAAGCTCCGTCTCCTCGAAGGTACACACACAAAAGTTACATTTCAAATCTTATTCCTGTTATTTTTGTTGGAATAGTTTAAAAAAACATGCAGAAAAAAGAGTTTTGAGAGGATTTTAAATCAAGAAGACGAACGTCTGTGTCTGTTGCAGCTGGCATGGCAGTGCAGTTCTCTCAGAAACCAAATTCCTGATCCACGGCGGCTACAACGGAAACAACGCCCTCAGCGACACCTTCGTTTTCAATACAGGTGAGAAGCCGATTAAAAGATACATTTACTTGACTGAAATACTTGAATTTGAAGCTCTTGCTGGGCTTTCAATCTTATAAAGGTCTACAACTAAGTGATTATTCTGACGATAAAAAATCTGCACATTGTACATACTTTTCATTTTACCATTTAAGTCTTTTTTATGGAATACTAGCTATAAATTCAAGGATAAAAATAAAGACATTCAATTTCTAAACCTATGCTACTTGAGAAGTTTTGGCTAAAATATATCTTTAGACAGGTTGTTTTTTTTAATCCTAAATGCAAAATATATACATATTTGGGCTTAATTAAAGCACTGAATATGTTGATTTTTCAGTGTGTACACTCCAGTTAACGATTAATCAATTACTAAATTAGTTTATGATGATTTCATAATTGATTAATTACGATTACGCCAATCAGTTAGCCCTAATCGGAAACATTGTGGTTGGGTTTAATTAGTCGTATGAATGACCAAAATAAATACATTTGTCATAAATCCCAGTTGTTGTTCAGAAGGACTATTATTAATTATTATTATTATTAACTATTATTATTGTAATTATTATTATTAACTATTATTAAGGACTATATTCTGGACTATACTGTCCAGAAGCAGAACTATTGCTAGAATGAGTGAACTTCCTCCAAAAGCTTATGTGGAGATTAAGATCAGGGATTTTATAGAAAAAAAAACTCAGACATTTCAGAATTTGATAAGCAAATAAAAGAATCATTTTGAGAGGTTTTGTTTTGTCCTAATGTGCGGTTCTCATCTCTCAGACACGAACAGTTGGACCGAGGTAAAGCTGGCTCCGTTCTCCCTGCCGAGGGCGGGGCATTCCATCGTCACCATGGAAACGCCCGATCACCATGGTGATTCGGAGGACTCCTCGGCCTCTGCCGGAAGAACTCTGCTGGTGTTCGGAGGTGGAGACAACGAAGGAACGTTTTACTCCGACGTCACGAGCGTTCCTGTCGAGGAGCTGCTAGCCGCGACGTAAAGAGCTAGCCTTTTAGCTCCACGAGCTGAAACACCGGCTCATATCTTCGCAATTAAAATCGAGGTATCTGCTGTTGAAGTGTATATTTTGAGTTTAGTGGAGAGATTTTTTTTTTATGCGTGTTCTCTTATGTATAAGCAATCAAGAGTCAAACTACTGCTTATTTTATAAAAATCATAATCATTTTTTGGGGCTTTTAAATGTGTATTGAGAAAATATTTTGTATATATGTTTAAAACTTATCTTTGGGAAAATTTGCTTTATTTTCTTGTCTTTTTATTGTGCTATAAATAAGTCATTCTTTCAGCAATTTCAGAGTTTGTACTTAAACTACTTTATGTATTGTTTAGATACTCCTCTGTTAGCTTCTCTTTAAGCTTAATAAATGTTTATCTGTTAAATTTGTTATTTTTATGCCTTTAATTTTTGTTTTTCATAAATCTTCATTCAGTGGGTCAACTTTGAGAGGCTAATCTAAATCTGCATCACCTGGTTTTCATAGAAAAACATATTTCTTAATTTACAATATTCTATTGAACTATCATTTTAGTGTTTTATTCCTCTTTTGTTTTTTAGGTACAGCATTATCTCTCCCCGGCTTTCTGTCGCACAGATTTAAAGAGTGGCAAAATAACGTTGCTTCACATTGCACAAGGTGGCTATGTACAAAGCATGCCACACTTTTCAGATTTCTATTTGAACAACATTTAGAAAGTCACACTTGCTGTTCACCAAACAGTTTGATGAAGTGGTGCATATCACAGAGAATCCCAGTGAAATGCATTGACGTTTGTGGTTGTAATGTGAGACATTTCAAATGCTATCCTTTTTTTCTTTTTTTTTTTTTTACTAGATGATAGAAATAATATTGCCTTCTAAAAATATGTAAATATAACCTTAATTTTTTATATCAGACTCCACACTTTTTTTTAAATTTGTCACCAACACTGTTCTGTTAATGTCAGTAAAAGTCAAATTAAGATTATCTCTCCCTCACAGACTGTGCATGACATTTCTCACTGATTCCCTCCGCGCTTTGTTTATTATCAATTCCTAACAGCTGGATTGTCTGTGCTCTGCTGCCTATAAATCACATTTGAAACTGTATTAGAGAGAATTATGATAAATCTCCTTTTGATGATTACCAGTCCGCTGAGTTACAGAAACTCAAAAAACTGGAAACACTGATAAGATATCAAATGCCTGATGATCTATGTAGTTTTCTAGGTTTGATGGAACATATTATCAAATACATATGATGGATAGATTTTTTGGGAACCTAAACTGACACTGAAAATATACTAGAGATAGATCGAAAGTATCACTTGTAATATTCCAACAGCCTGCAGATGGCGACAATTGTCACTTTTTCCTCCACAAACGATTGAAATCCACTTAAAAACTGCGCTAACAAATTGTTAAATCTTTCTAAACGAATATATGTATAGTTTTATGTCATAATGAAACATAAGCGTTATGGAGTACTTTAATGGCACACCTATCCTCGAATATCCTCCCACCACATGTGGAAGGTGATTTTCCCCTTGATTCATCGGGAAATCCTGCCAGTTGGATTCCCTCCCAGTCGTTTTGAACCAGTCTCTCAGAGCCCTCCATTTCCTGGATTCGTCTTTTATTTTCTGCCTGTTACATCCTCTTATTGTGTGACTATTTGCGACTCTGCAGATCTCCCAGCTGACAGATAATGCATCCTTTTACGTTTTCTTTTCATGGGGGAGACCACATTATGCGAGGCAACCTACTGTTGTTGCTTAGTAACTTGAAAATATCTGAGGCTGCAGTCTGTATTTCACAAGCACACATAGAAACAACAGAGGGCATTTACATTTACAAATTATTTTTAGAGCTGAGGGCCCATAATTTGACTGAACTGGAGCTAGAAAGTGTCAAAATGTGCAACAATGAATTAACAATCCCCATATCCATTGATCAGAAACAATAATTCAGTAACATGAATAAGTGTAAATTGCTGATACCACTAGTTTACTGCAGCTTCCTTATGAAGTGCAATGACTATTTTATCAATGCATTTTATCATCTCTTAGTTATAAATTTGTTGCAATTGTTGTACCTTTGTTCCTTTATTATCTGCAAAGTACTTTGAACTACGATGTAAAGGAATGACACAACACAGTTAACATCCTTGCCTTACATGCTTTTTTATTATTATTATTATGTCAACTGTTTTGAGATTGTTTATTAATTTATTTTTGCTTTGGTTGATGGCAACAATTCAGAAAACTATTTTACTGATATTGTATTCAGCAGTTTGGATGATTAGGATTTCCGGGGCTGTAGTTTTTATATTAGCTACTAAAACTACTACAAAAAGCAAAGTTTCACCAGCAGTGAGTCACGAGCTGCCAAGACTTGTGAAATGTTAAACTTTGTCATAAACTAGAGCAATAACACTTTGCTATTGATGTACACAGTGGAAGTATTTGATAGCAGAATAAATTTGTTTTGTGTTCCTGCTTTCCTACAAGCTAGCATTAGCATCACAGTAGATGCTACAGTAGCCAGTAGGAACTTAGAAAAGTGTCAATTTAAGCTTCCAAGTACCTTAGCTTTGTGCCATGATCCAACCATTTAGGCAGGTAATTATTGTGAGGATTTTCAGTAATTTCTAATATTGTTGTCACTCAGGAAGTGGTTTCAAAATTAGCGACAGTCTCAGTGAAAAAAGCTTATCAAGTAATGACGCAGAATGTGTGATGCCAGTTATGGCGAAATATGAAACAGCTAAAGCTACAGCAAGATGTCAAGAGACATGTGAGGAGATCAGAATGCTTTGCATAATAAAATATAGTAAAATAAATTAAACACATTACATTTTGTCAAATGATTCATCCAAATCATAAAAATAATCATTATAAAATATACATTAAATATATTCATCAATGTCTTAGTTGTTTTGAACCAAAAGTAACCATGCTGTCCAGTTTTGGTCTCATCAAACTGAATTACTTTTACCTTGTACTTCACCCAGTTCATTAGTGAAAGATAGTCCAGTGGAAAAGTTGCAATACTCCACAAAACATTTTACATCGGTCACATTGCTGTATAATTTGTAAAATAAAAAAAATGCAAAGAAACAAACTTTAGCTAAGTCTTTTTCTGAAGTGGGGAAAAGTAAACGTGTAAGAGATGAAATTTTATTGAAGAACCCTAACTGAATATTTCTACTTTATGAAATACAGTTAGAAATCTGCGAGAACAATTGTAAAAGCGATTACTTTAAGTTTGTTTAATAATTAATTAGTTAGTGTTAGTTGCAAAGTCAACAGTTACTGTAAAAAAATGTATATGCACAGGTCCTTATTAAATAGTTTTCTCAGAAAACAAAATAGATATGTTTTATTTAGATTGTTTCTGACAGTAAGGATGAAGTTAAATTATTTTTTCTTCTCTCGAACAGCTTTTAAAAGTCTAACACACTCCTCTGAGGACATCTGTATCAGCACCAGCTGTTTTCCAACCTGAAGGAATTGCGGTCAAACAAATGTGCTGCTAGTGACCGAGCCAACGCATTCGGCCAAATCATTTTCATGAATTATGCTTTTCCCCCTTTTTAATATAAAGAACATATTTATTTTATGCACAAGAACTAATATTTGCTGCACAGCACATATATTATTTCTGAACATTACAATATGTGTTTTTTTTTTATTATTAAATATAACTTAAAGTTTGTCTCCTCAATCATATTTGTGTTATAGATTTAAATCAACTAAATACTACCAATAAGCTTCACATTTTATCCATAAAAGTTAATAAAGTATTAGATATGGAAAATAAAGGTGAAAGAATGATTACATACAAACAGTAAAATCTGTCAAGATTTCATCATCTACTTTAGTTGACAGGTAAAGAAAAAAGACAGCAACTCAGTGGAGCATGCTTTGGGAGGTAAATGAGTTTATAGAGCTGTATTTATCTAGATCTGATCCAAAATCAATCACCAAAACATGAACAAACTATGACCAACTCGTGTTTTCATCGGAATCTGATAACTGAAAGATTTTGAAAAGTTAGTGGGTCTTTGATTTTAATACAAAATTTTTTATGTAAATAAATACTTTTTTTTTTTTTTTTTTTGGAAAAACTGCACTTCTTGAGGAAGCTTAGATGTAAATGTTTTCTACCATCATTTGTTAGGGAAGCAGCATCAGTAAGTGACCTCAAAAGGCTCAACAACCTGACTACAAAGGCTGGATTTGTTCTGGAAAATCTAGAGATGATAATACATAAATCAAGAAAATTATCGAGAACCCTGAACATCCCCTTCACAGGATGATTGCACGAGAACAGAGTGTCTTTAGTCAGAGGCTTCCTCAGATATGTTGTAATACAGACTGCTACAGGATACCCTTTCTCTTCATAGCCATCAAAATCGCAGATTCCTTGAAGAATCTTGGATAGCACGAGTTACAACAACATCTAACTTTCCTTTGGAACCAATAAAGTATTTGAGAATTGAGATGAGGCGTCTGAGTCGGATCCCGGAAAGTAGTCGGAATTCCCATCTCCGGGCGGTCAGTCGCTCAGCAGTGAAAATTCGGAAAAAATCGAGCAAAGCCGAACACAGAACTCCCTCCCTCTTAGTCGTGGTGCAAGCAGCCATGTTGCTGTTATTGGCTTGTTCCGGTATCAGGGCAGGATAGACCGCATTCGGGGCGCAGCTCCTCGCCTTTCTACCCCCCCCCTCCTCCTGCCGCCCGTAACACACACACACCTCCTAAAGAAGAAAGCCCCACTTTGCCCTATAATGGATTCAACAACTTGATGATTCCTCCTCCTTCAGTCGGCGCAACGACAGGACGAGCTGCTGCTGCTATATCGCCACACTGCAGTGCAGCACTCGGTGAGCGACCTTATTCCAATCACGCAACGCGAGAAAGAGAAATCGCTGGTGATTTGCGTGGTTTTGGGAGTTTTTTTTTTTTTTTTTTTTGCCTTTTTTTTGCGGGTCGCCCTTTTGGCAGTCAGCGCCACTGCGGTCTGTCGCTGGGTGATAGAAGCTAACTAGCTAAAGCCTTGCCTTGAAAGAGACGTTGAAATAGCGATTTTGGCTAACAGTTAGCCAACGCAACAGACTCTTATTCGGCATTTCTCACCTGCAATGTCTCTATTTTTACAAAGTTTTACCTTTCCTGTCTCCTTCCAGGGATCTCCTGAGTGGAATATTTTGACTTTGTCCTGTCAGAGTCGGGAATAACTTTTGGCCTGAAAGTTTTTGGACCTCGGACCTGATCTTAAAGGAAACATCTGTTGGGCACAAGAGGAACGCCGAAACGCCGTCGAGGAGTATCGTGGAGTTAGCTTTGGATGAAAACAACATTTTTCATGAAGAATTAAGTTGCCTTGTCCCCATTTAGCTCAACCGTTGCTCAACTTTTTCCTCCCAAGCTAGCACAACACGCTAGCCGTCCCAGAAACGTACCCATTCTGCAAACTCCTCTGCTTTCCATTTATAAATGCTTATTTGGACCTGAATGCTTTTAAAGCCAAACGGCAAAGCTGAGGGGGGAAAAGCACGAGCCTTTTCGCACGGTTGTTGCCCGTTGACAAACATGGGACACGCAGCAGCTACAAGCTAGTCGCTAGCTCGCAGGCTAACTCTACTAACTAGCCGCTGATGTGGGATTCAACTTGTTGATTCGACGGGGGACATCTGTTGGAAGTTTCCCTCCACCATTAGCTGCAAGGGGCTTTAAATGATCAACAGACGCTGATCGATCGGCCTTTCTTCACGGTTTTCTCCCGAAATGTCAACAAGGCCCTCACAGGGGCAAGTCATTGAGATTTCAACAGGACAGGTAAGACAACTCTCCCGAAAAGTGTCATAAATAACCGATTTCTCGGTCCTTTTGCTCTGCCTTTGTTGTCTTTTGCCACACAACAGTGATTCACCAGCGTGCCTACGCAATTATGCTGGATTTCCCACTCCTTGCAGCAGGGCAGAGCAAATTTAGGTATCTGTTTAGTCTGTGTTTCCAAGCAGATCTTCCTTTTTGACTTTCTGCCACCTCAACTTGTTGGAACATAGACAGTTTAACATGATTGTTAATGTATTTATCATTGCAAATGATCGGAAATGCATAGCACAGGTATGTTGGCAAAAAGTAGTCAAAGAATCCATTTGAAATGGTGAATAAAATTGGTGTGGTAAGAAATAAGATTGGAGTTTGGGGCAATTTATGTCCCAAATGTTAATGCTAAAACCAAAACTGCATGACTTAACATTGGCAGGAATAACCTTTGATAAACATACATTATTGATAATAAAATGTTCTTTATTTAAAACAACTTGATAACCTGCGCTATAAGTAGAGGTGACCTGATAAATCAACAAAGATTTCTTACATTTGGTAGAGCGATGACGTCCACTGTCGCTATCTTACCTTTGCAAAGGTCTAAAAATCACCTGCTGTTCCCTTTAGTAACTTTGTTGCTACATGTAGTAACTTTTTAGACAAAAAAGGAAGCATTGACCAAAAATGAAATCGTCAGGGTTTTTAACGATCTGCGAAAACTGCAATCGGTGCACTGCGATGTTACCTTCATTATTGCAATGACTGCAACACTTATATTTTTATTGAATGTAGATATTACTAAGCTGCAATACTGACACTTTATTTCACTTGAAGAGAAACTAGAATAAAAATAGTCATTATTGTCCTGCAGTGGATAAATTTAGGCGTAATAGTAGCATGAAAATATGTACATTCACACATTAAGAATCAGAAAACCTGAAGTTGCCATCTCTCTGACCATAAGTGTTTGGCAACAACTATATTACTTTAATAAGACACCAAGCAGATAAATGTTGCTGACCACCGCCTTTCTTCTGGCTGAAAGGAAGCTACAAAGCGTCTCTTGTCATTCACAGAAGGGCTCATCCGTCAGGAAGTATTTGTGGACTCAAAAAACACAAACAGTCGCGGTGTGAAAGCTAAAGGAGTGCCATCACTCCTACTGAGACAATGATGTTAGTTACAGCCTGTCTGGATGCTAGCTGGCTAGCGTAGCAGAAAGCCTGAATAATGAACCAGCCAGTATGACCTTGATACTTTACAAAGAGCAAAAGGCCTGAAAGGTATAAATTTATGCATAATTAGCGCTGTAGTTTTAGCATATAGTGTTCGTTTTGTGTTTTTCTTCTTATGTATCAAACTACCGGAAAATAAATAGGTAGCAATAAGAAATGTTAAAAAGATCACGTTTCTTCTGGAGCAGATGTGGCATTCGTTGCCCACATTAGACTATGTTTTGAATTGTTATCTCTAATCTTTTGTGGTTATTATTTGGGGGGTTTCTTAGTGTGGAAACAATCATTTGAATTTGGAGAAATGTGGCTTCTTGTAGAGGGCCAGAACATTACCTTTTAGATACACAGAGGCTCTCATTTGCCATTCAAAACGGTAATGCGTCGGTGAAGTAGTTTCACACTGAAGAAATCAGTTCGCGTATAGTTTGCACAGGGCTGTGTTGACTCAGGAAAACTAAATATTCCCCAGCAGGAAGTCTCTTGTGACGATGGATCATTAACAATAGCAAGAAGCTTTTAGTGATTACGGTGTAAACACAAACTTCCAATTAAACTTCAGTTCCTATCTACTATATACTCAGTTTTGTGTAAAATCTACCAAAAGGTTTCGTCGTGTTGGATTTCAAGTGACGCCTCGAGGTTGGGGAGAGGCACAACCGTCATTTCATGGCTTATACAGGTGCAGGAAGTGATTATAAACACTGCAACAATACACATCACCATGTGATGTCAAACAATGCTCCATTATCTCTTCTTAAACTAAGAGGTTCCTAAATACACTGGAATAATCACTTGGTGCTTTGCAAAGGATTTGAACAATGGGAAACAAATTGTTTTGTTGGAAGAATAAAGGTCTGTTAAGCTGTGGACCCAAAATACTTTGAGTTGTCATTTATTGTGAATGGGCTTTATATAAAGAAATCACATTGATTGAGATGATTCATGGTTTTACAGTTCTCAATTTAACTCTAAATAACTTTAAAAACATCTGCTGAGAGATCACAATGAACTATATTTTTGGAAATTTTATCGGGGAAAAAAATAACACAAATATAACACGAATGAATCTTTTTGGTTTTCTACTTTCTCTACTGAAAAGCAGAGCTCAGGTACGTTGGCTCTTATCAGCCAATAGGAAGGCTTGTTGGTGGAGGACACCTGAGGGGTTCAGAGGTCTTTGCTCTGTGTGAAAAAACCAGGCCACTGTCAGACGTTATCTGTTCATACCCTGATCTCACTCCATGAGTCAACCTGAGTGTGTTGGCACATTAAACAGCACACATAATTACCTCCGGTGTTCTGTAAAAGGAAAAGCATGTTGACCACATGTAGGTGAGGGTACAACCGCACGCACTCTTGAGAGATACGCACCTCCGTATTTAGCTGCGTCGCTGTCGGGGCACGAAGCCAGAACAGAACGGTTAGCTTAAAAATGATTGAGCTGTATTGTTTCAGAGAGGATGTAATGTGATGGTAGGAAACAAATGTGTTCACAAACATCATTTTTTTATGCCTAAGCAGTTGGAAAGCACATCAATATCAATAATCTATCAAAGGTTTTACACTTTTTAGGTGATTTAAAGCTCCAGCCTGTTTCTGTCAACTGATGTATGAACTGAAAATTGGTAGGAGTATGTTTCTTCATCATTAAAAAATATATATCTTTTTTACTGCCGTTTTATGTAAAAAAACTTTCGGAGAAAACATAGAGAATCAGAAAGACATATATATTATATTAGTTTATTAAATCAAAACTCTCTTTGAAAATTAGCTGCAATTCCACAGCATTTTCTCAACTTTTTCATAAAAATAATTTTAAACGATACACATGCAAGATGTAAAGTTTTGGGGAGTTTTAAAGGCCGTGGTATATCTGGACTCAAATGAGAAATCCTTTCATAGTTTTAATAAACTTTTGGAATGTACTTGAAAAGAAGTTTCTTCTATTGTCTATATTCAATAACAGCAGCAAACTCTTTTCAGTTTAATGTTTAAACATTATGATGCATTTCCTTTATTTGTTTCTGACAGCTGTATGTTCAAAATGAACCTTGTATTGTTTTGGCATCACAGTTTTCTAGATTAGTACAACTTCCATTTGCTATATTAATAAATCCAGTAAATTATATTGTTAAACATTGTTTAGGGTTACTGGTCACTCCATTTTTAAAAATTTTTTTAGCATAATTTACTGTTGCAGCAATAGTGTACGTGAGCCAAGAAAATGAGAAATGTATTTTTCTTTTTTATATTTTTAAATTTATAATTTTCAAATATTAAAATTCTAAATTTTATAAATTATATAATTTTTTTTCCTATAAAATATACCTAAGAAATGATTTAAGTGAAAAATAATTGAAAAATAAATTAAACATATCTGAATAAAAATGTTCATTTTAAAATAACATCTCTATTAAAAATCTAACATATGTTTGAAAGTTTCCAAATAAAAAAAGATTTTTCTAAGCTATAAAAAATTGTACATTTATCTTTTCACAAGGAAATCTTAAAAACAAAAATACTCTTAATGTTCAACTCTCTCTGGGGCTCAGCAGCTTTTCCTTTCAGGCCTGACGAAGAGCTGACTGAACTAAAATAGAAATATTCATAAAGCTGTGCATTAAATATCTGTCTTAATGCTAAATGCCAGTGCTTTAACAGACGGATGAGGCCATTAATGTTGCATTTTTCTCGTCTGTACCAAGCGAGAGCGGTTACTGGCCGGATGAAGGCAGATAACCGTCCATCTAGAATAGCTCCAACCTCTCATTATGACGAGGAGAGCATTACATTTAGCTCTCCTCCATGCCTCTCACTGGCACACAGCAATTTCTCCTCCAAAGTGGAGTTTCATAAATGATATGACAATGAAGAAAAGGAGGAGGATAAATTTCCTGTAGCAGTTGGAAACCCCGTCCCCTTCATTCCTCGAAACATGTGATGTGCATCGCATTGAAGTCATTTATTCATTCATCACATCTAATCTGAATTTTTCCATTCAAGAGACAAAAGGGTTCTGATCATTGCCAGTCCTTAACAGAGTTGCTGGGTGAAAGGTCACAGATGTGCATTCCCTCACAAATGGTTCTGTTTGGACAGCTACAGACACAGGATCAAATGGCAGCGAATGTCAACCGTACTCCAAACTGAGGTGGGATTAAATGTAACCTGTGGAGACGTCCCAGTCCGACTGGGGTGTATCGTCAGAGAAGTGCCTTCTGACATGTGTTTAGCTGTTAAATGGCAGATATGTTAAGTGGCTCGTTATGCTAGGCTAAAGCCGGCAGTCGGTTTGAGGAACTTGTTCAAAAGTGCATGATACACTGGCAACTTGTTTTACACGCAAAGCTGTAGGTGTTTTTACTTTAGTTACTTCAGCACTGAAGAGTGTTTCGTGGTGTAAAATGTCTCCAGATATTGATATTGTTGCTCGTCTGCTTCCATCCGTATGACCGACTGATTTCCTGTTTTACAGTGAATCTTGTCAAACCACGTCTTTTGACACACATACAAGCTAGAAATACTGGTCGGTCCGTTTAGTTCTGTCTTTGTCGTTGTTGGGAAGTGGCTGAACAAACTGGATCCTTCTGTTGTTGAGTTTTAATGAAGGCGAGGCGTTCAAGTTTTATTGAATTTGTTGATTTGAGATTCAAAGGAAATACATTTAAAATAGTCTGCTGTTTTATGATGAGCAGAATATTAAAGTTATGTATAAATTTAAATCTTGTTTTAAGAGAAATTATCTGCCAGTGGAACCAATGTTTTAATCAATTATTTACTTAAATCAAGCTCCTATATCTTTGAAATAGATGAGAAGTTAGTTTTGTCTTATCTCAAGCGTACTAAGATATTTGAACTGGAAACGAGACGGAAAATACTTGTAAGATTTTGTTATTGCAGTGTTTGTGTAGGTTTTTAGTTAAACTGGGAGAGAAGCAGCAGAAAGGGAACAGGAAGCCAAATAACTTGTTGCTGCTCACTGCCAAACAGGTGGCTGCAATATTACCCATTCAAAAGACAATCCATTCATTGTCCTTTGCTTTATCAGCCTAGAAAAATTGTCTGTAAGGATAGAAAATAAATCTGATAGCTGAAAATAAAACATTATAAATTAGACTAACTCATCACTGACTGTTGTTTCTCTTTGTGACAACCTTCTCCTAGCTACCTCAGTTAATAAATAATTAGCAACAGTAGAATGGTAAAAAGGCCTTGAAAGCTGATGCAAAGTTCAAAAGTGAGCAGAACAATCCTTTATTTCTACCTCAGTGGAAAATATTCAGTTAATCAGTAGCAACTAACAAGTAGGAAGCATTCAGATACATCTAAAATGATGATTGGAAATAAAATTAGGATGTTATGATGGCATATCAGGGCTATTGTTGATTTAAAAAAAGAGGAGTAAATTTCTGCAAAGAAATCAGAAATGTTTAGATTAATTTTCTAGGGGAAAAAATTTACAATTTCAGTGATTTTCTTTTTTTTTTTTTCTAGCAAATTTTAAACTTTTCAGACTCAAACTTCCTTGTTATTTCTAGCAAATTTTAGATTAATCTGAATTTCTGAGTATTTTTTGACAGAAATGTACTCTTCCTTTTGATTCTATTTAGTTTCCCTAATACTCCATCTCAAGACGACTTGATAATTACAAATTTACAAAGTAAAAACTTTAATGGATTTTCTTTTTTTTTTCTCCAAGTGTATCAAAATAACAATAAATAATATTAATATAACTGTAACCACCAAGATGTTAAATTATCTTTAGCGCCAGTGAGGAAACTTGTGGATGATTTTCTTAAAGCAAAAGCAGACATGTCAAACTTTGTACATTTTGTCTCAAATTTACGCACACATATAATGAAACTGGCATTTTTAATCAAGGTCATTGTACCATGAGAGTCTCGGTCTGCCCATGCCTAATTTAGGAACAACAATAACACCCCGTATGACTGCACCTTAATCGCAAGTTTACAAACATGACCTGTTTTTTTTTTTTTTTCTGTGTTTGACATCATTCACATGCTTTCAACCAGCCATTGTTACTTTTTTTTATGTTTTTTTAAAGTACAATTTACTAGTTATAAATCAACCTGATGATTGCAGAGGATCTAATTAACATTCCTCTCATTTGTTTTGTTGTTTTTATCAGCCTAATTGGCCAATTTCTTTCTTATGTTACATGTAAGATACCAGTAATTATCTAGAAGGGTGATGGGAATCTTTTAAATATTACTTACTTTGGTTTATGATGGCTAAATTTATAAATACTCATAATTTATTGTATAAATGTTTTAATGCATGGCTGAAAGAATATGTTGACGTCAAAACGTCTGTAGAATATTTGGCTCACATTTTATACTTACTATTAAGATGAAAATTATTTTAAAATAAATTCATTTATGAACAATTTCTATCTCATTCATTTTATTTACCGAAAGGTTTGCTGTGTAGGTTTTTCCTCTTTACATTTTGTGATTATGGGGTGCAAATATTTCCAACAATAACTTCACATGCAGGGATTTTTCTAGCGAGGCCTTTTGTTCCGCGTCACAAAGACCGTTTGTATTTTATGAATGTTCCATAAGATAACATGGAAGTGAGCGTGTTTTATAACTATAACTTGAAGCTGCACAGTTGTATCAGATTTTTATGCTGGCAGTTGGCCTGTGTTTGAACAGGAACTGGCCTGAAATCAGATACCTGGATGTTGCCTTTGGTTAATATTTTCAGCAGCACATGCTCTGTATTATTGAGACTTGTACTTGCAGGGAAGTCATAAAATGTAGCACATGTTTGGCCACTTTATTATCACACACGTATGACTTATTTTACTGGTATATTTGGACAAAACGTAGCGCTGGCACGTCGTCATGCTCGAGACCAGACTGTGGTTTTCATTGTGGTTTTAGGGTTTTTGTGTTTATAAAAACAGCAGACAGTTTAAGTCTGATGCCAGAATGATTAGTAATGCATATTATTTTAATTCTGTACCAGTCTTCAGCGGTAATTGCGGTTCACTATTCACAGATTTACCTACATCACTCACAGAAAATGTAAATCTGCCTATTTGCAGGTTATACTGCAAATAGGCAGTATAACCTTTAATGTAAAGCATATCAATTTGCTATTTGACACACTATTAGTTAATGTGAATAATTTTCGTTGAGCATAAAATTTTGTTCTTCACGGTTTTAGTGATGTAATTCGCTGTGTATTTATCCTGACTGATGATGCCATAGCATTATATTTAACAGTCTCCTATCCCACATTTTCTTAATAAAGAAGCCCTGCTATCATTTTCCTTCAACTATCCTATAAAATTAGCATTAGTCTGTGGTTTTAATGTGACAGAAGCTGAAAAAGTTCAAGGGTGAGAATACATTTTGAGTATCATTTAGCCTTTTGGTTTGAGAGCTTTTTACGTAATGGATGATTTTTTTTCTGCCAAATCATCGGGAATTGTGTAAAGTATTTCTATTAAAACCCAAACAGTCTCTAATGTTATTCATAGTCAGCATTGTAGGCAGATCAGCAACATTTTCCCATAGTTTTACCCCTTTATTTAGGATCTTCTTGTCTGATAAGGTTCAGCAGTGACGAAACCTTTTTAAACTTCATTAGGAAACTGTTTAATACTTGCTTCTAATGAGGTTAAATCAGATTGTGTTGTATTTATGTGGACTTTTACAGAATGAGATTAGGAACACCTCCTGCTGTGTTTAAAGAAAAAAAAAAGCCCTTTGCATCGTCTAGATACCCCTGTACCACCTGTGAGCTAGCATGGTGATCTATTCAGCCTCTGAATTAATTTAAGAGTGTTGTACCAACTGCACAGTTGTCTTGTTTCTCAGCTTTAGTTTGTGTTTTCCTTTGACCTATTGAACCTGCCCCACTGTGGCTTGCAGATTAAAAACGCTGCTAAGCACCACAGCAACAAAAGACAAAGCAAACGCCGTGTTGGTAATTTGAGTGCAGCTGAGCACGGGTTCATGTTTTTCACCCGACACCTTTTGGGAGTATAAGAAGCTTGCAGCGAAACTCTATAAACATGAGTTTCTGGATTTGTGAAACATATCATGACCAATTTTTTTTTGTCTTCGTGATTCATCTCTAAGCAATGTTTTGCTTTGATTTGCATACGCCTTTTTTCCTCTCTCAGAAAACACTAAATTAGGTCTTTAACCTTGACAGACCTGTCATGAGCCAGATGAGATGAAAAGCAAAGCTAACCAGGGACTCTGCTTCAAGCACACAAATGTCATTCACTTTGTCATACTTGCTCACTCACTCAAAGAGGAGTTACTCATTATTTCCCCCTGCACTCTCCGTTAATTATTAATGAAATCAGAGGTTTGTTTTCCTCGTCGTAGGTTTGGCGTTCATGGGAATTGGAGTGACTGCTATGAAGCCTCCAGCTGTTTGTTGGGGTGGATCTCAGGGAGCAGGGGTGAAACTGGCCTTTCTGGTTTGGCTGAGGCGTAGGTGCGGCGCTCAACCGTAGATTTGAAAAGCTTGACGTCACACAGGAGGGGAAACGATGGGCTTTTCTCCAGGCTTCAGGTGAACTCTGCTCCTCTGTTCTGCCAGTCCAACGCAAGGATTTTGTCATTATTATTGTTAACATGGTTTTTCTGTTTCTAATTGTAGATTAAAACCTTTGAAGATATAGGAATAAAACATCAAAGCAAATATTTAGATTTGTTAAAACATTAAAAAAAAAGAGACATGAATGAATCAAATCTTAAAAAGAATATTTTTCTGGTTACCACACAAACCTGTACTATGAACTGAAACGGTTGAGATTGAAAGCAGACGATACCTGAGCAGTTCAAGCTCTGACATGTTAGCTTAGCTGATGGGAGAAATGTCTATTAGGGTAAAAACAGTCACCCATTCTTAAAAACATCGAGTCGCTGCTACCAAATCCTGAATGTTCAGTTCTGGTAATGCTTGCGCATCTCAATTTTCATTGACTTTAATCCAGAAAATGCCTTTGAAAACACAACTAATTAGCAGTTTGACTTGTTTAGAGTTCATTAAAATGAGAAAGGAAAGGAGGATCTTCTCACTGGGACAGTCGCCTCTCGTTGGCCTCGATCAACAGGTTTGTTGGCACACCATGTACTAAACTTTAAAATAAAAGTTATTTTTGTTGTACTAGTGTGACCTCAGACAAAAGAAGTCTGACCTCTTACATGGATTACCTTAATTTAGTTTGACAAAAACCACTGGGGAATAAAATACTAAAATGTAACTAAAGCCTTTTATTTAAACATTTTTTTATTCAGGAAGCAATAAAGAAAATCTGGTTTCTGTCACAAATGTAGACGTGAAGTTTGCTTTTGACTTTTAAGATATGAAGATTTAGATTTCTGTGAAATAAAGGATGAATATGCATAAAAACAACTAACGCTCATTGTTAAATACGATGGAGGATCTGTGATGCTGTGGGCCTGTTCACGTTGTTAAAATGTATTTTGTCTTCATAGGCTTTCATGGTTTCCCCCAGAAAACTTGCTAAGCCCGGTGGTTAGGTGCTGGGGCAGTCATTCATCCAGCATCCCGTTGTGTTTTTAAGTTAAAAAATGTTTAAAGTTGACAGGAAATTTGCAAATATGCCTTGATAACCATGTGTTATTGGAATATAGTTTGTGTTCGGGTATAAATAAATAAATGAGCAATGCATAGCCTGGAACAAGTGAAGTCTGGTGGCCCGCCAGGCATATAATACACTGGGGGAAACCCTGGACTTTGAAATACCAGATGATTTGAATTAAATATCCGAAACATGCAGTTAAATTGGCCCCAGAATAATTCACCAGAGGCTTTTTGCGCATTATCAAAGTTATTGTGAACTCCGAGCAGCATGCTGTTGCATTCTGAGGTGTTTTGTCAGGGTTTGGGGGAGAACTAAGGCTAGTTGAATTTAGCGGTGCGATGGTTGGACTACGACAGCTTTTGTGGCGTCGGAATATTGCGTCATCACGGTTTGAGAGAGAGAGAGAGAGAGAGAGAGAGAGAGAGAGGAAAAGAAAAGAGAGATCCGATTCCTCGGATAATCGTAAAAATATTCTATAGGGTACTTGATTACTAAAATATTTTTTTACAACAGCCCTAGATGCAAACAGACTTCATAATGTAACCATCGGTTTATCACACCTTCTGAAGGTTACTGTAGCATGCTGATGCCTTTGGCCCATATGTAACGCTTACCTTCAGAACAAGGAAGTGCTATGCTGTGTGTCCCAACTGTGACAGCAAGAGTGCAAACAGGAGTTGGTGGATTGATTTCTCTCACACACACACCGAAGGGAGCTGGGGGGCTCGTGTCCACTCAGAGGGGGCATACACACTCCACAATCCCACACACACTGCATTCACAGCAAATTGAGACTCGGCGTGACACCATCTTGCTAAAGTAAGGGGTCTCTCTCAAAATTACTTTGGGAGTTTGTTATACTGGCGTGGCTGTTGTACCAGCAGTCTGTACCAAGGCCTATGGGGGGAGATTGCCTCCCACTTCCTTCACATAAGGAGAGATGTAATCACACAAAAGACGGATTGGTGATGGCTTCTTCTAACATGAAATTGCATCACTTTTGAAAGTGGAAATAAACAGGTTTTTCTTTTTGTTGTTGGTCCTCGGTTTATTTTACTAAATGTGATTTATTAATTTTCGTCACAGTAAATGTGTGCATTATTAGTTACAAATAAAAATGACTGGTTAAAATTCTGTGCATCTGCTATTTTTAATGAACATTCAGTGTTTGTGGAAATCCTGTTAAAGTACTAAAATTGTGTCAGTATTTGGGTAAATGTGATTTTTGGGACTGTGTGAGCCTCACTTTTCTACACATAATCTGCATTTCCCTCATAAAAATAAAACTACTACACTACGGTAATGTGGCTTTTGGGAAAAAACACTGTCCGTATTTAGTTAGCTTGACATGTTGAGAGAAAACTATCAATACATCAAGCTAATGCCACATGTAATGTAATATAGTCAAACACTATCTCCTTCACTTGGCTCAGTCACATAGAAAAATAAGTTGCAGCTCTCCTGAAACCTTTTTTTTTTCTGCAAAAGGATCTTCGTAGCAAAGTGTTAACTACATCTTTTTGACCAAGATAAGTGGGAACCCATCCATTCACTTGAGAAAGGGATAAAAATAATCTGTAATTTTGTTGAAGATGACTGTCTTCAAGATGGAGCGGTGAATAGTACATCATTATCCATATAAGGAGGTGTATACCTGGTTTGAAGGGGTGACTCTTTGTATTAGACAAGTTCGGGTTTTTTTGTTTTTGACAACACTAACATGATTTTAAAAAAACAACCAAACAAAGAAAAAGCCGATTCTTATTTATGTTTCAGACCTTGAAGGCTTTAACTTTGTTTAAGATCCAAAATATACTAATTTCCTTAAGGTCCTTTTTTACAGCATTATGACAGAATAAATGCAATTAGAAATTTAAACTAAAGTGCCAACTAAAAATAGATTTCTTCTAGTCCTTTTTCCAATTTTTTTCTGTAAAACAAATATTTGTATGAAAAAGATGCATTTATATACCTGTAGGGAGAAAATGCGTTCAGACACCTGGATATTGTCCATTAGAAATACACTTCTATATAAATTGGCAAAAAAAAATTAAAAGTTGCTTTATTGCATTCAAAATAATAATGTCAACTGAGCAGCCATTGTTTTTCTGTGACCTACTTCATAACTGGGATGTTTTTAAAGGTCTTGTTCCTCTTACTCCATCTGCAGCTGTAAAAAACAAACATGCATATGCAAATAATGACATGTCGTTTCAGTTTTACTGTCCCGCTGTGGTTCAGAAGAACATTACTAATCACACTTACTTGTATTTTTATCCATTTACCTAGACTGATTTTTATTCATATTAGTGCCTCTCTTTGGTGGCTTCAGCCAGTTGAAAAGTAAGGGATGCAAAGCTTTGAAGAATATGGCTTGGAAAATTTGGAGGATTTTGAAAGTTGTTCTGGTGTATTTTGTCTGGAAGTTTTTTAATATTTTTTTATTCAAAGACTAAAAGCTTGCATAAGAACAGCAGTCTGAATCCTTTTGATGAGGAAGTGGGGGAACAATTGAACGCCGATACAAACCAACATCAAGATAAGCAAGCGTGTATGTAGAGCAAATGTACAGAGTGGCATTGAACTAATTTCAATTTTTGCATGAGGCAGCAGCTTTTTCTGTGTTATCTGGTTAACTAAGACTGTGGTGGCTTTGTTTAGAGAAATATTGTCTTTAGTAAAGCTGTCCCTGTTTGTATTTAGAATATAATTTTCATTTGAAAAATGTCACATTGCCAGTTTCTCCACATAATGTTCCACCGAGTCATTTTATGATGGTCACTGCAAACCTTTTCCAGAGCAGTGAATCTTGTGTAAACTGAAGGTAACACATTGAGATGTTTTGTATGATTAAGCCTAATAAAGTCACGTGTGTTCAAAGCAGCTGCAGCTTCACTTCTATTTCAGTGGCGATAAAATAAATGTTTTGTGCTTGCAGCTTTGTGTCAGATTTTAAAAAAAAATTTTTTTTTTATGGACTGTATGAAAGAAGCTCCAAGGAATAACATTGAGGCCACGTGTAGCTGGGGTGACTGCAGTTCTTTTATCTCCGATTTTGGCTGAGGTGCAGCTTTTTCACCTTTTTGTTTCCTCCTGTTTTTGGCTTTTAATTAGGACTTCTTATCTATCAGCCAACACTTATTAATTTTGGAGTGGAGATCTGAGAAAATTTAATGACTGCTCGGTAGCAAAGAGGTGCCTTTTTAAATAGTATTGTGTGGATGGAGAGTTTAGTCACTGGAAGGCTCATCTTTACTGGTGTATTGGGATTTTTGAGCCTGTTAGTGAAATAAAATGACCCTATTTTGAAATTATGTTTTGTTATTAATCATTGTGTTTTATGGAAATATATTCAATTGAACACATTAAGATTTGCTTTTTAAATAACTTGTAAACCCTATCATGGTCAAACCCTATCATTATCTCAGTTTGGGAGATATTATCTCTTGTAGTTTGCAGATAGATACTTTAAAAGGTAATGTTTTGGGATTTACTGCGATGCTACAGATAATTAGCCTAAATTTAAATCTAAAATTTTGTAGTTAGCTTGGCAGTGAACTTTACTTTTTGTTCTTGTAAGACCTTCCTTTCCTCAGTAGGCTGGGCAGGAGAGAAATGCAGGCATCTTAGTATCAGAGCTCAAATTAAACATTCTGCAGATGAGATTCTGACTTTTAGGCCACATTTGTAGAGCTGCAAGTTGAAATGTTGCGTAAAGTCCAACAAATAAAAAAAAAAAAAAAAGTCTTGAGTTCGCTTTAATCAAACTCTAGCTGTTTGCCTAGAAAGTCAGATTCATTTGAAGGAATGCCAGGTGGATCAGAAACCGCTCCAAAAGCAGGAAGCGGACTATGATGCAGGGCATTCTGGGTAAATGCAACCAAAACAAACGCTTGTGTCTAGTGCTAGCGGGAGAAAAGGCTCCTGGTCTTTTTCTAGAGACAAAAAAGAAACCACTAAAATCCACATTTACATTTTGTTTACATTTCATAAAAAGAAGGTTGCAGTCGGTGTTGTCTTCAGAGTTTTTTGTGTTGTTTCCTTCAGTGGTACTTGGTGCAGCGCCGCCACAGGCAAGGAGGGAAACAACTTTTTCAGAGGATTTGGATCATTTAACAAAGTGCATTGTGAAAGCAAACTGCAGCAACAGAAAATGTAACAAATGTTGCAACTTTGATTCCCAATCAAAGTGGGTCTACCAGACTATCAGGTCTGGAAATACCTTTTAATATAAGAGTAGATTCATCAAAAAGTAAATATTTTTTTTCATAGTCACGCCCTCAACAAGATGTTCTGTAGTTTGCACATCCAATACTTTTATTTTTTCATACAACTTGCAGCCTTTTTTCTTGTGGATGCCTCTCAAAGCTGTACTGCAGGTTGTTCACATTATGTTGAACTTCTACTGCACCAACTTACTTACCGACCAAAAGTTGACATTTTGTGACTCAAATTAGCTTCTGGAAGACAAAGTCTTGATTCGGATATCCCTATTAAGATTTAATTATTATTGCTGACTCTTGAAGAGCTTCAAGCCAGTGGTGGTTTAAGCCACTGTGGTATTAGTGGCTCTATGGAACTGACCAACTTCTGTTTTATTAGCCTTTATTTAACTTTCTACAGCCCTCTGTTGTACATCACTTTTACTAACATGTTTTATGAGAGGGGGGAAGCTTGTGCTTTTGTAATGTTCGAAATAATAAGCCCAGTGAGCACAGAAGTGCTGACTGGGCTTTGCAGCATCACAAAGCTATTATTATTTCATGCTCATTTTACTTCTCTTGCATATTGCATCTAGTAGGTTATGTAATGAGATTTCCTGAAATGTTTCCAGAGGAAAAAAAACAAAAAACGTACTGAACATGTTGCCAACATGCAATAAAAGGGGGTAATTCAGGTGAGTACTCAGATTTTATAGGGGTTGAAGTGGGTAATTATTTGAAGGAAGGGTAGATTGTTTCAAATTGATAGTTGGTTGAGTTTCATTTACAGAAGCGATTTGAATAAACTGTTTTTATAGCAGCTAATGAGCTTCGTTGGCTTGACGTTTCTATATTTCAATTGTTTGTAATTGCAAGGGTAATAATCGTGTAGATACAATCCACATTTTAAGGTGCAGTTTGTTTTTTGTTTTTTAGGACAACGTCTCTTGCTGTTAAAATAAGGGCAGCACTTTAAATTTCTCAGTGTGAAATTCCATCTGTTTGCATCAGAGTGAATTGGTTTCAAAGTCAGAAAAGCAAAGGTCAGTGATAATGAGGCCCGAGTCAAAACATAACCAGTACCACCTTGGTTTCTCTTGACTTCCCCATTTGTGTGTGTATTTTGATATTGTGCAAGTGCTTGTGTTGGCACTAAATGGTTTTCAGCTGCGAACAGCTCGTCAGTAACTGTGCTGGATCTGTTTTAGCGTTGGGAGAGGGTTTTCAATCGTTGAGCAGGATGTAAACACTACACTAATGGTCTCTCCACACGGTACACAACGGACATAAAAGGCCTGCACCCCATGCAACGTGCTTCCAATACAGTAGCTCATGTTTTCAGGTTTAAAGCAAAGGGCTTTGCTCTGTTGCACTCTAAGTGGTGGTCATTAAAGAAGTCTCTGAGATCGCTGACAAAAAGGAGAACAAAGACTTTGGTCGATGTGTGGAGGAGGTTTGTAGGTGCACTTCTTGGGTCTTTATTTGCTTGTGTGCAGTATCAAAGAGCTGATGGCGCTTTATTTAGCTGTAGCTTTTCTGTCAATCAGAAGTAATTACACATTGTCCAAAGCTTGATTGTAGTCAGAGAATAAAATGTTAACATATTTGGTATCATGGTAAGTTTTTGTCAGCTTATCTTTGTGTTTATTTGTGCCAGGAAGCGGAAATGGAAACAGTTTTGGAAAGACCACAAGAGGAATAATTTTGAATGAGTTAGCATTTTGTAGATCTCCCTGCCATTGAGAACACCTGCACCAAACTCATACAAATTTAGTATTTTCAATATTAATTGACCTCTAACTTTTAGTAGCTTCAAATGCCATAATTTCAATTTTAAAAAGTGATGCATTTTGCTTTAGGGACAGAGTTTTGGGCTAGAATGTTTTGGAAATTTAATAAAATATTTAAACGAGAAGCAAGACCTTTGTTCTCATTTTTCTGGGGGAAAAAACCAGAAAAGGTTCACAGTTCATTTGTTGGAAACTTGCTGGGAATGTCACCTGACATTTATTGTTGACTTAATGGTTTCTCAGTGGTTCTGTTTTGAGCGTACATTTTTAATGATTTATATTCATATTCACCACCAAAGTACGTCACCAAGTTATCTTTCTATACAACACCTCAGGACTTGCTATGTTAAACCTCCCTTTTGCCTTCAGACCTGCTGCAATTCTCCTCTGCACAGATTTAATAAACTGTTGAAAAACTCCTAAGAGTTTTTGAGTCCATATTGGCATGATGGCATCATAAAGTTGTTCAGATTTGAACATGAAATGAATCTTCTGTTCCACTGAGTCCTAAAGGTGCTCTGTTAAATGAAGATCTGTTGACTGTGGAAGCCATTGGACTACAGTGAACTACTCAGACGTTCAAGAAGTAGTCTTTAGAAGATGATCAGCAGCTATACTTTGGCATATTCATTGCTTATTACCTGAATACTCACCAACTCTTTATGTGTGCCGGTGTTACAGCCTCATGTTTTGGTCTCAGCTGACAAGTGCAGCAACCACTTTTTTGCTGCTACAGTCCATCTGCTTAAAGGTTTGATGTGTTGTGCATTGAGAGATGGTATTCCTCATACCCTTGTTTCATCAAATGGCGGTGCGAGAGAATGTTATGCATGGAAAGTCCAAGTAAAATACACAGACCATCTTGTCTAGCAGTAACTGAAAATGACTGAAATCCCCTTCAGTAAGTCATCTTGCAGCGTCTGGCTGGTTTTCTATTTGTGTTAACAGTTGTTTGCATGATAAAGTGGCAGGTGAGTGGAGATGGTGAATGTTAACAGACCATAAAACGGTGAATTTAGTGTGCTGACTTCAGTAATAAACTGGCGTCTAAGGGCAGAGATTTGGACTGAAGCTGTTTCTGAGACTTGACTTCAGCTCAAAGTTTAGGACTCTAGTCTTATGACATTTCAGATTCTTCAAAATAAAAGCACTTCCTCTTAGATTTGTTGACAGTAATGTTGGTGACCTTTATTTAAACAAGGCAAATATTACCTCTTACTTTCACAGTGTAAGGTTTTAAATAACAATAGGGGAAATAGTTGATAAGTTCTCTCATTAAGCATGAGTTTTGATTGAGAGACGATTTATAGACAACTCATTCTGAAAGTCTTTAACACATCAAATCAAACCTATGCCACAAAATGTCTTTCCTTTTTTTCCTGGGTTGTAGTTCCCTGCTGGTACTCCTAAGTTAAACTTAACATCAGAGTAATATGAGAATTAAACAATGATGTCACTTATTGTCCTCTGACACGTCTATAATTATAGCCATGGCGAGAGGTGGCTATCTGCTTGTATTCCTGTGTGTGCGTGTGTGCGTGTGTGTGTGTGTGTGTGTGAGTGTGTGTGCGTGTGCGTGTGTGTGTGTTAGTAAGGAGGGTTGTCTCGGCCTGCAGCTGCCCAAAAATGAAGGAAGAATCAGAAGGCAAAAATAGTCCGACATGAAAGAGGATAGGAGAGCAGGAAGACTAAAGAGCAGTTTATAGTCTCTCATATCTGGTTTGCAAGACACTCTAGCCAATCGTGCCAGAAATCTAAAAGCTTTATAGTTGTCAGGGTTGATCATTCTTAAAGGCCGAGTGAAAAGGCGAAAGTATCGCAGACGAGGGAGATGTAGTCTTGAAAATTGAATGATGTTTTATTGAGAGGCAGTTTTATACTTGGTGGTTCACATCGAGTGCCTCCACTGTTGTGGCAATAGTAAAAGTCTACAATTTCAATCTTGACATTTTCTTAAGTTTATAATTTTTTATAAGTAAAGTAATTTAGTGAAAGCAGATGAGATTCTCAAAGTGTCATAACATTGTGTAAAAATATTCCATGTTCCTGTTTTTATTCAAAACAAACAAGAATTTGCTAAAAAAAAAAAATTACACCATTCATTATTACAGCTATAATGTTAACTAGATTAATTTTTTTTTATCTTAAAACACATTTAAAAATAATTAGATATTCAAATCACAGCTGAATTTAGTTTGGGATTAGTTTTTCAGCGCGGTGCAGAATCGTATAGCTTTTTACATTTCTGCTCTTTGTAGATTGCAATAAACTGCAATTAACTTGTTAGTTGGGCTATCTGCTCAGATAGTTAACATGCATTACATCCTCTCTGGGCATTTTTTTATACACCAGAGTAATGCTCAGAATGGATAGTTTTGGGTCTTCGAACTTCCACACTGAAGGTTGTTTTCAGCATGGCCTGGAAGCACTGGGAAAAAAAATCAGATTTTTGACAGGGTTTTTTAATAAAGGTTCTCCATTACTTTCATGTTAGTTCCCAGCTCCTCCTCTGCCTGCTGCAGCACTTTCACGGCACGTGGGAGCACTTTAAAAGTTTGCGTGGTAGCCTGTTGGGCTGTTGTCAGTCTTTTAGCTTCGCCATGCAGTATTGACAGCTTTTCCATTTAGCTTTCCTGTCAAGGATTGACAGACTTTAACAGAGGATTTTAGCAGAGCAAACGTGGCTTGCTCATCGTTTTTAAAACGTTTTATCTCCAGATATTTTGTCAAGAATAAAATATGAGCTGCTGATGCTGTTTGAGTCAGCAGTACTTGAGTAAAATCAATGCGGGGAGGAGTTGGTCACAAATAGTTAGTCCTGAAACATGAAGGCAGCAGTCGATTGTCAAATTGACTCCGAATGCTCCGTTTGCATATTATTGTCTTTAATGGCGCTTATATAGTACAGTTGGTCTCACCCACATAGTCCAAAAATAAAAATCATTGGCCTCATCCCTCCCACAAGACAACATAAGGGCCTTTTTGCCTTGTCCTCTGGGTTTAGAGTAACTGTCATTTGTTTTTAAATCCTTGTTCCCCTGCTTTTGTTAATGCTTAATCTGGCCTATTACATTTTATTCAAGTCTGCCCTGTCAGCATGAGGAAGCTTGTGGGGGGAGGCAGAGATGCAGCCATTAGATTATACCATCTGGAGCTAAAAAGCCCACACTAAGCCGGTGGAGTAATCAGGAAGCTTCTCGTTTCCCATGACTTGACGGCAGGGGAATAAAAATGTGGAGTCTCTTTAATTTGCAGTCAAGTTTGCGTCAGAACTGAAGAGTTACCGGCTGAGTTTCTTGTGTAGATGTCACTGGCCGCCATGTTTGTTGTTGATAGCAAACTTCAGAGAGGCGTGTTCACTTTCTGCCTGTGTGTACAGCTACACACATCGGTCTTGTTGGACGTTTGTGTGCACAACAGCGTATTCAAGTTTCTGTGTGCTGTCGCTGTTTGTTCCATAGCCTGGGTGTGTGTGCGTGTGTGTGTGTTTGCGTCTCGTCACCCTGGAGCCAGTCGTCCTCTCCTCTGACCCTGATCCGCTTCACCTGTCCGCTCAGATCACACATATGGAAATACGTAGACACATAGACACACACACATGCGCACAATTGCTGTGACCCTTTCCTGGAGTTGAAACCCAATCACAGTTGCCAGCCATGCAAAACTTGCCAGCACAGCAAGGTTTTGTTTTCTTTTTCCAGCGTGGGTTTGAGATGAAGGGCCTACTGTCTACTGCAGGATCAGCTAAAGTTATTTTAGTTTATATTTGTCTTTATAGAATGTCTTAAAATATTTTGACCTTTGATATTGTAAGAATCAAACTGCTCCTGAGGATGCAGATTCATTGCTTTCAGACTAGGGGTGGGCATTTATCGTATCATTTATCATTTATCACGATAAATGTGTAAGAATTTTGACTTGTTGTCGTGATAAATTCCACTTAACATGTCCTTATTGTGAGGATTGATAGTTTTATTTTCTCTGCTGTTTGTTCAACAAAAGCACCAATAAGTATAAATACATTTTAAATTGCAGTTACAGTGTGATTCACAGCACAAGTGTAACAGCAATTGAAGGGCTGCAATGGCTGTGACAATCAATCAAAGCTATGTAGATACTTATACAGAAGTACTAGTTTTTATCATCACTTTTACTATGGCAATTGTACTGCAAAATATTGTGATAAAACTTGTAAGTCCATAGCACCCATCCCTATTTCGAACAATTCATGCTCATAAGACCGACAACTTTTTATTTTTGAATTCATTTTAGTCGAAAGTTGAATATTTTACCAGTGAACAATCCCTGAATTGGGCATAACTGGCCAGAAATGTGGGCTTAGTAGCAGCGTTTGTGTGAGACATGATTTCATTTTAAAGATTAGAGAACCAAGCTGCAATTTTGTGCCAAAAATATGATTCAGCATGTCACATCATTTGGAAAATAAATGGCAAAATATATTTGTAATATTGAGATTTTATCTTAGTTTCATCTTAGAACTAGAGCAGCTTCAAACTTGTAACCAAGCTGCAATTCTTCAGACATGGGATGGGCGATTTGGACTGAGTTTTATTATGATATATTGTGGTACCATTATCATAAGTGACAATAAGAACTACTTTTCTTCATTTTTAGGTATGTCTGAAACTGCGTGTAGCAGTCATCACCAAACACCAAAATTACTCTTGAAAAACATAAAGAAATGTGATTTGTATCACTAAAACTGCTGGATCCTATTTCCAAATTTACTGGTATTAATTGGTGCCCTCATTGAACAAAGAAAATGGCAATCCCAACAATACGGACACATAAAAAAACTGAATTTATTATGAAAACAATACAAGGTAAATGATACGACACAATAAATTACTTCAGTCTGGATTCAGACCTGTCCTCATACTTGAGGTTTTTTGAGTGTGGAATGTTTTGAGCAGTCTTTATCACATGTAACTAGTGAAAAGCAAGACAAGTCAATGAATAGAAACCCACATTTTCTGTGCTCATAAAACTTTCTCCATGTCAGCTGTAGCTCTTCGTGATAATGGCCACACAGATGTTGCAAACTGAATTATTTATTATCCTTTAGAGGTCCTTTGAAATCCTATTACGTTTATTGCTAAGTGTTAAAATCTGCCAAATCTCTTCAAGAACTTTTAAAGGTGACAATGTTGACAATATTCCCTCCATTTATTATACCCCAAATAAACATAATTGTCCAGAAATAGTAGACAATTTGACACGTTTTAATGAGATACAGACATAATATCAGTAGCAACTGTCCTCGTCAGAAATTGGTACATTTTCAGATTCATCTTTTTGTCCTTATTTTCAATCCCACAAAGTTTGCAAAAATGTCAAAGTAGTTCAGTTTCACACAACCTGTTTAAACCACGAGGCTTATATTGTTGATGTTGTTTAATGAACAAATAAAAACGCATTTGAAATAACAGCTTTTAAGAAAGGTTGTAACTTTAATCAAAGTTAGCAGTAGCGTCTGGGACAAAAAATGGAAAACATCTGGATCAAAAGCAGACCAATCGATGATCATTTACCGGACTTTTGTTTTTCATATTCAGGATTACTTAAAGTAAGTAAGCCTGCGAAGAAAGAGAATGAAATTGGGAGTTTTTCTCTGCATGTTTATTCACATCCCGTCACACCGCCTAACTCTTTCTCTTCTGTTTCTGCAGGAGCAGAAGTCTTCAACTGGTCGATACAGCATGTCGCGATGTCCGAACTCGGGGTCCACGGCCACGTCAGACGAACAGCCACACATCGGCAACTACCGGTTACTGAAAACCATCGGCAAAGGCAACTTCGCCAAGGTCAAACTGGCACGACACGTCCTCACTTCAAAAGAGGTGAGCATCAACACACTCCTGCAAATCGCTTCATTCAGATCATTTGGTTTTATAATTATATTTGCTTGAATTGATTTTAATCCACAATCTGTGTTAAGGAAAAAATCTAATTATCACTGATGAATAATCCACTTCAGGTATGACTTGTCTGCATTATTTTACTGTCAAAGAGGAAATAACATTTTCAGTTTCAAATTACAGAAACTTATAAAACATGAGAGAAAGCATTTGAAATGTCCTGCATCACTGTGAAGAACAGATGTAAGGCATAAAGTTGCTATTTTGTCAAAGTGTTGAAAATGCAGAAAAATCTCTAAAAATTGGTTATGAACCATAACAGCAGTAGGAATATCAGATATTAATATCAACCCAAATTTGTACATGGGTCCAAAACAAACTTTTGTTTTTGACATCTACTTTAAAACCAAATTTATTTATGTCCTTTTGTGATATAAAGGACATTAATAAATCTAAACATATCAATTTGATGTCTTATCTCAGCAAGCATTTTAAAATAAAACCAAAAAAATCCTACAAGGCTAAGTTTCATTTGATGCTATGGTTAAAGTAGGAGTTGATGGGTGATGTTTGGCTGAGTCCTCAGTGTTGGACTGGATTCCTGGTTGCTAAGGATACCGACAGGCTCTCAGACTTGGTACAGAGCAAGTTTGATCTGATCTAAAGCTTTGCACAGCTTTTTGTCCATCAGCTTCTGCAGATTGTATCAGCGCTGTGAGGCTGAACAGAAAAGCCCGAATGTATCTGGTTTTCTCTGAACCACAGCTGTGATGTAAGGTGGCGGTCTGTCCCTTTAAGAGGTAAAATCTGAGCCCGTGTTGGACTCTGGTCCAATGCCCAGTTGAGTCAGCTGTTGTTTTTTTTTTTTGTCTTTTTCTTTCCTATGTGAGAAAGAGTGCAGTGGGCGGGCTCTGTCAATATGTGACAGCCTTGTGCCTGACACCCTGATAACGCTCCACGTGACCTGCTGGCACACAAAGAAAACAAGGGAGTCAGACAGGCACAACCAGAAAGAGGACTGAAAGAAAGATGTTAGTTGACAGAAATATCAGGCAGAAGGAGACCTCCCTGTTCTGTTTCCTTCTGAAGAGCTGATTCTTTGTTGCCTTGCCTTTGTGCTCGGCTCTTTTGTTCTCGTTCAGCTCGCATTTGAAATCCCTCCCATTTCTCAATTTTGTTTAGTTTTCTCCTCCCGTTTCATTCCTTTTTCATCTTTGTCTCCTTTGGTGGATTATAAACTGTAGACCTGATTATTGGTTAGAGCCAAAACCATCCTTCATCCCCTCCAATGTGTGTGTGTTTTGTCTTATTATGCAACCGTGTTGTGATGTGGTTGTGCGCTCATGCTGCAGGACTATCGTTCCAGTGATATGTGTCTGAAAAGATAACAGTGTGAGTCTATTTGTGTGTGCTCTGCTGTCACAGAATGGGATTTTCTAAGTGAGATTCAACAGTGTAATAAATGGAAAGAAAGGCGCAATGATCAGCTCACACGTTTTGTTTTGCTTCCAGGTGGCTGTAAAGATCATAGATAAGACGCAGCTCAACTCCTCCAGCTTGCAAAAGGTGGGTCTCCTAAACTCCTCCACACACACACACACACACGCCCACACACACACACACACACACACGCACACACACACACACACACACACACAGGGAAATTCTTTAAAGCACACTCCCTCTTTTCCCTTTTTTCTCAGAAGTCACTCTTCCTGCCCCACATGTCCTCCTTTCTCCCTCTCTACTCGACTTGTCTGAAGTGGTCCAGTTTTCAGAGAGAGTTTTAATTACGGGAAACAAGCTGCAATTACTTCCTTTGATCGTGGCAGGGTGGGGTCTGTCCACTTAAACAGACACGGCCCAGCCTCGCGCGCAGACACACACACACCATGCGCTCCTCTAACGTCTCCATCCACCGACGCAGGCCATAAAATAGACACTTGTATCCAAATACAGACACCAGGCACAAAATGTAGAGGCAGCACAGTGGCAGAGATGAAGTAAATCATTTACAGTAAGTCACATGGCTCCTACAGATGCAGTTAAGTCCTCCAGTTGATGAACTAGAATGAACTTCGTCTCCTGATCGGAGAAATAAAAGTGGCAATAGTGGATTTTTTTGTGGTTTATGGCATAAAGTTAAACATAAAAAAAATAAAATAAATAAATATATATTCTGTTAAAACAGATGTTTTTACTTCAATATTTGAATGTCTTCCGTTAGTGAACACCCTTAATTTGAACAAAACGTCATCTAAGCTGTTTCTTTCATGCGTTTCTTGAGCTGGATCAGTGTACCTCACTCACTCTACACAATAACATCCAAAACTATTCACACTCCTTGAATTTTAAAAGGGTTATCTTATCTATGATATGTCTTATCTATGATATATTGATCAAAATTCACATTTTGAACACTTTTATACTTTCATTTTGGTCTCTACTGCTTCTAAGAACAGCCCGAGCAATTTAAAGAATTTGGTTGTGTTTGTTGTCTGGAAAATGAGCCGTTTAAAAAAAAAATCTCCTGATGAATCACAATAGATGGGCACTGCACTGTTACCTAGCAACCCAAGCTGAGCTCCAGCACGTTTAGTCAGCTGGATTTACTGTTGTATGTACAATGGCTGCTGGAAAATACAAGTGTTTTGTTGTTGACTTGCCATCCAGAAACTTGCTGCATTTTTATTGATTGTGTAGGAGACTCCACTTCTGCTTTTCAAATATATTTGCCTGTATATCTACACATCCCAACATGGCAAGTGTAAACCTGTCCCAGGAGGCATAAAAGGTCGCCTCCGCCCAGGTCTCAAGTAACAGGTTGTCCATTCATCTCCATTTAGAGAAAAGCAACCCCTTATCATGATACTGCCATCACCATGTTTCACTGTGGGCAGGGTGTGTATTGTAAACTTCTGGCGGAATGTGCCAAAAAGTGAAAATGTCGACGATGTCTTTACATATTTTCAAGGCATCGTTTGAAAAATGTTTCACAGACTTTGTTTTGGAGTTGATCATTTGTTTTTAGAGTGTTATGCACTGAAAAAAGAGAATGTTGCTCCAGTTAAATTGCTGAAATTGGTCAAAAGTAATTGAATTAAGTTCATCCAAGTTTATTTTTATTTTTTTTTAATTAACAACTTAATAAACTTGTATAACCTTAATTCAGTTACTTGCGACAAATTATATATTTAAATTGAATCTTCTGTTCACTTTTTTTAGTGTGCATGATGACTAAATGTATATTAACAAAGGCAAGTGCTTTATTGACTTCAAAAGATGTCTTAAATAACACACGATTTCACTTTTATTCATGCCTTGGTACATAATTATCACCCAGCTTAATTACAGTATAGTTGTATCATAAAAGAGCACACCAGATATTATCCTATCACTCTAATTAGCAGACTGATTACTATAAAAGAGGGCAGATGGCCTTGATATCGCATTGGTTACCTTCAAGGATTATAACATTTAAATTTTAGACCTGTGGTCAGAGAACGCCTCAGATCTTTTGCCGCATTGGGAACTAGTCAGTTCTTAAAAACTGGGTGGATAAGTGGTAGCCAACAACTTGTGATCAGCTCAAAACGCCAAGAAGGCCTGAAGAGATTGATACCTACTGCATCTGGATGAGCAGCAGATGTTCTGGATATAACGTAAATTTTAACATTTTTATTTTATTAGTAAAAGCCTCAGAAACTTGTCTTTAATTTTTCTTTACTAGTTCACAGAAACTGAATGGATCACACAGATTACCGAAAATATCAGTGGTTTGTTCTAAGAAAAATAGTAATTTTATCTACATTTTTAATTTATGTTTTCTGATTGTAAGTTAATAAATTCAATTAAAACAATAAGGAGTTTTATTGACTCGCTTATAGCAGATAATACAAGCAGTATAATTTGAATCTTGAACGTCTCTTATTCCATCCCATGTTTATAAACAGGAACTAGATGTTTGCTTTCTTTTCCTCTCCTGCAAACATTTCCATTATAGACGTCCTGGAAATCCTGGAAAACTCTGAAATTAGTCCAGAATCATCCACATTTGGATTAGGATTAAAAAGAAATATGTTTTTGTCTTTATCCACTGCCCAATTATCTCTCCATCCATTTTTTACTTTCTTTTATACTTTTAAAACCTGTTAAAATAGTCAGAGAGCCCTGGAGGTTTGTGCCTGGATGATAATTAAAATAAATTTTTTTCATAGATTTAAATGAATCGATGTGTAGAAAACAAGCGGACCCAACAGTCCTGTGCTGTCGCTTTGTGTCGTGTGATGCGCCGATTGACAACTTGTTTGTTTGTGTTTGTCGCAGCTCTTCCGGGAGGTGAGAATCATGAAGATGCTGAACCATCCCAACATAGGTGAGTCACCGCGGTCCGTTCTGTCGTCAATCGCTGAGAAATAATCACATCTGATTGATCTTTCAAGGTCATGACTTCTACTTGAGAGAGTCTACATCTTCTACTTTTTTTTTTTTTTAATCTTCTCTCTCTTCCTCTTTTTTTTTTAATTGTTTTTTCTTTTTTCCTGCCTCCAGTCAAGCTTTTTGAGGTGATAGAGACGGAGAAGACTTTGTACCTGGTAATGGAGTACGCCAGCGGAGGTAAGCACATGTCTCTGTGAAATTATTGACCCAGCAGCTTGGATCTCTGCGTGTTACATAACCAGCTATCCAACAGAAAGTAATTAATGTTTTGGGCTGTTCCCTCCTCTGAATCAGTGCTGGGATTAAGGGTTTAGTCTTTTACCCACTGAAAAATAACTCTGAAAAAGAACATGACAGTTCAACTTTACAGTTTTGGTTGCAGCACTAAATCTTTTTGCCATTTATTTTTTTTCTCAGGAGAGGTCTTTGATTATCTGGTGGCCCACGGCAGGATGAAGGAAAAAGAAGCACGTGCCAAATTCAGACAGGTGAAGATCCTCTTTTCTGAAACGTTTTTTATTGTAGTTTTTATTTAAAGGAAACCACAGCAACTTGTAAAGTATTCATTCTCAAAGCCTTTCACATTTAATCAACAAACATCATATTAATAGCATCATATTAATAACTTTTAATGGCAGATTGATATTTCGGATTTTGTTTAGGGGCTTGGAATTAAAAAGGGGTGCAAGTTCACACCATATATTTCAGATGTTTAGTTTGTGAAAAAAAAAAGTAAAACTATTTTATCATTTACATTCCATGTCACAGTTTTTCACGTTTTGTTGTCTGTCACAAATCAGGGTTCCTACTAAATCTGGAAAAGTCTGGGATTTTAATTGAACATTTTTCAAGTCTGGATATAGGAAAAGAAAATATATGCTTTTCCAGACTTCTGTATCCCATCTTTTTAAAAGATGACTCATTCTCTTTTCTTTTTCTAATTCATTTTCTGTCCCACCTCATAATTTTCCTCTCTTTTTTTCTTGCTTCCCGTTTTATGGCTTCAAAATAAACTTTTTTATTATTATTTTTACCAAAATGTTTTAATTGTTTCCATTGTTCTTTACCAAATTTGATTTCCTGATTTATTTTAGGTTTTTTTTTCTTTTCTTAAAAAGAAAATATTTTCAAAAACTTTTTTATCTCAGTAATTTTTTTCTGTGAGTTGAGATAAATTTAAATATTTAGAAGTTAGAAAACGAGTTTGTCAAACAAGATGGCAGCTTTGGGCGTGCCGACAACACTAGAAACACTGGTGGAAAAGAAAAATCAGATGTTCCTAAAATTAAATCTCCAAAAACAAAATTGGATGAATCGATAAATTCGATGCATCGCCCTAGTTCTAGAGGTATAAATACTTTTGCAAGACATTGTCCAGGAAACGGTGTTGCATAAATTCAAGCTATTTTTTTTTTCAGCGACGTTTCTGTGGCAAACCTTGAGTCTATTCTTGTTCCTCATAAATGCTTCCTGATTAATTCCTAATGAAGCATTCTGCCGTTTACTTAATTATGCAACTCTTTCACCCTGAACGCCTCTCTCTCTTTCCAGATTGTGTCAGCAGTGCAGTATTGTCATCAGAAATGTATAGTACACAGAGACCTCAAGGTGAGTGCGCACGCACACACACACACGCACGCACGCACACACACACACACACACACATATTACTGAATGAGCGATTTTCTGTGTGAGAAGAAGCATCCCCATCTCTCTCAACACATTTATCCTCTCATGATTTTAATTTTGGATTAGCGCTGCCCCCCTCCAACAAGTGGCCTTGAGCTTAATAACGAAGATGATATAACCTCTCTGTGTCTCTATTTTTGATCGCCATGTTTTGTCCGTTTTAGGAAAATTGTTTGGGTTATTTCTGTGCGATTCACAGAATTTGGGGGCAAAACCTCTGCTGCAGCTTTGCACACGCCGATCCGAGCCCCAGGGTCGTTTCAGTTCATCATATTATGGCGCTTTTTAAATCCTCTTATTGTACCAGAAGGCAGACGTGTAGACATTATCGTGATTACTGCCACAATAACCTCAAAGAAATCCCCCTCCGTCCCACACTGAGGCAGAACTCAATGTTTTGCTTCTGAAGAATCTTCTAAAACTAAAAGGGTATGAAGCGTTTTCAGGTTTTCTGAACTTTGTAATAATTAAAAGAAACAAAACAAAGAATGCAGAAAATATGAAAATATATTTAAAGCTGAGAATGTTCACTATGTGATATTTCTCTTCTTGTTCCGAACTATATTTTAGATCAACGAACGATTATTTTTAGATGATTTTTCTTATAATGAATCAGATAAAAACAATTGACACAGTATTTTTTTATATATATACAATACCAGAAATACATTAAAAGATGCAAATACACAAATCAGCCTTAAACATTTAAGCTGTTCTACTTTTACATATAAATGATAATTTCTCAATTATCTTATGTTGAAATTTTGTAAAACTAGAAACATAATGATATTTTTGGGTAAATCTACAAACATTATCTAAAAAAGGATGTTTGTCGCCTTTGCTAACTTTTTTTAAATGCTCCATCAATGTTTAAATCTTCATTTTTACATCATCTATTGAAAGAGATAGATGATGTAGCTCATTCTGACTGCATCATCACATATGTTACTTTATATTTCTTAATATTTGACTTAATATTTTTAGTTTTATAGACCAGTTGGTCTCTTCACACACATCCATATTTATTAGCATTTAAAAAAAACAAGTCAGCATAAATAAAGTCTTAGTTATGTTGCTCTCAAAGTAATTGGATCAAGTTAGAAATGTTTTTGTGTCACAGTTTTGTGGTAATAGTGTGAGACCTCAGTGTGATTGACGGGTTTTCCCACCAGAATCCCACCCGGCGCCGTTAAAAAGAGCAGAAATTGCTCTCATTCATTTTGGGATCAGAGCTCTGAGACGATGTCCGTTTTGTAGTTAATGCTCATTCACCCAGAAACGCACAGAAGCTGCCGAGCATTCAGAGCAAGTGAAAAGGAGAGCACACCTGTTGCTAGGCAACCCAGCCTCCTTACTCGGTGGTTCACTTCAGGCTTAAAGATAAAAAGGCGCACATAAAAGTATGAGCACTGGGAGCTCACTTTGCCTCAGACCATCACTTTGAAAGCACGTGTTTCATCCAACATGATTATTATTTTCAGTCTTTAACAAATACCATTATAGTTTTTTTAAACTCATTTGCAAGACAGTGAGACTCTCTCTGCTGTCACAGTTTGCATGGAAGAAGAGGAATGAAAGATTCAGTCTAAATAAATCATTTAGATGAAGCGGAGCAAAAATAATCAGCTTAATTTCTAGCTTGATGCACTTTTTGGACAAACGAACCCTCTTCTGTGCCTCACTTTTTGGTCCATCTGTCTCCTCCTCCTCTGTTCCCACGCCTCTCTGACTGCAGGCAGAAAACCTGCTGCTGGACGCAGATATGAACATCAAGATAGCAGATTTTGGCTTCAGTAATGAGTTTACGTTGGGGAACAAGCTGGACACTTTCTGCGGCTCCCCGCCCTACGCCGCTCCGGAGCTCTTCCAGGGCAAGAAGTACGACGGGCCTGAAGTGGACGTGTGGAGCCTGGGGGTCATCCTCTACACGCTGGTCAGCGGCTCGCTGCCCTTCGACGGACAAAACCTCAAGGTTGGGACGGGAAGACTTTCTGGTTTTGTTTTCTGTGCGTTACACAATCAGACGTCTGCATTCGGTGGGTGGTTGCTGGATTTATCAGGCTAGTTTCTGCTCCGTTTGGCCCACTAAATTCAAAATGAGGAGATGTGGAGCAAACTGGATAAAGGGCCAGACACATTTTTTACATGTAGTCTTCATCGCAGTTGCACACTGCAAAACACAAAATATTACCAACTATTTGTCTAGTTTCTAGTGCAAACATCTTCGTGCAACTGAAATATGACATTGAAGAAAAAGTTCTTGTTCCATTGGCATTATTTCACTTAGACACTTTTCCAATGTTGTAAGTGAAATAATCTGCCAATGAAATGTGAACTTTTTTCATCAATATTAATGAATGATTGACCTTAAAATAAACTCTTATATCTTACTGAAAAGTTTCTGTTAAGTAACTTTTGTCTTGTTTAAGTGTACGAAGATATTTGCATTTGAAACTAGACCAAAAAAAGCTAAATTTCACTCTGAAAAATGTAGACTCTTTCAATTTTTCTATTTTAATCTGAAAACTTTTCACTTTCAGAAAAAGTTCATTAAATCCTGTTAACACAAATATAGTAATTGATATTTTTACCCAGTAGCATTTTGTTGAACATTTACTTATGAAACAAAAAGAAAAAACAACCAAAAAAATGCAGAAAAAAGACCAAAAAACATTTAATGTTGGTTATATTTAAAAATAAAAATTGATTATGTTTTAATATTTTACTTTACTTTTTAAATGATCAGTTTTTTATGAATTTTTGATTTGTAATCCATGACTTTGTGACACATAAACGTGACACAATGGTGAGTTTCACTTCCTGCTGTTGACCACATGTGGGTTCGAAGAGCCACAATCTAGGCTTGTGTGGATTCTAGATATTGCTGCATATTTTACAATAAAAAACGCAAACTCTCTTGAATCTTTCTAATTTTACTTTCTTGGTTCTTTTCATATTGCATCTAAAAGCCAGAACATTTTAACTCCATTAACAGCTTCTGGTAATTTTCCATTGTTTGAAAGAACAAAAACCAAGTAACTGTCCAAATACTTAAGGATTAGAATAATAATTTAAAAAAAAAAAAACCTTTTTTGACGTGATTTTGTTGTTGTTGTTGTTGTCTTCTACTTGGACTAATTCTCTTGTTTCTTTTCAAGTAAACACAACGTTTATGACCAATCTGAACAGACCCGATTGCCAGGTTAAAGATGGACTAAATATGTGGAATTAACCCTTGACCTTTGATGCTCTTGTTGCTGTGCAGGAGTTGAGAGAGCGTGTGCTGCGTGGTAAATACAGGATTCCTTTCTACATGTCCACTGACTGTGAGAACTTGCTGAAGAAGTTCCTGATCCTAAACCCTTCCAAAAGAGGCAGCCTCGAGGTATGCAGACATGCACTAATTTAAAAGCACAAATCACACAGCTACTACGGCAGTAAACAGGAAATCCCACTAATCATGACGATTAAACATGTTACATAAAGCTGAATTATTATTAAACACTGCATACAACCAGTTTTTGTTACAAACATGACGTGGAAAACCAAGATTGTTTCATCAGCTGCATGTGACTTTGTTACGACAGTGTAAAGTGATTTTTAAAGGCATAGTGAACACATGCTAGGTTCAGTTTTATGTCACTTTTTTTGCTGCTACTAACTGGAACACAGTGGGACTTTTGTTTCAAGAACAAAATGATACGAATGAAAATAATAATTCTGATTGCATCTTAAAGTTTTTTTTTTGTATAACAGCAGGATTGAGGCATTTTTGTTCACACAAAGATAATTTAAAAAAAAGTGTTAAGAATGTAATACAGGGTTTTTACGGGTGCGCAAATTTCAATTAGGTGCTTTCAAGGTTTCAAAAGTAATTTTTTTCTGGTTCAAGACTTTGAAAGTGATTGATATTCAAACTGCACAATTTTATAATAAAGCGCAATCTAATGCTTGATTAAAACACTAAATGTGCGCATTAAGGACAAGATTCTAACTTAAACATAATCAGGAAATGGCGTACTCCGATCTAATGAAAGTGAAACCGAGCAGCATAATTTTTAAAAAGTTATATAATATCGTGCATTAAAAAAAAAACAACAGATTGTATGTAGTATATAAAACTAAAGATTTTGCAGAGGTGTGCAACTAACAGTAATGTTAAGATGAGTGAAACTGCAAATAACAGGAATTGTTATGAAATCTATCAGATACTAGGAGGAAGGATCTGAGGCAATGCTCTATCGTGCATTTAGGATGCAGCAGTGTATTTTATCCCATTTAGCAAACCTTGTCATCCTGTTTGTTTTTTTTATCCCAGCAGCAGATAATGAGGGACCGATGGATGAATGTGGGCTACGAAGAGGACGAACTCAAACCCTACATCGAGCCTCTGCCAGATTACAAAGACCCCAGGAGAACAGGTACATAGCAGGTCCACCCATCTTCTTTCCCCTTTCACATACAGGGTTATGGCTACACAAGCAGCACAAAGTTTTAATCGTGAATGATCTGTTTTGTCATGTATAGAGAAAATGTTGCGGATGGGATATTCCCAAGAAGAGATCCAGGATTCTCTGTTGAACCAGAAGTACAATGAAGTGATGGCTACGTTCCTGCTTCTGGACTATAGGAACTCTGAGGTACTGACCTCTTCTCATGCTCACACACCAACCCTCTGTTCTGTTTTGTTTTGTAATAGAGTGACTTAGTAACTCCTTTCAGTATTTACATAAAAACATAAGAGCGCCATTAGTCTTTTTTTGTGTTTGTGTCTCAGTGCCTGATAATGTTTTTCCTTCTCCTCAGCTGGATGAATTACCCCTCAAACCAAGGCCAGGAAGTGATCTAAGCAACATAAATGCCCCCTCTCCACCTCACAAGGTACAAATACACATATTAATGCTGCTATTTTGTATTTTTACCTCTAAATCACACCTGTCCTCTTTGTAAGTTCTGACTATACGGGCATTAAAGGGACCTGGAGGTTGTGGACTGGGGCTCTTTCTGTAAAAATGTAAACAAACCTCGATAATTTCCATTTGCATGTTCATTTGTGTAATTAGCTTAATCTTTGAAGCCATGCTTAATCTTTAAAATTAGTGAAAAGCTGCCATTTTAAAATATGATGCAAACATTTGACACACGATACAAAGTTGTTAGTTTGCTTTTTTTTTGCTTGTTTTCCTGTCCAAGTGCTTTTATCAATGTGCTTTGAAGGGAAACTCTGTTTTGTTGAACTTTATGATCCATTTTATTTAATGGTTTAATAGTTTTGTTTATTTACTTTGGATATTTAAAATGTGTTCCAGTTCCTGTGCTACATATTTTCTGGAAATTAAAGAATTCTAAAATTTTTTCTATTTTATGGTGTAATTTCATAACTAAAATGACAATATTATCATTTATTGCAGTAATTTCTGGGACAATTTAAGGTCCAGCAAATTTTATCTTGACCGGCCTAGTTATTTTATTATTTTTAAAACAATTTTCTGCTTTTCTTTACTTATTTTTTACATTATCGAATAATTTCCTGTACCTGTATCCAATAGGATGTTTGGTTTTGTTACAAAACAACAGCAGCACAATAGTTCGACAGTATTTTGTCACCATTACGTTGGACTTGGCTAATTTGTTCCTTCGTTCCCCTTCACAGGTACAGCGCAGCGTGTCGTCCAACCCGAAGCCTCAGAATCGCAGAACCACTGACCAGAGTGAGGCTGGTTTTTATCAGAGTTCATTAAAGCTGATGTGAACTGGGACAGGAAATTAGCAAGTTTAGCTATCTGGTTGCTTGAAAAACAAATGAGCTCATTTTTAATTTTTATTCTGTCCAGTGAAGCATTTATTTTGTAGATACATTTAGTCGTGTTGTGGAAAACATTTAAGTTAAGTAGGAATTGGTGTGGTCCGAGACAAATGAGCTGCAGGTCTTTAAAACTGATGTTGCGACTCTGTCTTCTCATAGGCTCCTCCTACTCAAAGAGGGGAGGTCTGTCCGACAACCGCTCTACAGCAGAGGATTCTGGGAGGAAAGGTTCGTCAGGCAGCTCCACCACCAAGGTGGGGGCCAGCCCGCTGGTCTCATCGGATCGTAAAAAGAGCGCCACGCCTTCCACTGTAAGAACGCCGTGCTCAAATGAAACGACAAAAATTAATCAACTACATCCATTCATTTATGTGTTTTACTGAAACGGCAATATCAGAATAGAGATGTTTTCTGATTATTTGTTGTTTCTTTAACATTGCTTCTATTTTTCCACCTCATTCTACTACTTTAAAACAAAATGTGAAAAACTGTTTGGGAAAAAACGTGTACAGAGAAAAAGAGTTCAGGACATTTAATGTGTCCATTTAAAACCTTTCCTTTTTTTAAAAAAAAAAATTAATTCGAATACAATCCAGTCATATGAACACATTCAAATCTAAATACGGTTCACTTTTTGATTATAAAATGCCAGTTGGTAAATGGTTGTCCAATAAATCATGTTGTGAAACTGAAGAGGATTAATTTCTTTAAAAAGACAAAGCATTGAGTCAGGAATACTTTCTATGGTTCAGTCAATGGCCAGGGATTAAATAGCTTACGACCAAAGTCGGGCTGAAACAATTAATCATGATGAATCGCTTATTGAAACGATTGTCAGCTAATTCAGTTATAAAATAATAATTAACTGAATACACAGACTCAAAAGAAGCCGACACTAGTAGGCTACAAACATTTTGCATTTAAGATGAAAAACCTTATTTGTAAATATGTTCTACTTAGAATTTCTCAAGTGGCAATTTTAGTTAAAATTCTGTCAAAAATAAATAAATTTAAAAAATAATTCTAAATCTCGTAATAAGCACCTTTTGCATTCAATGTTTTGAAAAATACTCAACATATCAACGTTAAACTGTATTGATAAGTCAAATGAAAAGGGCAGAACTTTTCATATGCAGAATTTTTTTTTACCTTCCTGCATATTATCAAGCATACACTAAAGCATTTCGGGCAATAAAATGTGTTTTTTGTTGAAAAATTTCAATTATTTCCATTTTATTGTAACAGATTAGCTTAAATGGTTCAATAAAAAAATCAGCAGAAAGTGCCAATTTTATTTATCCGATAAATCAATAAAATAAATGATTACTAAAATAACCAGTAACTGCAGTGTTGGAACAAAACACTGAGCCTATTATGAGCCAGGAGCAACATTTTCAGAAAGAGAGAGGACAAAATGTTACTGGCAGCGTTGGCTCCCTAGCAGCTCTGTCTAAAAAGAAAAACTTTTGATGGGAAAGGAAAGCAAACAGAGCAGATAAAGTAAGAGAAACTAAACTAAACTACAAGGCCATGCATACTTTCCATGAAGTGAGGATACTTTTTTTGGCAACAATGGTGCTTCCCAATTCTAAATCAATAACGATGTATATCGCAATCGACACGTGATCAATATCAATCCAGTAGAATGTTCAATCATTTCACTGAACTCTGATGCAGAACCGCACAGCATTCTGGGGAATGTAGGCAGAGGAAGGGCTTTAGCTGTTCAACCTCTCTCAACCATTGAAGCAAGATTGGTGGAATCAACCAACTTGCCCACCCTTTGGTCACCTAGCAACAACTCGCTCACCCTTTGGTTACTTAGCAACAACAATCAGTTGAGTAACTTTGCGCAGCAGCAGTTTCAGGTTTCACCACCGTGCGTCATAACTGCTTAAAAATAGAAAATAACAACGTGGAGTGAAAACTCAAAGGTCACGCAGCCAGTTTGGCTGTGTTTCATACATTTAAAACTAATAAATAATTATTGGTACTGACTGATATGAAACTCTTATACAGTCACGTTTTTCAGCCATATTGTCCGTCCGTAAAATAGCCACTCAGCTGCTTACATAAGCATTATGTCGGGTGTAGAAATGCTGTTATTTCTCTGTTTCAGTAATTAGCTGCCATTACCACAGTCCATAACCTCCAGTGTATTTCAGTGAATTGATAAGAAATTATATGATTCTGATGTGAAAGGCGAGCAGTCACTCTGGTTCTAACATTTCTATCTTCTGTCCGTCTGCAGAATAGCATCCTCTCCACCGGTACCAGCCGCAGTCGGAACTCTCCGCTGGCTGAGAGAGCCACGCTTGGCACTGGCATTCAGAACGGCAAGGACAGGTACACAAACACACCCCAGGCTCGCAAAATAACGAGGTTTCCAACAGACCACGGTACAAACACCCGCATACAGCAATCAAAAGGCAGCCGGTGCCGTTTCGCCGTCGCTGCATGCCGAGCAAGAGCGCGCTCACACTGGTTTGTGAACGAAGCCGCCCCTCAGCCACGTCGCTGACTGATCCCCAGACCTTGGCTGGTGCTCTGCAGAGTGCTGCCAGCTGGCGCAGGGAGGGGTAAGCCCTCCTGGACTCCAAAATCAGGCCGTCCTGGGAATTTAGGCCAGACCTCCAGTAGATTACAGATTTCCCCCATGATGCTGACATGGAGGCCCGGCAGTCAGAGCGGGGAGTTCGAGGGAACTGGACGGTAAAAGGAATCACAAGTCTATAATATTAGGCTATAAAACTGGCTTCCCATGTTCTTCCTCTGGGATTGGGATACTCCCTCTCATTTTACTCTTTCTAAATTTAGCTCATGCTTCAAACTCTTCCTTCTCAGTCGCTTCAGACTTTTCCAGTTTGGACAAAAAAATTTAAAAAGTCTTTTGTCTGCACTGGAACTACACGCTTAATCGAAAGCAAATATTTGCCCCAATCGTCATTAAATTTTGCATTTCCTGACTCATTCATGTCCTCACATGCAGCTCATGCTTAACCAGCCATACGCTTTGTGCGCTTTCTCATGAGCTTTAAACATTAAGCTAAAACATAATCCCAACTGCGACGGCGTTCATGGTTCATAACTGCTTTATTACTGTTCATGTTGTTGTTCTCAAATGACCCCTTTCGGTGCCAGCAGCGCTTTATCTACAGTAGCAGAAATTCAGCTGAATCTGTGCTCCGGCACTGATGTATCTAAACATTGTTCACAGATTTTTGTCTTCTGATTTAGTGCTGCCTGGTGCTGAAGGGCTCATTTCAGAGCTCATTGCTTTATGTTTTTAAAGTCATGTGGGTCTGTTAGCTATGCTAGTTTCTGCTAACATAGTGGTTATCATCTGCTTTGTTTTTGAAGTTGCATTTTTTTTTTATCATCATTAATGCTTTTGAAGTTTGGGCTTTTTTTTCTTTTTTTTTTACTTGTTTTACTTCTCCCACTGTCTCTCTCATCTTCATTCTCCGTCTCAACTCTTCTAATGCTCTTAATTTGGTCGTCTTTTATCTTTGTCTGAGCGCTTATCCCTCTGGACTCTGAGTCTTGCTTTTCTCTGACTCCTCCTTTCTTGGCTTCCTTTAGTCCTTGTCTTAATATTAATCTTTCGTCCTATTTCTACATTCCCTCACTCTCTTTTTGAGATTAGCACCACTGGTGGAATATTAACCCTCTCCTTAATTTGTGTGGTCTGTGTTTATAGGCTTACGCAGCTTTAAACATAGCCATGGTAAAATGAAAGTACACCCACTGTCAATTCTAACTTTTTTTCTTCATATCAGGATCTAATAAAATAATCTGTTCTCAACCAAGTGTTGAAGGTATTCAAGTCTAACCACTGCATAAAAACACACAACAGCTTTCTTACTTTCAGAATATGAAGCAAAAATTAATTTGTTTAAAACTAAATTAAACTCCATTTTGGAAAAACTAAGATATAGTCAATTTCTTGGCAACTATTCATACAACTATTCAGTAGTGCATATTTTTCTATTAGCTAAACTACATTTTTCTAATTGTTCATCTGAGAAAGTGCTGTTCACAAATTTCACCGTTTAACTTGCTGGCTGGAGCCTGTAGTTTATGGCTGTGTTCACACAGCAGGCAAATGAGACCCAAATCTGACTTTTTATATTTATTCTGGTATTTTCTACCCTAAAAAGTCCAATTTTTGCCTCGTCTATATGTGGTACTAAATCGGATACATATCTGATTGTTTTTGAAGCGTTTGTAGCCAAAAAGCTCATGTCGGCTTACACACATGTTCAATAAACCTAATCTGTTCACTGAGATAACTTTTTAGTTTTGAAGACAAAATTAGCTAAAAAGCTAATGCTAACTTAAATGCCACCATTTTTTTTTTTTTTTAACTTCTTTGCTTCATGATTTTGAGAATCATTGCTGAATAAACTTTAAATCGATCCACAAATGTCTCCATCCATTTTCACCTCCACAGTCATACGCTGCTGTGTGACGTCAATGTTCTTCTTCTCCGCATGCGCGTCGCTTTGGGGTTGTAAACTATTCATACACAAGTCTGATTGGGTTTGCGTTTATTTAGTAGCAAGAACAACTACAAAAATAAAAAATTGTATTTAAGCACAAAATTTAAATTGCTCATCAAGACCTGCTGTTGGATCATAGCTTTAGTTGTCTGTAAATGACTTTACAACCCTTCCCAGATTGATAGCAGAAAAGCCATTGCTGATGCCTTTCCGGCGTGGCATTGTGTTAAAACACAGCTGTTCACTTTAGAGCTGAAAACTTTCTCATCTCCTTCTCTTAGGAGATTGCCATTGATCAAATTAATTTAATTACTAACACCTGGTTGCTGCTTTCCCTCTTAAATCCTATGAAAGGATTAGGGGTGAACAAACTCCACTAATTTCTCTCTCTTTTATGTAGTTTTATTTAAAGACTTGACGGCTTTTATTATGTCCTGATGTGTAAAACTCCAGAAATGAAAGCAGTGCTTTGTTTCGCCAGCCTTGCTAATCCATATCGGAAAGAGAGAATTTCCCCCTCGCTGTTGTCTTTTTCTTCTGTGCAATAATCATTTGTTGTTCGACTTTAGTAACTGTGCCTCTTTCTCTCTCTCTCTCTCTCTCTCTCTAACGATCTCTTTCTCCGTCTCCCTGTGGTACCACTCTGAGAAAAAAAACCAAGAACACACACAGTACCCTCACTGTGTGTGTTCTTGTTCTTTCTTTTTCTCTCTCTCTCACTCTGTGTCCATGTTAACACAAAGTTAGAGCTGTCAGTAATGTGCAGAGCTTTGTAGCATCTGGATAAGCTTGCTAATTAACACAGATGTAGTTCAGGGAAGTTAACGAGATGGAAGTAGAAAATGTTTAGAAAGTCGAGAATCTGAATCTGTTTCTTTTTGACGATTAGTCAATTAATCGGTTAAGAAAAATTATACATTTCATTTAACCGCTTAAGCCTTTTCATGTGATATTAGGAATGCATTAAAGGATGCAAATAAACAACGAAATTCCTCTTTTAGTTAAACATTTGATTGCCTAAAGTGCCATAATGTAGCATTTATTTAGTAAATCTGAACCAGGTGAAGCTAAAACTGCAGCTTGAGGAGTCAAAACATATTTACAGACAAAAGTGTTTTCATCTTAAATGCAAAATGTATATATTTTTTGCACAGTTTTGACTTAATTACTACTCTTAATTGTTTTTTTTTTCTTCAGCAAATGGCCTACTCCAGCTAACAATTATTCTATTACTAAATTAGTTGAGGATTATTTCAATAATCGATTAATCACGATTAATCGATTTAGTCCTAATCTGCTGCTTGACATGACGGGAAGCGTGAACGCAGATTAAATCTATAACGCAAAGTCAGAGCTTAGACGGTGCAATCATGCAACACTTGGGCAAATCTAGCTGCCAGTTGCTTTTGCAGTAGATATTTATCACTAAATGTTATTTGATGTTCATTCACTGTGATTCTGCTAAAGTTTTCATACCCCTTGAAAGAGGCATCATTTATTGCCATGATATATTTAAATTAATTTTAAATAAAAAAAACCCGACACTGATAGTATGATTGATGCATCAATAATTTTCAGTAAATTTGAAAATATGATTAAATGCAGTTGCTTTGTGCAGCTTGGTGATATAAATCTTTTTGAAGTAAGCAGTGAAACTTTTCACATTTGTTTGGTTACAACAAAATGCATTTCTTTCTGATTTCATGTAGCACAAAGTGGTGGATTTTTGTGACAAAGTTGAATTAAATTGGAACTTAAAACTAAATTGGATCCATTTGTGCTTTTATTGAGATACGCCCTGTAATTGTGCATTGTGTTGCATTAATGGGAGAAGATTGGAACAAGGTTCAAGGGGTATGAATAATTTCTAGAAAGCTCTGGATGAGAAGCAAAATTAGTTGTTCAGTTTGTGCACTGCAGTCCTAAACAGTGGGCACAATAGACCGTAAAACAGAGATGTTTTTGTCTCCCAATGTTTTGAGTTTTATTGCTTTGCACATTTCTGTCTCTCTTTGTCTCCATAAATTGCCTTCTTCTGGTGCGACGGCTCTGAATCATCTAGAAGTTGGTCCTTTGTGTTTTCCTTTATGTGAAAAGATGAAAGCACAAAAAACCAGCTTGATTGTGGTTTCTCCTTTTCTGTGGAACCGCACAGATGAAAACAAATGAAGACCAACTGTGTTTGTTGCATGCATCTCCTGTCCCTACTTATTTTTCTCACTTTCCTCTGTTTTTTTTTATTTTTTATTATTATTTTATTTTATTTTTAAACAATAAATGCTGCCTCTAACGATACTCCACCTCACTTCCCCACCCACCCTCACACACACCCCGCCCGCTTGTGTGTGTGAATGTGTTTGGATGTGTTTCGCCGGGCGGGGTGTTCCTCCTCCTCCTCCTCTTCCTCCTTCCCTCCCCTCCCATGCCAGCCTAAACACTCCGGGCTCCCGAGCCTCCACTGCCTCAGCCGCCGCCGTCCTCTCCTCCACGTCCTCGCGTCCCCGCCACCAAAAGTCCCTGTCCTCCTCCAATCATCCATGCCCCTCTGACCTGCACGCACCTCGGCCCAGGCAAGTCTTTGCATCGCAGACACACAAACACACACCTTTCTACCTCACACCACTCTTCCTGGAGAGGACACAGAGGAGAGATCAAGACACAATCTGGGAGGAATCTGTGATTTCCCCCCCCTGCTAATAATTTTTTAGAGATGCATCAATCCAATAGAAACATCTGTATTGGTCCCAGTTAGGGATGCAAACAATTAATTGTTGATTAGATTCAAATTTGTTCCAGTCCATGAACTTAAAACGTCCACTTAGATCCACCAGACTCCATTTTTGGACATAAAATGCACATTATGCAGTTTTGTTTAGAAATGTAAATACGTAAACTAATTAAGTTTCACCTTAATAAAAAGAGCTATCAAATGTGTAATTAGTACATCTATATCTGTTTAAAGAAACATTTTAAGTCAATTCAGCGCTGTTTTTCTGTATCGGATCGATATTGTCCAATAATGCACCTCAGATTTTGGTATCGGAAGTGAAAAAAGCGGATCGGTGCATCCCTAATAATTCCCTCTCATTAATGACTCGATCAATCAAAGCAGTTCTTCTTCCTGCTTCCCTGCTTGCATTTTCACACATTCAGTCATGGAATCAAAATGGGGAAAACTTTGTTTCTCTAATGATTTCAGAATGTTTTCATTCAACTTTAACCTCATTGTTGAGCAAACAAGCTGAAAAACTACCATTCTTACTTTCATCTTTACAAGTTAGCAGCTAACATGTTAGCGGTTGTGACTTTATATGTTTTTTTTTTTTTATTATTTTTTGCTACCATTACAGCCTCTCCACGTTTTCTAAAACGGGCCATCTCAGACTCGCTGGTTCCCTAGCAACAGCCAGGAACTACACAGTCGAGCTGAGAAAACTGTGCCAGCGTGGGAATGTTGACATGGCTCGCTTTTTTTCTTTTTTTTTTTCCTTACAGCTAAACAGGCCCTGTCAAATCACACTTTTTACTCGTCAGACCAGAACTGAGCAATCACACGTTTCAGATCAAGCTGAGCAGGTTTTTCTCCACACTCTGCCTCTAACAGGAAGCCTTGTTTATCATAATGATTGGAGAAAAAAGATGTTTCTCCACACATTACTTAATTAATCCCTGAGATGAATTGCATGTTGTAGCTCTTATTAAACAAGGTTCTACTCCTGTAGCAGTCTGTATCACAGCACATTTTACTCAGAAATTGAGAATAAAATGGATCTTTTAAGTCCTTAGGGCTTAATTAGAAGAACCACTTTTTATTTTGATTGCTAATAAATATCTTTTTAGAAAGGTACAAAATTTCAGGTTGAAATAGTGACATCTTCATACTATAGAGGACTTGTTTTCTTTATAAGTTTCTTCAGCACACCTGAATTAACATTATCTCTTTATCATGTCATGAAGTTATTACAACTGATTTATTTTGGTTTTTCTGAATGCATTTAGATTTTTGTTAAATACTGACAAGCAGTTTTTGTATAGAAAGGGCTTTTATTTGGCTAAAAAAAATATTCTGTTCCCCTAATTTGTGTGAAAATTGTTGCAATGCATCTTAATCTCAAACAAATTGCCTGGGAAATCTGAACTCCATCACAAGAACCACCAACCAGACTTTGCTGCCTGCTTTCTGTGTCTTGCGTTGTCCCGCTGTCGGCTTGCTTCCCCGCTCTACCTGTGCGTCTCCTTGAGGGCCACTTTGATATTTTTGCTCTAATTTTCCCCAAATCGCCGCCCGTGATTCCCAGCGCGGATCGGGGAGATCTCGAACACTTTGGATGCATCTGGCTCAAATGTCAGAGTTAAACTTCCTGCAGAGCGAATGTCAAAGTGGCCCTCTGGCTGTGTGTGGTTCTGTCTCGTTCTGTTGCATGCGTCCTTCAGCCCTGAGCTCGGCCTGTTCAGAACCTGGTTGGGAACGCCGGAGAGAAGGTACCACTCAGACACTTGGACTGAACCACGACTCACCAACAGGCAGAACATAAACTCGCTCCCATCCGTAACATGTCCAGTCATCCGCAAACATCCAAAATGACTCGTTTTCTGACTGATTTTAAAAGGAGTTTAGTTTGTATTGCTTTTCTCTTTCTCTGGTGTTCTGCTCATAAATGGGCAGGTGTAATCTAAAACAGAGGTCAGCGACCTTTCAACCCTGAGAGCCTTTGTGCGTTTGGTCCAACTAAACAAAATTTAATTAAAGCGTCAAAATAGAAACAGTCCTTATTGTCACACAAAGGCGACTTCTGATTGTAAGGGTTCACACAAAAATACAGTTTTTGTTGTTAAAAACAAATATGCATATGAAGCTTTATAGATCAATGACAATAATAGTAATAATAATGCACAAGACTAACAGAAAATGTTGCACATCAATGCAGAAAAAACCGATGTGCAGCAGAAATGGTTAAAAATTAGTAAAAGAATTGATGAAACAAATTATCTTTATTTTTAACAAAATGTACTTTTTTAAATAAAGAAAATCCTCAAAATTTTACACAAAGGAATAAATGTATTTTATTTTTTACTTTAAAGAATGTTATTAAATGTTATTGTCATGGTAAAGTGCAAACTTTGCAACAAAAAGTCAAAAAAGTTACTTGATGAACAAAAGTATTCCTTGCTCTGTCTGTGTCATTCTTTCTGGAAATGTTTTGCATAAATATATTGCATAAAAATAGCAATAATTTTATTTTAAAATAGCAATAATTTAGCATTTTTGACCAAAATGATTAAGAGCTGAAGTGGAATGACTCGCTTGTATCGTCTGTTACTAAATCATTAAGAAAATTATTCTTAGTGCTGAGGGTTTTTTTTTTTACTTTCTATTCTATATCTTAGTTGTTTGTTGAATGTTAATCTAATGCTAGTTGCAACATCACTTGCTTGTTTTGTAATATAAAATATTCAATAAATGTAGAAAAGAAAAAGTTAAGAGCTGCAGGTTGTAGCCTGTGAAGCAGCGTGGTATTCCCCAAATTCTGACTGCAGTCCTCACACAGAGGCACATTTGTGTCCATTTGTAATTCCTCGTGTCCAGAATAAAAGTATTCAGTGTGAAAAGGGACTCCAAGTGCACAGGATGTACAAAACGCCTCCTCTTTGTGTTAATTTTTGCACCTGCAGTCAACACAGCAGCTGATAGCTGCTCGTTTGTCTCTCATTTTTAGAGCTGAGTTATTTCCTCTTCCTCAAAGCTGTTGATCTGAAACTGAAGGTTTCTTCAAGAAGCGTTTCGAAAACCCGCAGGGTTTTCTGCGTCTGAAGAAACTGGAGACGGTTGGAGAGGTTAAATGGGGTCAAGGAGGAGGAAATGCTGTGTGGCTGCAAAAAAACAGGATGTATAAAAGAGTTGCAAGTCTTTAAAGTCACAAAGTTACCTGTTTATAACATGCTTCACTTAAATTAAACATTTAGCTCCAATTCACTTTAAATAATATCCAATAAAGAAACCAATTAGTTTCAAATAAATCCAGATTAGTCTAGTTCTGCACAAAAAAATAGTCAGATTCATATCCAATACCAATTTGATAGAAATTAAAACACATTGAGTCTGTATGCTTCCGTTACAGATGAATCAATTACTAAACTAGATGATTGAAGTATACAGACTCTAAAAAAGGCCATCTGGTGGAAAAACATTCTGGGGAAAAAAACCCCCAAAATTAATTTTGTTAATTAAATCAGGAACTATTTTCATAGCCATTGCTGGAATCATAATAATGGAGCTGTTGCTGCAAACCTGTGAAGAAAATCTGAATTTTCAAAGTTTTTTCAAATTTATAAACTTGGTTGCATTTGACCAAAGTGTGATATTAAGTCGCAGCATAAAAATGTCGCCTCTAGTCTAAGACTGAAAGCACAACAACACGGTTGCAGCTGGTTGTGACAAAAGCTTCACCAAAGCGGTTACCTCCAGGAAAATGATGATGATGTTCAACTGAATCAGTTATTGAGACACAACAGCAGCTTTATTAAAAACGTTTTCCCTGTCGGGTCTTTTCCAATGCTCTAGTGCCATCTGCTTGTGACGGGATCAGCTGAGGGTTAATTTGATGCTACATGTAAAGAAAACCTCTAATTGTGGCCACATTAGAAACGATGCTGCCGCTCCATTAACCTCTGCGTACGCTGCATTAGAAACACGGATCCTCTTAATGCTGACACACATTATCTAACCCAACTCGCATCATTTCCATTCACAGAACTACTCAACTAATCTACCTGATCCAGCCTGTGTTGTTGACGTCGTTTTATTTCTTCGTTTCTTCTAACTGATGTGCTGACATTCTTCTCTTGATCTCAGCTCTGGATTGAGCTCTAAGTTTTGTCGAGGGGGCTGGAGAGGACTGCTTCGCTCTCAGACTCGTTATGTAATCTGTCTCTGGCGGAAAGCTGTAGTTATGGGCGACAGCAGAGAAACACTGAGGTGATCCAGATAATCAGTCAGACCTGATTTCTATTCAGTCTGTCATCTCTGAGAAGATTAATGTAGCTAAAGTAATTTAAGGGTTCATACAGATGCTTGATATCCTGGAAAGTATTTGAATGTCATTTAAAGTGCTTGATTTTTAATCTGCAGTTTTATTAATAAACTGCAATAAAAACATTTGATTAAAAGCTTAAATTTCAAAAATGATACAGATGAAACCAGATATTTTCATACACCTAATAAAAATATTTTTCCTCGCTGTCTGAAGTTAAAACAGACAAAATGAAAACCTTTTCGTAACTTTCTTTGGATATCGTTTTTAAGTATTTAAAAATTTAACTAACTGCTAACTGCTAGCAGCTAACCGCTAACAGCTAGCCGCTCTGAAATACGAACAGTAATAAAATAGAGTGAAACGGTGCAGCAGTGCTCTCCGCGGGAAACACTGGAACTACATCATATTAATTTTTCATTTATTTTTTATTTATTTTTTATTTGGATTAACAATAATAGTCTTTGCTTGGCGATTGGTTTGCACTTTTTGCCTGTATTACCGAAGTAGAAAAGGCTTTACGTTTCAAAATAAAGTGCCAAAATGTAGATATGGCGCAGCAATCGTTATGTTTGGGCCAGCAACGAATTTCTACAAGACAAAATGAAATATCTGTGTTTATTTTGGTCCATCAGAAATAGAGGTTCTCCATCAGCAGAGAGTTGACCACATCCCGCCCACCTGGTTCTGAGGAACGGGGCGTGTAAAGGAAAAGCTCACTACCTGATTAAAACCGAACCGCACTTTCACCGGTCAGAGCGCGACGGAGCTGCAGAGAAGCAGCGAAAGTGGATCTGTGCATCCACAGTGAAACATGCGAACGCAAAGCTTTAGCTCAGCTTTAGTGTGAAAGTCTCCTCAGACTGAAGATCATAACTGCCTGTGAGTCGCTGACCTGACGTGACTTCATCAGAATATTGACTGCAAAAACAAAGTGAAAGGATTTCCAATGTTTTTCTAACTTGTTTGTCTTCCACATCCTCATTTTTTAAATTCTGATCATCACCTCCCACTTTTCTCCCTTATCACACCACTTTCTCTTTTTTTTTTTTCCTCCTCCCCCTCTTTTTTCCCTTTCTTCTCCTCTGCAGCGCTGCGCCGCAGCGGCCGCCCGGTGCCTCCCCGTCTGCCCACAACATCAGCAGCTCGACCGTATCTGACCGCACCAACTTCCCCAGAGGCGGGGTCGTCCGCAGCACGTTCCACGCGGGCCAGCAGCGCGGCGCCCGCGACCAGCAGGGCTCCGCCTACCCCGGCGGGCCCGCGTCCCCGTCCCTGTCGCACGGCAACAGCCAGGCCCGGCGGGGCCACGGGGCCACAGGGATTTTCAGCAAGTTCACATCCAAGTTTGTACGAAAGTGAGTAATTGTTGTCGTCGTGGTCGAAAGATGAGCAGGTTGAGGATCGTCTCCGTTTGCGAGGAAGGAAGGATCAGAGGAAGGAAGGGACACAGGAAGGATGTTGAGTAGGTTTACAGGCAGTGAAGTTATATTGGTAGTCGTTATCGTTGGTATTTAAGCACCAGTTGAAGACGGCTGAGGCGAGATGTGCTTTACAAGTTATTTAACGGGCCAGTTTCCTGCCAGAATTACAGTACTCTGCACCGTCAGCCCCACAGCGCTGCTTAGGTGAAAAAGGAAAGTGGAAAGCAGCAGCTGCTCTGTAATCTGGGTTGGAGCTGCTCTCACCAGCCAGTCATTTTGGTTGTGGTCCAATTTCTTTGGCATTTTGTTTTATGCAGTCGTGCAGGATTTGTCATAGAGACTGAAGTGGGGTTTTTTTTCTCTTTAAACTAGAAATATATTGCCATTAAGTTGCTGATTTTGACTGTTTGAAGATCATAAGGCAAAGAACGAATTAATACACGTAAAGAATCTGCAGCTGCTGGAGTCGACAGTCACAAAATTATCATGCTAATAATAATAAGGGCAGTGACTTTTATTATAGCATTAAAATCAGAATAACAGGAACATGGATTTTTAAAGTAAGACAAAGAAAAGATCCATTTTTGTTTAGTTTTTTTAAGGCACAAATATGTTTATCAAATGTAGAAGCATTGACTATTGACTGAAATGAAATAAAACGGGTTAATAGTAATAAATGATAAACTATATGAATTATAATTTATTAAAAATCTACTGAATATCAAGTAAGTACATGAAATGATTAATAATGCTTTTAATTGTAATATTTTTCTTAATTATGTTTATGTAGTTGCATATGAATTGAGAAATATGAATTAAATAGGATTTTTAAAAAAATGATTAATACAAATAGAAAATAAATGTGAAAAATCAAATGAATAATAATATTCAAAAATGTAAATTCAACAAAATTACATCTGAACCTGAAAATGAAAAATTGATATTAGTAATAATCATGTAACTGTAATATAGATACAAAGTGGTGATAATAATGATTATAATAATGAAATGAGCAGCTCTAATAATAAAACTAAATTACCTTAAATGCATTATAGGATGACACTGAGAGAACATAGAAATTGCAATTTAGTGGTTAATATTAACCAATATAATAATTTTTAAATTTTATATTTATATAAACACACGATTTAAGAATATTGTTGTTATAAATAAATCTAAAATAATAAAGGTAGGTAGAAAATGTGTAATAAAACAAATATTAAGATAAGCAAGTCACTGTTTACGAGATAAAATAAAATATTGTGTAGTTTCACATATATTTGAAGTCAAAGTTGATCAATGAGCAGCGAGTCATTTAAGGACATTTATATTTCCTTAAAGGAATATAAATGAATTATTTTCTTCCAGATTGATCAGGTTTATGATGGTCTGAGTTCTGCTGGGTCATTCAGGTGTTTCTGAGGATGAGGCCTGCGATTTGTTGTCCTCATGGAAACAAACCGTGTGTGTTCGTGTGTACGAGGAGGAGACGGAGGTACAGCCGCTCTCCAAGCCTCCCACTCAGCGTATCCATGGTTACACCGGAGATATCGTTTCTCCTACAACTATAAATACCGCGAGTGGGGACACCTTGACACACATGCTCACACACAAACCGGTCAGGAAAGCAGGAAATCGTAGCACCCAACCATCACCGCCATGCTTGTTCTGGAGTTTCTGTCTGTGTGTTTACAGATGAAGTTGTCGCTTAACCGTCTCTGTGTGTTTTTTTTATGGGAATGTTTTTGTTCTTTGCTGCACGGTTGACCTTCTCGCATCACAAACGCTTAATTTCAGGAACAACCAGGACGGCTGCGTTATGTGGAGGAGAGTTTCGTCTCACTTTGTTGAGGCAGAGCAGAAAGGCTTTCTACGGCAGAGCGTTAGGGCCACGCCAAGAAAATAATAGGGAAATTAAATTAGGAGAATGAAGTCGTAAAATTATGACGATATAAAATTATGAAAATAAAGTCATAAAACTGAGAATGACGTCAAAAAATCATGACAGTCACACAATTAAGAGAATAAAGTCGCAAAATTGAGAATGAAGTTGTAAAATTAAAAATCAACTTTTATGAGATTAATATCATAGTTTTGAGAGTAAAACTATATTTTTGTAATATTGCATATTGCAAGAATAAAGTCGTACGAGAATAAAGTTGAAATAATACAAAATTAAAATTATCACAAGAAAATGTAGAAATGAAAATAAAATAAAGTTAGAAAATTAAAAGAATAGTCAAATAAACTTGTACGAGAATAAAGGCGTACAAAATAAAAACGAAATGATACGCAAACAAAGTTGTGGCATCAGAAGAATAAAGTAATATAACGACTTTATTCTGGTAATGTTGACTATTCCTTTATGATTGCAACTTTATTCTCATATAACTGACATTATTCTTGTAAATTTACTACTTTATTCTCATATCATAACTTGTAATATCATGACTTGTAATTATATCTCTTTATTGTATGACTTTAGTGTCATAACTTATTTTTTACAGTCTCGTTTTGGCCCTATAACTCCGTCGTAGGTTTTAGATTTTCCCTCAGACGTCCTTTAAAATCCCTCTAACAACATTGGTTCACCTTTAATCACTATATGCAGGATTACTGATGTTTTGCCTGTTCATTTTTTTTGTTTTTTTTTCATTTATTTTTTATCCTGAGGACAGTTAATCTTTTTTACAGTAAAGTTGTAAATGCGTACGTTTTATACATCCAATTTTTTTTGTCTTTCTTTCTTTATCCCTCTTTTGTTTTTTGTAGAAATCTCTCATTCAGGTTTCCAAGAAGGTAGGCAACAAACCTGACGTTAAACATAACCCCTTGATATATTTTTACACGTATATTTTCCTCTTTATATATATTACACATATATATATTTATTCCCTTTATTTTTTTGGTGTTTTTGTGCAGCTTTTTTGTTCGGATCTTCCTTTTGTTGCCTTCCTATTTTTCTGTGGTTTGGCCCTTTTTTTTCCCCCTGAGTTTGAGTGCCGTGTTTTGGCCAGATTTTATTTGTTTTATTTTTCTTACTAACATCCCTGTCACTCACCAAGCCATCATCATGCAGTGTAACACTTCGCCTCTCTTCCTCTTCGTCCTGCCACCGTCCTTCCCATCCACCTCATCCTCGCCCCCCCATCCTGTTTACCATCCGGCTGGAATGCGTGAGAGCTCAGATCGTCTGCAAAGATCCCAGATTTAAGACCAAACCTCTGCCTTCCTAGATCTGCAAACATTTTCTCTTAAAAATCCAAAAACAAGGAGAAATAGTTGCAGAAATAAAAACTGATTATTGTTGATTTTGCTCTTTTTTTTGTCACAAACGTTTCAGATCATGTAGAAAATATTAATATCAGAGATAAATAAGTGAAGTCAACACAAAATGATGTAATTTATTAAAAAGATAATCTGACTCCCAGGTGAAAATACAATCATCCCCCTCTTGTTGTGAATTTATCACATTCAGAAGCCCTAAGAAGTCTTGATGACTGCAGGCCTGTAAAGTCACAAAATCACCTTAATAGAGCCTGAAGGCTGAGAAAAAGCAGCAAGTCAAGCCCCTGATCTATAGAAATGAAAAGATTAAAACTAGATCTGTCCGTCTGGAGAGGATTACAAGACCATTTCTACCTTTAAGGGACTCGTATTGTACCTGCTGGTGGAAGTGGGAACCATCGGTTAAATGTTTAAGTTCCTCACAATCACACCAACTTTCATAAAACTGTGGCGTCTCGTACAGGAGACAGGAAATGACACAAAACCTGTGAAGAAGCCGAGTCCGAAATGTAAACAAAAATGGAGTAACATCAGATTTTAGCGGTTATAGGATTACTCTGTTCAGGTTGTATTTACCCAGAATGCCCTCCACTAGAGCCCACTTTGGTATTAACCCTTTGCAGCTACGCCACCTGATCACATCCAGGCGCCAGAATGGACGTCAGAAGTGTTAAACGGATCAACTTTGATTGTTTTCCCAGGTTGTTTATGCCAGCATAGCCAGTCGAGCTAACTGGTCTGACTCTAGAAACTGGGTTTGCTTGAGCTAACAAGCTAACCCAGACCCGAGTTCACTGGTTCGCATCAGAGTCTGATGGCACGTTCACACTTCCCCAAACGAACCGGACTTTCTAGGCAAACGAGCTAAAGTTTAATTAAAGCGGGCTTATCAGGGCCGGCGTGAATTCACCTCTGTTTTTTCCCTTTTTATATTTGCTCATTTCATCTCTGTTAGAATTTGTTGGATGATCTGAAAACTTGTGACCAAAAAAAGCAATCTCTCTCTGAGGATCAAACGTTTTTTTTTCCCCCTCAGCACTTTATGATAGTAGATAGTACTGTGACCTTTCCCCGCAGCATTTATTGATGCTCCTTTAATCCAAGCTAACTCCTTCAAACCATCACCCATCACATCCCTGTGCCTTAATCAGCTTAGATAGCGACGCCGGGTCGTCCTCCTGGCTTGCGTTCAGCTCTGGTCGCTTTGGCAGAGGAGAGGATCCAGGAGGGACGGGTCCGCAGTGCCTTCAGGCTTTTCCTCCCGTAACATTCATCTCTGTTCTCACTCACTCCTGGCATTGGCTCTCTAACATCAGCAGCAGCAGCAGCAGACCTGGATGGCTTTGAGCAACTGTGGCTGGAAAAAAAACAACCTTTTTATCATTTAAACATGTGGATCGACTCGCTCACACCTTTTCACATGTTTGTGTTCACTGGAAATGCAAAAAGCATGTCAAGAGAAGTTTACCCCTTGCACTGGTTTGTTTCAGCCAGCAGGTAGAGCAATGCTAACGCTTTGTGCGGGACACTGCGCCACCTGCTGGTCAGAGCTTGTATTACATGTCGTGTCTGTTAACATGAGATTTTTTCAGTTTCTATAAAGATGTTTATTCTGTTGTTGGGAGAACAGCTTTAAGGGGTTTTTAAGTTGATTTAAAAATAATTATTTTACAGCTTTCACTCCCATACTTTCATTTAAAACATATCTAGAGTCAGATACATATATTGGTTTTCAGTTAGGATGTTGAAAAGCCTTAAAATAAATGCAGCTTTTATAAACTTTGATTTTTGTACATGCATTTACTCTAACTTTATACTTCTAATTCCTTTTAAGCTCATCTGCGTTTCTATAAATTTAATCGTCAACAATATTTGAGTCGGATTCGTCGTAGATGGGTAGATGGGTAAAGCTACGTTCACACGGCAGGAAAACCTTTTCATAACAATCTGAATTTTGAGAATTTTGATCTTTTCTCCACAAAAAGTTAGATTTTTTTTTTTTTTTTTTTACCACTTCCAAACGTGGCACCTATTAAGATACATGCACGATTGTTTTCAGAGAGTCTGCAGTCGCATTTTATCCCACTGTTGAGTGAAAAACCTGAGACGTGCGTCATAATTCTGAACCCAAGGAGACAGACGAGATTATAAGTTTGAAATTATGAAAAACGTTGCGCATCACATCACTCTTAGCTTGGACATCCAATCAGATTGGAGATGAAACGCAGTCACTTCTAGTCGTACTTTCTTTTTCTATTAACCTCCTTTCTTCTTGTGACAATACCAAATAAACGGTACCGGTTTATTTAGCTCCCAGTGCTGAAAAAATTAATAATCCATAAGCGTTTCCATCCATTAATGCTCCTCAGAGTGCTGCTGTGTGACGTTTATGTTCTTCTTCTGGGGTCGTAAACCGCTCACAGAAGTCTGATTGTGGTCGCATTTAATTCGTAACATGAACGACCAATTAAAAAAAAAAAAAAAAAATCAGATTTCAGCAAAACTTTAGAATTGAGCATCAAGAACGCAGTCTTGGTTTCATACGGTGTTTATGATAAAACAAAACGTTTCTACTCAAACTGGGAAGTGAGACAAAGATTGAACAACAACCACTGAGTTTGATGTGAAACGCAAAGTCTCTCATACCCGCTGTGTGAGCACGGTGGAGGCCCTGTGATGCCCTGGGCCTTTTTCTAGTCCCACGGTCAAACATTTGAAACAGAAACCAGGTCATCTCAGCCATCTTTGTCTCCAGACATAAATCCATTAAAAACAAGACAACAGAGCAGAAAGTCAAATTTGTCCCAAATGTTTCTGATTTAATCTAACAAATTAAATCAGCAGAACATTTACAGCAACAAATCCTGGTCATTAATCCTTTACCTTTCGCCACTGAACAAATATTTGTTTCTCAGGTTCTGCTGCAGTTAAAGCTGAATTTATTTTAAAGCTTTCAACATGTGTTTTCAGGGTGTGGGGCAATAAATGTTGATGGTTTTGTTTAAAATATGAAATATTATATTTCCTGTTACTAAGCCACCAGGAACCAGTTTCAGACGTCAAACTGTTGGATGCGTCTCTGCCATCGTCCTCGTCTCTGTCTCTCCGTTCAGTTTGTCCTCCGTGTTTTCTGTCCCGTCTGCTGCTGTGAGCGCGGACGGGGTGTGTGTGTGTGTGTGTGTGTGTGTGTGTGTGTGTGCGTGTGCGTGCGTGTGTGTGTGTGCGTGCGTGTTCAGACTGTGTGTAGGTCCAATGTGTTACTAACAGGTTGGTTTAACCTCCAGTTCTGGGGTCATTCATGCTCCTAACGTCGCCCCCTCATCATGCCGCCCTGGTTGCTCCATCCTCATCCAGAGAGCCTCATTTGGTCCAACTTGTTTCGATTATCTCAATTATTCTCTTTTCAGTTTTAGTTGAACAAATTTAAAGATGTGTGGAGCTGTAAACAGAAAAGGTTTATATCGTTAAAAACGTGACAATAAACACATTTTACTTTAGATTTGCAGAAATTAAACATCACTTCCTGTTTGCATTTTGATTCTGTGAAACGGCTCCAGACTCAAAACAAGTTAATTTCCTCCTCTTTTAAATAAAGTATCACGTAAAGAAACTCTCAAATTGACAGAAATACAGCCGCGCTCTCATGTTAGGCGATTTATTTTTAATAAAACTACGAGAGCTTTGTTGAAAACCAAAAGGTAGCTTTTGTTTTTCTTTTTTAGTTCTCATTTTGACAAATTGCTGACTGCGAACCCACAGATCAGAAATGTGAATTTATAACCAATGCATTCAAAACTTCCTGCTTTGATTTAAAAATGTTAGAAAATATTGAATTTAAAAACCTCAATCTTAAAATCCTAAACTAAACTTTTTGTGAAAATAATCAGCTAAAAAAATCATTTTTAAAAACTAAAATCACCAAAAATTTTGTAATTTTTTAAATATTTCTTTCCCTACTCAACAATGAACGATTTAAACTTGTTTTGTAGAGAACAGGATCCAAAACATCAAATGTTTTTATTCAATTTTGCTTCATATTTTTGGGTTTGATTGGAACAAATGTAAAAAATATTTTGTTTAGCCATTTGTTTAATTTGAATAACTGTATAAAATTACTTGATCCATTTATAACCGTGTGAAATAAGATGTTTTAGACATTTTTTTTTTCTCAGCGTAATCCAAAGCAACTAATTTATAAATGTTGAAAGCAAAAAGTTGACGGTTGGACTGGAGTGTTCAGGACGGCATGGTGAAGAAAACAATGTTTGTTTTTTTACAATTATTATTATTATTTTGTAATTACCCATGAGAACCTGAATGTTTCCCCCAAACACTTGAGCAAAAAACTAAACTTGTGTTGATTTTTTCCGAGGAGTTCGTATGAGGGAGAGGGTCGGGATGAGGGCAGCAGGTGAGACACAGAGCGACCCGACCGGAGATTAAATAATCCCTCAGATTGTAGCAAAGATCCTGTTAATCAGTAGATGACCGCCTGGGAGAGGGGAGCTGTAATTGGTTGGTGATGGTGATTCCGGTGTCCAATCAGGGGGCTGCGGCCATTTTTAGCGGTAGAGAGTGACGGCGATGGCGTGGAGGGTGAGCTGCATGGTCATGAGTGTGTGGGAGAGAGAGAGAGGGCGAGCGGGAAATCACATGTAGGCTGCAAAGTGTGTGTTTGTGTGCAACAAAAAGGTCAAAAACCCCCAGAGAACCTCGATGCGCACCAACACACACGGAGGAGCTTTGAAGTTTATCTCCATCGTCCACACATCCTCATCAGTTTTGCTTCTCCTCCATGTTTCCCACCTGCTCTTTGTTCTGACTTCACTTTTTTTTTACGGTTTTCCTCTTGAATCTTAAACTTTCCTCTCTTTTTTCCCTCCTCCTCTCCGTCTTTCCCTTCCTCCCTCCCGTCGCTCCTCACAGATCCGTGCTGAGCAGTACTGTAGACAAGTCGGAGAAAACCTCCGGCGGCGTCCTCTCCTCCTCTTCCAACAACGACGAGAACAACTCCTCGCCCGGCTCCGGAAACACCGGTGGGTCGCAAAATACCTTCAACCGTTTCAGCAAATATTGAATTGAACCATTAAAAATTGTCCATCAGGCTGGAGGTAACGTTTTGTCGTGATTTTTCTCGGTTCGTTTTTGATAACAAAAACTTGATAATTACTTCATTTTTTAAGTGACAGTGAGTGTCACAGCAATTATACAGAATTTTACACCTGTTTTCTCTGTAATGACCCTAAACGCCGCAGCAGAAAGGCGTTCATGGTTTGTGGAAGAAAAAAAAACAGAAAAAGAGAAACTGAAACGTTGCTGTTGTTCCTTGGTCCGCCTGCAGGTGGCACCGGCACGCCTCCGGCCAACGCCAGCCAGAAGGACGCCGCCAAGCCGCGCTCGCTGCGCTTCACCTGGTCCATGAAGACCACGTCGTCCATGGAGCCCACGGAGATGATGCGCGAGATCCGCAAGGTGCTCGACTCCAACAGCTGCGAGTACGAGCTGCGCGAGCGCTACATGCTGCTGTGCATGTCGGGCAACCCGGCGCACGACGACTTCGTCCAGTGGGAGATGGAGGTGTGCAAGCTGCCGCGGCTCTCCCTCAACGGCGTGCGCTTCAAGCGGATCTCGGGAACGTCCATGGCCTTCAAGAACATTGCTTCAAAGATCGCCAACGAGCTGAAACTGTGAGCGGCGGCGGGCTGATGCCAGCGGCGGGCTGATGCCAGCGGCGGGGGGCGGGATCACTTTAAAAACATGATTGTTGTCTAGACTACAGTCTGAAGCGTAGGGCTGCCGGTTCTGAGACCTGCAGACGGAGAAGATGGCCGCCATCTTCTGCTGAGACGTTCCACTCTTCTGCATGTTTGATTCTTCTCTGTTTTTTCGTTAGGAGGCACTTTGATCACTCGGACCACTCCAGTTTTTCCTCCTTGTATTTATTCGGTTTCTGCACGGTTCTGCTGTCGGGCGGTTCTGGTGGGGAAAGCGATTCTCTTGAGCCTTATTTTGCTGGTGAGTTCGGTTCGGGTTCTGCTCCGACTCGTCCCGACAAGCGAACGGACCCTGTCCCCGACCCGCCGCCCTCGTTTTCTCCCCACCTTCGGCACAAACACATCCGGACTCTCACCTTTCTCACTCCGTTCTGGTTTCTCTGCTGCCGCCATCTTTACGTTTGTTTTCTTCCTTTTTTAAAAGGCTTATAATAAATGACGGAGTGTTACGGTCATGCTGAGAAAACAGAAGTAAAATTACAAGAACAGTCGTAGTATTACGAAAACAGCCATATTTTGAGAACTCGTACAAAAAGTCGTGATATTACAAGATTAAGTCGTAGTATTATGAAAAATTGTTGAGAATTCGTACAAAAATGTCATAAGAATTCGTACCAAAAGTTGTATTACGAGAATAAAGTCGTAGTTTTACGAAAATAGTCATTATGAGAATTCGTACATAAAGTCGTAGTGTTGAGAATAAAGATGCATCATGAAATAGTCGTAATACGACTATTTCTGTAGTATTCTGACTTTATTGTCGTAATATTACAACTTTATTCTCAATCGTTCACATATTATTACAACTTTATTTTCATGATTGCTTTTTTTTCGTAATATTACGAATTTATTCTAGTAATAATACTCTATTTTCATATTTTATTCTTGTATTACAACTTTTTTTGTGATATTTCAGCTTTATTCTCAATATATTACGACTTTATTTTCATAATATTTCGACTTTATTTTGGTAATTTTATTTTTTTTCTCAGTGTGTCTAACAATCCGTCGTTGTAAGAGCTGTGCACTGGAACAAGATGGGGAGGATTTTACGTTGCCTTTCGTAGAAGAATTTAAATCGGGGGGTTTTCATTTCCTTGTCCTCAAGCGATTTATTTGTGCCCCTGGGATCCCGGCTCACCTCTGATTGGTTGGTTGTTTTCACGCCTTCATCTCCAGAATGTCAGCCTCTTCCTCTTCCTCCCGCTTGTTGAGCGTCCCAAAGAGCAAACTCACAGGAAGTTGTTTTTTTTTTTTTTTTTTACTTTTGGAGGATGAGTGTTATAGAAGATCACTGGAAACAACGAGAAAAAAAAAAAAAGATAATTGACGACGAATGGTGAATTATTTTCCTCTGCTTTTTTTTTTTTTTTTTTTTTTGATTTGATAATATATTTTTGTGTCGTTGAAATTATTGGGGATTTGTACAGATTTGTGCGGGAAGGGGGGGAATTTGGATCATATCATTGCTGCCTTTTTTTGTTTTTGTTTTTGGGTGCACTGCACCTTTAACACAGATTAACACCGACCCTCCCTGGATTATTGACCTATTTAATGATGGTGGTGGTGGTGATGATGACTACTGCTGGTTTATTTTTTATTTTTGTTATTTTTACTCTGTTAAAGAAGGCCTTTCGTTGGTCCAGAACGGCTTGAAGCAGATGGAGAAAGTTTAGTTTCTCGGAAAAAGAATAAAAAACTAAAAAGAAGAAGAAGAACACCCAAGCGGACTCTGGTTTGCGTTTGACGCTTTAGCTTCAGAAATAAACTCGGATCAGTGAGGAAGCCTCAGTTAGTCGAACCTAACTCAACACTTTTCCTTTCAGCTTTTAATACGTCAGTTTCTCTAAAATCATTGTATTAAGGTGCTGGGTGTTGGATTCTAATTATTATTATTATTATTATTATTATTCAGCCAGTTGCTGTTATATTATCTCTTTCAGGGTTGATTTTTATTTTGCATTATTTTCGTTTTACATTGCTGTAATTTACATTGATTTTAAATGTGTTTTGAGGAAAGTGTAACTGTAGTGGTGGGATTACTTTTTGTTCTTTTTTTTTTCCTCTGGGGAGGGACGATCAGCTCCTTAAGAAAATGTATTTGTTTTTGTTTTTGTTTTTTTGTGCAAAGACGACATAATGAAAAATTACAATGATAGTAATAAAACAATGATATAATGATGGCCTGACTCCGCTCTGCTGCCGCCGCCGCTTTGCCTCCCAGGTGGCGAACGGGAGGATCGTCTCAGGTAACGCAGCAAAAACTGTTAAACTAAAACTGTTAAACTAAAACTTCAAACGTTTCAGATAGAAAAAGAAATTTAAATTAAAAAATCCAATATGGAAAAGTAAAGCTAGTAACTACTGTTTACAATTCATTAAAATTACATGAAAATTACTTCAAGCACCTTGTGGCTACGCTGCAGCAGTATCCAAGCAGACTGATGTAAAGTTGAGTGGAAGGAAAAAGTGCAACACAAGGAATTAAAATGTTATGTTAAACAATTTTATTGTGAAATTTTCATACATTAAAGTGAACAGAAATTAACATCTGTTGCATTATACATCCTTTCAGTTTTTTCTTCCACTCAACTTTTTGAGTTTCTGTCCTAGGATGATATAATCAATCACTAAATTAGTCACCAATTATTTTAAAAATTGATTTATCATGATTGGTTCAGTTCTATTTATTAAATCTAAACCAGTGTGAAAATACCCTCCTAACAATTTATCAAAATAAGATTATTGCATAAAACCATCAAATTATTTTAAAAAATGACTTGATGGAAAGTTGAGTGAAAAGAAAAACTGATATTCACAAGCTAACTGGATTTTCATACGTTTTATATCAAAATGAACAGAAATAAATCCTGGTTGCTTTTGTACTGCTTTCTATTGCAGTTCTTTCTTCCACTCAACTTCCCAATAATATGCAGCATATCATTTTTGCAATAAAAATTAAGAGTTTGAGCGTTGCTGACTCACATGAACCATTACAGACGCCCAGGGCATCACATGGCCACCACCATGCTTCACTATGTTGGATGTCTCTTTCTGACAGATTTACACCCAAGCCTTCCACTTTCGTCTCAAATGTTTCCCCAAACATCAAGAAGTTCTTGGCAGATAAGAGACGCTCCCTTATTTTTAGTTTTATTGATCTTCAGCCTCTCCCTCTGAGGTTATTTTTGTCCCCTTCTTATTATTGAATCATGAACACTGACCTTTACAGCAGAAAGTGAAACCTGCTGAGCTTTAGAAGCTGCTGGAAACTGGTCGCTCCACCACTGACATTTTCAGACTTTAGCCTGAAAATGTTTTTTTTTTCTTTAACCCTTTCCAGACGAACAAATGTCAAAGATTTTGTTAATGAATTCCTTTAGTTTGGGGTATGAGGTGTAAATATTTTGTAGCTTTCATGAAGATGAGACATTGTCTAAACCTCTGGCAAGGCAAATGAAAAGGTCCAAATTGTGACAAACCTGTGAATTCTTTGCCATGTGGCGCCATCTAGTGGCCAGTTTTTTGGCAGGCTGGTGGGCAACATGTTTTATACAAGTTGTACTCTGGGCGATATGGACTTAAAATTTCATCACCATATTTTCGGGGGGGGGGGGGGGGGGGGGGGGGTGTTCCCTAAACATTTCATAGAAACACTTTTTTCACAACAAATGAGTCACATGATCAACCGTCTCTGTTCTGTCCTGCCTTCCTTTGCGTCCAGGATCGATCTCTTTAAAACACGACAGGAGTTAAAACTGTTTGGTCATTTTGGTTTTTATTCTAAAATGTTGAACAGAAAGTGATCTTTGTTCTCTCCACAGTGTAAACAACTTCTCACATCAGGTACAAACAAGCAGGAACCAGAACAAATGAAAAGTCCTCGTTTGAATCCAAGCCAAGCGATGGGACTGCTTCTGTTTCCGGTTGGGAATCATCAGGTAAACGTGTCGATAATGTCGACAGCATTAAAGAAGATATTGATGTGAACAGAAACTGCAGCGCTTCCTCATGATGGTCTGGTTTACATTATCAAGTGGTGGGAAGTTCCTCCAGGAGGCGCATCCTCTCTCCTGACTGGATCAAACAGGCAGGAAGTCATTCTGACGCACCAACCAGAACTTAGTGATTAGATTTCTGTAAGAGTGAAGCTGCAGTTTGTAACTTTTAGAAACAATATGTTTACATATTGGGTAAAACTGTCACTACAGTAAAATATGAGACAGATCTTGAAAAAAGAAAAACAGATGTAATCTGCACAAATTCTCCGATCCAGGTCAGAAACAACTAATCAGAACCAGGAGGAGGGTCTTATTGCTGTCAATCAATTTTGCATATGGGCATATAAATTGATAAACGTATTTTGAATTTGGTAGCCATGCAAACTTGCTTTAGCATTTAGAACTTAATGTGACAGACAGGTGGAAGGTTTGAGCAGCATATACATATGTGTGATTAACGGCGCTAAGACCCTTCTCCTGGCTCTGATTGGTTGTTTTTGACTGGGAGTGGCATCTTCCTGCAGATGGCAGTAGAACCACAGTGAACTTACTTATTACTTTTGTCAAGATCGTTTGTCTCATGTTGTCACCTTCCTAAAATAAGTCGGTTTTTTTCCCAACAAATTTCTGTAAAGAAAAAAAAAAAAGAAAAAAAGAGTTGGGTCCATTATTTTAGCAAGGTGACAATATTCTATTATAAAAGTGACAGTTTTAACAACATGTGAAAAACACATTGTTTATAGAAGTGCAGCTTCAAAACCTTCCAGCAGAAACTTTTCTTCACTCTCCTCTGCCTTCATGTTCTCCGCTGGACTTCTCGCTCTCTCTTCCCACCTGAACAAACCCTTGCTGTGTTGAAGTCTTGTGTCTGCCTCTTCATTTTAAACGCCTCACTGACTCGTCTTCTGACGGTAGCAACTTCTTCACTGAAGAGCAGCAGATCAAACCTTTTCTGGTTCCAACCAACCAAATAACATTTTTAGGTTTTATTTTGTCTTCAAAGTGACACTTGCATGTCATCTGATAAGTGATAATCAAACCAATGATGGAAAATGTGAAGTTCTCGTCGTCTCATTGCCTCCTTGGTGCTCAGTCGTCATCGAATGCACATCTACGCTACTTACAGTCACTAACAGTCTATCTAGGACTCAACCTTAAATATGGCTCCAGTTATACTGAAGAGCTGCAGCTCTTCTTGTCTTTTTAACTTAAACTGGAAGCAACAAATTCAACTACCTAAATCCACAACAACATCTCTACGCTTCTGTACCATTTTTTACTCATCTTTAAAGCTGCAATATGTAACTTTTATAGAATATACTTTTACATATTTGTTGAAACTGTCGTTATGTCATATCAGTACAGTAGGACATATAATCTGTGGGAAAAAAAGCGTCTCAAAAAACCCAACGTTCTCCCAGTGCTAACCAGAAACAACCAATCAGAGCCAGGAGGCGGGTCTTAGCGCTGTCAATCACATTCTGTTTGGCACTGCTTATCCTACCCTCACTGTCTCCCCTTGCTCTCTGCTACGCCGCAGCTAGCGTAGCCTGTCATGAGAGCTAAGGCAAGTGAACATGGCTGCCATCGTTGGCACTCAGATGGTTTTCCTGTTTTTTCTGGGATTAGAACGTGATGTTGACTGACAGTGCTAAGACCCGCCTCCTGACTCTGATTGGTTGGGAATATTGCATTTCAGACGGCAACAGTTGTACTGGGAGGAGATCGAACTTCACACAGATTATCTGCCTCTTAAACTGTCACAACATGGTGACAGTTTCAATAAATACGTTAAAAAAAACCTTTTTAATAAAAGTTACACACTGCAGCGCTAAGGGTCTAAAAATTTAAAGTGAAGCTCAGAAATAAAAGCGATTTGTTCACATGACCCGTCTTAAAATGCAGGTTTGGCTCAGATGTGGGAGACTCCTCCTGTTTTCCAGATGTTCGTGTTTCTCTTCCAGTTTGGTGAGTTTCGTGTTTCTACCGTCGGTTGGTGTAGCCGCGGTTTGGAGGTAGCTGTTCACCTGAGCACCATCATGTGACGAAGAACCGAGTATCAGTGCGAGTTGGGCTGCTCCACTTTGAGGCCAACCAGCGACGGAGGCATCTGGCATCCAGCGGACAAGGAGCTGGGCGGAGAACCCCTGAGACTGGAGGAGGAGGTGGAGGAGGTGACGGCGGGCCGGATGAGGGGAGGAGGGGGGTGGTTGTGCGGCGCTCGGTTCTGGAGCGGCCGCGTCTGGAGAGGCGGCGGCTGGCGGAGGAGGCTCGGGGGGGCGGAGGGCGGGGCCGGGCGCAGCAGAGGTGGGGGCTGGGAGAGAGAGGAGGGGGTGACGGAGGGAGGAGAGGAGGAGCTGCAGGGGTCTGGAGGGGAGTCCTCCATCTTCACCTGAGGAGGAGAGAAGAAGAAGAAAACGGTTTAGTTCAGGTGGAAAAGCTTCATCTCTGGAGTTTTTACCTTTAACTGTTTGTTTAGTTTCTGTTTCTCTGAGTTAAGAAGTTTACAAAAGTTTCCCAATCCTCAAAAATTAAATTAACACCAAAACTAAACCAAACAGGTTATTTAGGGTTCTGTCTTTATTTTTCCGATTAGTGACATTTTCATGTAAATGTGTTTAATGCTGCAATATTCTGCCTAAAACCGTCTCAGTGCTGCCCTCTGTGGTTGACCAGTGAATACTGCAGTTGAATTTCCTGGAGGTTTATAATGGCTTTTCTTCAGACAGCCTCGGGTCTTATCTCACGCTGACACACACCCCCTGGTGGCGAGTCAGGAGATGGAATAACAAACACTGATTAGCAACGTTACTCAGCTTTACTAATGTTTGATTTGGACAGGGTGGAGTGGGTCTCCTCTGCTCTGACTATTGGTGACGATGCCAGAGGAAGCGGGAGAAGCTCACATTAGCTCTGAGTTTACCTCAGTGTTTTATAAGCCTGGTGGGCCTCCAGGCTGAGCTTCATTTGTTTGTGATGGTAAAACAGATTAAGCTAGGTTTATAGTGGAAGCATATCAATTGGGGCCGACTGTTGGCTTCATGTTACTTAAATAAAACTTTTCCTCCACCACTGTCCAAGTCTGTTCCAGCCTCCAACAAATTTAGTTTCGTTTTGCATCCAACCTTCCCATCAACTCTGATCAGCTTCAAAAAGAAAACCTGTCTTCAATCCATAGTAAACTTGCAGGATTTTATCATATCTATAGATGTTCAGATATAAACTGTTCTTAAATTCTGGGTTGTTTTTAAGAAATCATTTAATTTTACTGTAAAACTTTTATCATCAGTTAAATTTTCAGTTTATCCATTAAGTGGAAATCAAGTGTTTTGCTGTTTTTATAGTTCTTAGAGATTTAAACTTGCTCAGACTGGTGATTAGAAATCATCTGACTAAAAGTAGAAATGTTTTCCATTGGTGAAGTCTTTCATAACCAAACAGATGTACTGTTTTACCAGAGCTTGCCCGATCACCCTGACCAGCTGTGATAAAGCGCGCAGCCTCACCTCCTCCTCCTCGCCACCTCCTCCGTCGGCCGCCAGCTCCTCGCTGCTCCTGCGGCCGTCTTTCTGGTCCCGGCTGGTGGCCACCTGCTCGGCGGCCCACTCCCTCAGCACCTCGTCCAGGTTGAAGCGCCGCCGGTAGCTCACGAAGAACGAGCTCACCTGAGGAGGCGTCTTGGTGCCGATCACCTCGGCGATGGCTGTGAAGTCTTTACCGTAGCGACGGATGGCTGAAAAGGAGACGTCAGGTTAACGGATCAAGGAGGAGCTTCGTTTCCATCGACAGTTAACCTCGATGTGAGCACAGCTGCTTCAGGCGTTCTTGTGGTTGGGAAATGGAGGGCAGCAAGTCTGCAGCTGCTGGGAGGGAACGAGCCTCACCTGTTGACCTTTATGCAGAACCTTAAGGCTTCATGAGTTTCCTCTGTTAACATGTCGGAAGTTTACTGTCTATCTACTACCATGTAAATAGACAGAAAATGTTCACTAAGACGAGCTTAAATGTGGCCATATGTAAGACGGAGAAGAGTGAACAGTGGAGTAATCCTGGGATGTTTTCACACTCGACAGTCTGATAAATTTGGTTCGATTTGGTACCATAGTTGCAACATTTGTTATATTTTCAGCTGGTGTGGTTCACTCTCACTGTTCAAACAACTGATTGAAAAACCTGTTCCCTCTGCCGCCTGTGAGGGCGCTGCAACAAGAAACACTGAAGGAAACGACACAAAAACCTCTGAAGAAGACAAGAGCGCAACTTCTTTCTTCACTAAATGCCAACAGAAACGGAGTGGCGTCAGTTTAGCGATTGTAGGATTTCTCTTTTGTTTTTAGCAAAAGACCACGAGCCATTTCTCCCGCTAGCGCTAGACGAGAGTGTTTGTTTTGGTTGCATTTACCCAGAATGCACTACTCTACAGTTCACTTCCTGCTTTTGGAGCGGTCTTCGGTTTGCTTAGCGTTCACATATGTACACAAACCGCAGGAGTTTCATGTTTCACCTCTGTGCTTAAAAATGAACAACGGCACAAAGTGAAAACTGTGAATGATAACAGGTTACGTCACCAATTTGACAGATTTCGGATAATTAAAACAAAAATCTGATCAATAATTATTGGTAACGACCAATGTGAAAAGCATATATCGTGATAGTGGAAATGTCTTTATAAATTAGTATAATTTGAATCCTCTAAGAATTGAATAAAATCCCCAATAAAACAAATCAGTGCCGGCAGATATCAGTAAAGTTGCTTTTTCACTCATCATCCCAATCATAAATCATTAAACATGAAATACTGATACGAGATTCATCCCCACTCCAAATGTATGTAAACTTCTGACTGGCTCTGTCTGACTAACTCCAAACTTGAGAAAAGCCGCGAGCCGCAGCAGCACAGACGGCTCCTGTGTGAAGAATATGAATGTGTTGTCTGGCTGCGCGGACAGACAGCAGACTCTGTGGGAGAGGGAGATGACGCTTGGCTGTTACTCACCCTGCACGGCCAGCAGCTGCTCCTCTGTGGTCCAACGAGAGTTCATCTTCGGGGCAGGCTGAGGAGACGAAGAAGAAGGGAGGAGACATTTTAGAGTCACTGAGCGAGGCGGCAGGAAGCAAACAGATCAAAACTAATCCATCCTACATGATGGAAAACAAACCTTGGAAGCAGACAAATAAACGGAGACAGAAGGAGTTTTACCTCTGCTGGCCTGAAAACATCGACACCTTCAGTCAGGCTCTGTTTCAAGCTGCTGTTGGTCTGTTTGATCGACTGAACCTGAGAAAAAATTAAACAAGACGATTAGGTTTGGTTTATTTAAAATCACAGCACTTCCAGGTTTAAGGCAGCGCGGTCCAAACCTTTTAGCACCGGGAATAAAACAGGCAAATTTAAACTACTGGCAGTTCACAAAATCCGTTAAATTAAAAATGCAAAGATGAGTTTTTTGTTTATTTAGTTTTACCTGCTCAACAAAAACCCTTTCATACAATCTCGTATCGTTAAACATGGAAAGGTTGAATACAGGTTGGATTTGCCTTCTCTTTTTACCTCACAGTAAATTTCAAATACAGCAGCACACTGAGGACACTGATGTCTGACTGCCGACCGTGAACCCACCTGTCTCTTGAGCGACACCAGGTGTGTGTCCAGCTGACGTACGGACAGAACCCCGGCATCGTGGGAGGTGGACAGAGCCGTGATGTCGGTCTGGTCCAGGTGCATGCCTTTGGGCGGTCTGCGGCGAGCTCTGAGCGGGTGGTGTCTGTACTGAGCCCCGATGCTCTCCTTCTTCACCGGGCCGGACCGGCTGGGCGGGGCTTTCTCTGCGTTGCTGCTGCTGCTGTTCTGCTTTACGGCCTGAGAGCAGAGAGGAGGCGCCACCATGTTGTCGTTTTTAACTGCATCAGGTAGAAAATGGCTCAAAGTTGAGATTTGTGGCGCTCACCTCTTTTTTTGCATCGACCTCTACGTCGCTGTCTTCACCCGGCTCTCCTTCTTCAATCTCATCGTTACTGCATGAAAAAAACAGAAATAGATTAGACAAGAATTGGTCTGGACTGAAGCTCCGTCTCAATCCAGCCTCCTAATTACATCTACAAATGACGTCTTACACTCTCCACATGTCAGCTGGAAGGGGCAGAAATAACGAGTCTGCTTCATTTATATTCATGAGAATCGTTTCCCAGGACGACGTACCCATCCGGTGTTATTTAACAAAGAAGTTCTGCAAATGCCACATCTCGTCTGGGCTCGTCCTTCTCTCCTTTCGCCTGCGTTTATCAACAGAAGTGTTCTCACCTGTCATCTTTCTCTCTCTTGTTGATGAGCCTCCGGGCCTGTCGGTCCATGACGGACGTTCTGGTTCTGGTCTTCTTCCAGCTGTAGTAATACTTCACTAAGCTGGAGATCAGCTTGTCTGGAAGCTGCAGAACAAACAAATGTTAGCAGCTTAGAAAAGTTTACATTACACTTTAAACTTTTTCCAGATTTTGTCACACTACAACAACAAACCTAAATTAGGGATTCATCAATATGAAAATTTATGCTGACGATTTCTGACAGTAACACTGCGATTATGGCAATATCTACTGATTTACACTTTGCAATGAATCAATTAATTGCATGATCAATTAAAATAAGCTTGATCATTTCCATTCTGATAATATTTTTTAAGAAAAACTTTGCTTAATAAAATCGATTTTATTTCTGGTTTCGGTTGTGTTTTTATTTCCATTGTATTTATCGTTTTATTTGGGATTTTTAAAATATCTTCCACTTCCAGTCTGAAGTGTTCTTCACAAAACTAACTTGTCAATATATTACCATAAAATGGTATAAAAACAACAATATTATTTATTGAAATATTATCATCCTGCACAATTTGCTGGACAATATGTCAAAAATAAATAAATAAATAAAATCAGCTGATATTGTTGTTGACACCAATATTTCATGCATCCCTTACCTAAATGTACATTATTTGATCCATCAACAAGTAATGCATCATTGTGAAGTGATAGAAGTTATAAATAACCTCAAATTGTTTCACGGTTTGTTCAGGTTGGTCATCTTTGCTCCACTGTGATTAGGGTTAGTTAAACTTTAAGCATTTCAAAGACTTTCTTTCAACAACAGCTTTCTTCCACGACGACCAGATTGTCGTCATGGAAGATGATCAGTGTTGGTCCTACAACAATATATTCTCACACCTGAGCTGTGGATCTCTGCAGCTCCTCCAGAGTCACCATGAGCCTCTTCGCTGCTTCACTGATCAATATTCTCCTTTTCCAGCCTGTCAGTTTAGATGGACTGTCGTAACATTTTTCACTTTTCTAATGTTCAGATCATGGACAGAACGGAGCTTTGAGAAACGTTTAAAGCTTATAACATAAACTACTTCTCTGTTTAACGCTAAGAACGGATGCAAATGGCATCATGGAGGAGTACTGTTGTGATTATGTGTTGAGGGCCGAGTCGGAAAGATTAGTTTCTTAAAAGAGACGGAGGCCAATTTCAAGGCGTCAAATTTCTTTAACGTTATGTTTGATATACATATGGCACTTTTGTAACAATTGAAGGCAACAGTTACTTTATTGTGCTAATATACATAAAACCACCTCTAAGTTTGTTTGTTTTTTTTGTGGAAAATGTTGAAAATCATGAATCATTTTACTTCTACACATAAAATCCCAACAAAATACATTGAAGATTTTTGTTGTAATGTGACAAAAAGGTGAGAAGTTTCATGTTTCTGTAGCATCTGTTGACCCTCTGGTGTGTGTTGACATTTCGCACCATCTGCTGGATGCGGTGGAAGCTCTTGCCGTGGAAGCTGAAGGCCTGCTCAAACAGAACTTTGTCCTCGACCGTCCACTCGTCTGGGAACGGCGTGAAGTTGGCCAGGTCGGCCAGCGAGCGCTCCACGTCGTGTTTGTGCCATAGCAACATCCCCAAAGCCTGATGGGAAGCAAGAGCCCGGAAATCAGGATCAGAGAAAGGTCACCAGGTGAGTTTTATTATCAGTAACATTCTGGTGTACATCATACCTGCTCCATGTTGTATCCATGTTTTTCTTTGGCCATTAGGATGTACTCATCCACTGAAATTAAATCAAATAATCAGAAAGAAAAAAAATGCTTCCATAGAAAGTTAAAGTTAAACCTTTAAACTAGAATTTTGGGTTTATTTCCTCAAGTCTGTGGAGATGGAAGCAGCTTACACATGTTATCCGAGAGCTGAGTGTTGGGACACCAGACCAGCATGCTCCTCTGGTCCTTCTCATTGTAGCGGGCTGGACTGTCTGATGGTCAGAAGAGAAACAACTTAATACGCTTCAAATTATTCCTTCAACATCATTTCCTCATAAATTAAAAGCAAACCTGTACTCTTCACTTCAGGCTAGAACTCACGTTTGATGGGGTTATTTATTACATTTATTACAGACTATTTTTGAAACAATACAACATATAAAAAAAAATTATAATACTTTATGGTTGAATCCGATTTCTTTCTCTGACAAGTGAAGGTGAAGTCAGAAAACAAAACAGTGAAGAACTGTTATGAAGTGTTTGTTTCTCCTCAAAATGTAAATGACAGAGCCAAATGCTTTATGATGAGATGCGAACCATCAGACAAATTTACAAAATCATACTGTTTTTTTAATTAATTAATCCAGATACAAAAAGTCTGATCAGTTTTTCTCTTGAGTTTCTTTTTAATAGTTCAGAGTCTTTTAAAGTGTAAATCCAAAAGTTTACAATAATTAAATAAATTTTCCTCATATGGATCTAGAGAGAGAGAGAGAGAGAGAGAGAGAGAGAGAGAGAGAGAAAGAGAGAGATGGATCCATCCTTTCAGATGGTGGAAAGGAGGATTCTGTTTTAAAGCACTAGTTATATTTCCATGCATGTTCTTCCTCTGCACTTCCACACCTGAAACATCTTTTGCCAAAATCCATATTTTTCAAGAGATTTCCAGACTGTGTGAAACATTTGTGTTCTCTTTATTATTTAAAATGTAAATAAAACCAAATGTTTCAGTCCTTCATGTAGACATGGCATATTTGGCCATAGAGGCTCATTTTCATCTGCAGTCTCCGATGGTCCAGAAACAGACAAAAACAATAAATCCCATCAGTGTTACATTAAAATCCTTCCCCATTCCTTCCACCAGCTTGTCTCTCCGGCTTACCTGGTTTGAACTCTGGGATCTGGGCCTGGTAGTCTCCTCCGACTCTGATCATGCTGTCTGTGTATGAGAGAGACGACAGGAAATTGACAGACAGGAAGTTTACAGTAATCAGTGATGCGGCTCAGCTACTTTCAAACCGGGACATAAAGCATGAAACATAAATATAAATAATCTATAGTTTCTGTTGTCATGAAAGCATTTTTGTCCATGCTACCAAGTAGGGCTGGGCGATGTGACTTAAAAATAAATTCCGTTCCAGATCAGAATTTGACTGAGTTTTTTTCTTGCTTTATTTAAAAAAAAAAAAAAAAAAAAGAAATTTAAGGTCAGGCTACAAAAAATGTTTAATTATGAGTATAAAGTTGTAATATCAGAAAAATCAACCACTCTTCCTCAAAGCGGAAGAGTGGACAGCAAGCAGAGGACAGAGACGGTTCAGGAAGACACATTAGGCTTTCCTCAGGGACAGGAGATAGGAATGGAGGAGCTAGTGGGAAATGAAACAAGAGTAGATGCATCACATGAGTAAAATAGATTGAAGAAGAGGAAACGGGCTGTAAAAAAATCTAGGAAATGTTACAAAATTAACAGATGTGTCTGATATAAAAGCTAAAGCCAAATGAGTGAGTGGCAAGAGAAAAACAGAAGGACAGACACATTCAGGCAATGGGTGACATGAGTGTGGGAAGATGCTGGGGGAGGGGACGCCTTGTAGCACTGCAGCAGTAAGACAAACTCCACCAGAACAGCTGGCGTCATCTGGGCCGGGAAATGCATTAAATCAACGGCAGAGAAGAAGAAAAAACGTTCAACAAGTGTCTACCATGAGCGTGCTCTTCATCGCTGCTCTCCTCCTCAGAGTGGGGCTGGCTGCTGCCGTTTGTGACTGTTTTGGCTCTGCTCCTGGACAGGACCCCGGCCCCAGAGCGCTCCATCACTGAGGGCATGACTGCAACACACACACACACACACGCACACGCACACACTGAGTGGATCGGTTCTCCAACCCTGACATTTATGGATTAGGTGGGATTATCCCAGCAATAAAACAAAGACTCAAAGTCTGGTTAAATGTAGGCGTTGACAGCCTTTTAAACTTGAAATCCTTGAAAATCACAACATTCTCATAAAACAGAACAGGTGCTTGATTCTCCCACAAAGAACACAAACTTCAATATGTTTTATGAGCGTGTGACTGATCTGACTAACACTTGGGTTCTGTCTCTGCAGCTCCTCCAGAGCAACCATGGCCCTTTACCTGAGTCTCTGATTAACGCTCTCCTTGCTTGGCCTGTCAGGTAAGATGGTGTTTAGGAAAATTCCTTTGATAAAGGGAGGCCATGTTTTGTTACATCTGCAGTTGTGTTAGACTCTTTCCATTTTCAGGTGATGGATTAAGGTTGGGATGTCGTTTTATGACCCAACTGCTTTAAACTTCTCCCTGCTGTCTTCATGATGCTGTTTTTTTCCACTAATGTTCTCTAACAAATCTCTGTGGCCTTCAGAACACAGATGGATTTATACGAAGACTAAATTACAGATGTGGACTTTTTACTAATTGGGCAGTTCCTCACTCTGGATTTTATTTATAATCATGCACTATCGTGTGTTGGTCCATCACATAAAATCTCAATAAAATCCATTGAAGTTTGTTATTGTAATGTGACAAAAGTGTCAAAAACAGCTGTAAGTTATCTGGCTTTCTGACAAATCTCAACTTATGATATGTTATTGCTTAGTCTGTAAAATTGTATTACGAACTGTACAAATTTCCCCAAAGAAACTGTTTATTCGCTTTTCAATGATGATTTCTTTACATCACATGACCTGCTTTGTGCAAGGAAACTCAGAGGGCAGCTGAAAAACTACTTAGTAAAATTACAATATTTAAATCAAAGCATTACATTCTGCCAGATTCGATTAAAGGAACTAAACTGAAATGTCTAATGAGCCATTAGCTCATTAGACATTAGCTTATTAGACATTAGCTTACACTCTGCTTTTTCTTATCAGCGTAAAAGAAAAATGTTAACATTCGTGTTTCTCCGTTCGTTTATTGTGAGTTTTAGATGTGGAGCCAAAACAGCCATCTTTACAGTCTGATGAAGGGCTACAGTGAGACTATAGTGTCCAGAATGTTACTTGTGTGAAATCTAACTAACTAAATGCATAATTATTTTCCTGAGTTTAAAAGCTACCAGGTTTTGAAGAACATGATTCCTGATCTTAAATGATTTAGATCGTTTCTGTCTGCCAAAACAAGGGATTGAGATATTCCTACTCTCTACTGATCAATACATCTCTATGTTACCTTTGTTTTCATAGATATGTACATTACAGTGAATTACATTAAATTATTTTTAAGAACTAACACTGCTTCTGTCACTGCTGACTGAGTTGATGAACTTACTAACTATTTGAAAAGTCGGGATAATAAACATTTATTGCATTTTTTACATTAGTATAAATACAAACATTTAGGAGATGGAGATTTGGGGTAAAATATGACATTTATTAATGTTTTAAGAAAAGGTAACTTCAACATTGGTATGGACTTGGGACACATTCTGTATCACTAATTTTTCCAAGTTTAGGTTGAGCACTGACAGCCATTAAAAACTTTCAGCTTTATGCATCCTTAGCTTGCCCAATGCAGGCTAGAATGTGCGTTTGTAAACATGACTTCCAGAATTTGCTTTTATTTAACTAAATCCGTTCTTTCTTCTGTCGACCCAACAAATATTCGCCACTTTACTGACTGCAAACGCAAGCATGAAAAGTTATCGACCGTCTCTGGTAATTAACAACAGGGAGAGTAAAAATTCTGCACTCATTTTAACTCTCGGAGCATTAATGTGTCAGAACACCAACAAAAACCACACATTTCAAAAGCAAAATCTAGCAGCTGTCAGAATAATCAGTGAGGTTTAGTTTTGTGATGACTCTTTCATGTAGGTCATTTTGAGCTGCACAACGGAAACCTGCGCCGCCACCACTACATAGGGTAGCTTCTCTCGCAGAATCATGAGCAGCTTTTCCTGGAACATTTTCTGGTCTTCCAGACAACTTCAGATGAAACATTTCTGCTAACAGCCATTCACCTAAAGGAGGAAATGTTTCAGTGAAACATTTTCCCCTTATACTCCTGTCAAGGTTAAGATTATTGTAATTTTTGAAGAAAGCATTCTAGTCTCATTAGAAATATTCCTAATCTCCCGACTCAGATAATTTGTGTTGACCAGAATTATTGTTATCACCAAGTTTTTGAATTAGTACCTTGGGGAACATAAAACTTCTACTCCTTAAAATGTCTCAAACCATCCTAGACCTTTTAATGGAAATAATGGGATTAGTTCATGCGACTGTTTCTCTGACTTCTAGTATTCAACTAAATGCACACTGATGACGACCATTAACCTTTAAGATTGAGTTGTAAACCCAAACACCACAGCAACCCCCTTGGGCGTCATTTGGTCTTTAGCCAAAATTCATTCTCAGCAAAAATCACCAGCCTGCACTCCAAGCAGTTCCTAAAAAAATAGATGCAACAGAAACATTTCAGTTTCTATGATCAAATTTATAATTCTCTTTTTTAATCAGGACAGCTGTTTCTCTTGTTTTTCCTTTTCAAAATAGGAAAAACAAGAGAACTTGTGCACTGATATGAAAACATATACCAAAAGCCAATATTCATACTGCTGTTATTTCCAACAACCAATATAACATTTATTTCCCTACACTGTTGACACGTAAACGCAATCACAGCAACTACATTTCTTCTCTGCTTCAGTTAAAACATCCCATAACCCTGCACTGCATCAGAGGCGTCTCCCTATCTGGGCCGATATCAATACTGGCCCAGTTTTACTTGTACGATACAGATAAGTTAAAAAATGACTAACATTGATCAATAATGATGCTGATATTGATGTACATCATGCATCCGTTACTCAAGGTGCATGATGGTAGTTGTTCTACACAAGACACAAAATGGATAAATTTGATCAGTCAAACCAGCAATTAAACATTTATAAACAACTGCATCAGTCTAGATGAGGATGACAAGAAATCAAACAATAAATAAATAAAAATCAAAGTTATTTTGTTGTTTCAAATTCAAGAGCAGTAACTTGGTAATTCCTGTTAGTATCAGTTTACTGGTTAAATTTACCAGTAAAACTTATACATGGTTAAATTTTTCAAGCAGTTGTGCTTGAAAAATTATCAAAATATTTTGTATACTTAAATTAGGATGAAATAACTGAAGTGCAAAAAATGTATATGTATTTTAATTGTTTGCATTGGTTAAGACTTTATAGTTCTTGTTAAGGTTTTGTTATTTAAACATTTGTTAACTAAAAACACTGGATGACTGCCCTAGCGCCCCACCACCAGGCTCAGCTAGTTTTCTGGGGAAATCCTGAGATTATAATAAATATTTTTTATTTCCACTTCCTTTTCATGGCTTCATATGCAGTGGACCAATGAATTGAGTTTAACTCCAGTTTATCCGTCTTTCTATCCATTGTTTATACACGTTTGTCCTTGCAGGGTCACAAGGAGCTGGATCCCATTTCCACTGGTTAATGGTTGCCAGTCTATCACAAGGTAATTCAAGTTCAATTTAAAAAGTTTTGAAGTACTTAAATATGTTATGGTTGTTAAATATCTGCACGTCATCATTCTAGACCAAATATTCTAAAATTAAACATTTTTACAACATTTTAAACTCACCAAAAGCCAAGCAAGTCAGTAAAATCTATTGCAAAAGAAACATAAAACCAACAGCGTCTGAGATGAGAGTGGGGGAATATTGCATCAGCCTCTTTAATCAGAGCATTTAAATGTGATTTGAGCTGCTTTAAATCAGAGCTTTTTATTCAGAAGACGCAGATCCACACAGTCCGCCTGGCTTATCACTAATAATATCTGATTATAACCATCATCATATACAGTCGCCTCCTAAACGCCTGAACTTTCCCAGCCCTCATCCTCCCATCAGACACTTCATCATCCTCAGTTTCCCAACCGGAACAAAGCAGGAGGACGCAAAGGCTCCCTAGATCAGCCCCACATCTCTCATTCAACACGTTTAATTTGACCAGTTTATACATCTGCAGCCGGATGAGCTTCCCAATCCCAGAGATTAGGATCACACCAACCAGCAGCTACAGGCAGACAATGCAAGAGGCTCTCTGGAGGTCTTTTGTCTGTCGCTGCTCCCTGAGCCCCCCTCCCTCCCAAAGACAACAGCAGCTGCCCCATCCAACTTCGCCATCAACACTCAGAAATAAACTACTGCTGCTACAATAAAGATTTTGACACCCATTAAACAAGCAAAACAAGCATTAATATCGCTCAGGTTCACTTTACTTTTATGGACTTTTCAACGCAGTAGCCTCAAATATGGGTCGCCTCGATCAATATAAACAAGCCAAAACACCTGAAACTAAACTATATAATGTCCATTTATTATTAAAAATGCCATAAATACATAAATCTAAACAAATACATGCATAAGATTATGCTTTAATAACTTTTAAATCGGCATCTTTATATATCCAGACAGGAATTACAGCTAAACACAACAAAACATGTTAAAATAGTACTTCTGAGCACAAATGCTGTTTTATTTGTGTTATCCATAACTTCAGATTCGTACAAATAAGGCCGATTAATAAAGCTTCAAGCCCTACTGCAGATTACATCTGGCAAAGTTCACATCATGGCTCTGGATAATTTAAATAATTTCAAGCTAAATCTCAAAGATTTTTTTTAAACCACTTCCATACCACGCATATAAACGCATCTCTATGTGGCGTCCAATATGTAAATAAACAGTTGGGCAGATTTTCAGAGCAGTCATCATCAGTGTGTGTCAGACTTTAAGGTCCTTTTGTTTCCCCCCCCCCCCCCCCCATGCGAAGGTCGCTCTCTCTCTCTTACAACTTCCACTTTCTCAGCTCTATTTTCCCCCCCAACTGTTTCAGAACCCAACGCTCGGAATAGAAACAGTTTCAACGGTCGGAGTGATCCCCACAAACCGAACGGTAAAATATCTATATGGACAGATATCATCGAAATTAGGCGACACCAACCGCCCTCCCTCCTCACAAAGTGCAGTTGGAAGTCCTCCCCACTTTGCTCGTCGGGATGCTAGCGCTAGCCGCCTAGCTCGCTCGCGGGGCCGGCCCCCAACCCCCCCCCCCCCCCTCCCCCCGCGTTACATTAGTAACGTCGGGCAGTTGGAAGTGGAGGTTACAGTCACACACTCTTACCTGCGTTTCGCTTCTTCTCCGCGTCCTCCTCCTCCTCCCCCCCCCTACCCGGCGCTCCAAAACACAAAACTTGTCCGGAACCCACCCACCCCCCGTCCGCAGAAGCCAAATCCTCTTTAAAGTTGCGAACGGACGGCAGTTAGAGCATCCACAGCGGCTTAATTTGTGCCTAATTGATGAGCGCAGAGAAGTGCAGGGATAGATGGAAGCAGCCGTGAGTGAGCGTGGGACGGACAACATCCGCGTAAAAGTGAGGTGGACATCCGCTCCGCCTCTCCCAGTTAACCGTTGGGATTGACTGAAAATAGTCCTCTGAAACTATTAAATTGGGATTTCTCTCAACTGTAAATCATATCATAAATACAAGGGTGCACAGTGTTTCACTCATCTATTTTAAAAAAAATAAAATAAAATAAAAAAACCTCACTGATAAGGAATATGCTTTTACACAAGCAGCAACCCATTTCCCTCTAGTGTTTTCATATAGTCAGCATATAACAACGCGACATCTCGTATGAGTATAATTTAGCAAAGCAATAGTTAAATCAAAGTCCTATCTGCCATCCATCAGATTCCCATAATTTAGGGTCTACTTGCCAGTGTGCTGGCGGAGTGATTCGTCAGCTGTGCATCTCTGTGCAGAGGCAGGCTGTCCAGACTTGCACTGGTGTATGCCTGTTGGAAGAAAGGGTGAGAGTGCTGGGTACAACTGTATGGAGGCCAGGAAGTGCCAGTATTTAAAATAATGAAGGAAAATCAGTTGAAATTGGATTTATGGCTCTTTTAAGTGCTACAATTGTGTTCCTAATGGACACACCATGTTGGAGCATCTCTGTTATGTTCATAACAGTCCTATTTTGTTGTTTTTGGTTGAGGCAACACATGTTTTACAACTATTCCCTGTGTTTTTTGATGATGTGCACCTGGAGGGATTCTTTTTCTTACTTTATAAACTTTTGGACAGGTGATATGATGCGTCACAATGGCAGCAAGGTTTGGTCTTACACCTGTGAGCAGCTGATTAGCATCTCAACAGCTAAAATCATACCGTAACTACAGATCCAAATCTCAGAGGAGTTGAAAAGAAGGTTTTATGGATGCATAGTACGACCAAAGAACAGAGATTTCTAACCATACGGCCAGACAGATTTAACGAGGTGTGGCAAACGCAAACGTGGATGAGCAGTGCTTGCCAACAACAGATGGTGACATCCAGGACATTTTACCAACGATCCTGTCTGGATATTGAGCTTTTAGCATGTTATAGTACTTAGTTTGTACATTAAACAGTACAAAACAGAAATGCAAAATCAGAAATCACAACTTGGACTATTTATCTTTTTTTTTGCATGATGTGACATAGGGCAACTGTCTTTGTTTACAAATGTGTAGCCTGCTTATGATACCACCCTCCTGGATGGCTCTACATTGAAATCAGAAAATTAAAGATTCATCTTAGAAATTAAATTGGTTTCTTAATTTTTTTTTCGAAATAAAACAAGTGTTTATGTATTTTCCATTTCCTATTCAAGTCAGTCAAGGACTTTACTACTTACTTATTTAGGATGACAACTGAAAGTAAATCTGTCAGCAAGTACTGCAAAACTATGCCAATTTAACCTAATTCTAGGAAACAGAAACTCAGGAACAGAATTCAACACAAAACCTTATGTAAAGCTAGAGATTTGGAAATGCAGGAGGGACTGGGGAGCTTTTTAGAGTTGATATGAAGATGTATGGAGCTAAATATGGCACAATCCTGGAATAAAAGCTGTTAGAGGCTGAAGAAGACTCAAAACTGGGGTGAACCTTCACGTTCTAGTAGGAAAACAACCAAAAAGATACATCCAGAGGTTTGTGTCAAAGGATATTCATCTAGTAGAATGGCCTAGTCAAAGTCCAGATCTAAATTGAATTGAGAATCTGTGGTAAGACTTGAAAATTTATGTTCACAGTCTCTTTCCATCCAGTCTGAGCAGGGCTGAATTGTTTTACAAAAAGGAATGGGTAGTAACTATTTTTGAGTTCTTTCACATAAAAATCAGTAAGATATAATGAAGGTTGGGGTTGTAAAGTGACCAAATGTTAGTGGGGTGTGAATACCTTTGCAGAGCGCTGTACATTCGTATGATTTTAAAGAATCTTTTAGCAAAGGGTTCAGTTCAATTCAGTTACATTTATATAGCTTAAGGTTTCTTTGTTAGATGCTGTTCTGTAGCACACTGCCATCTTTATTTCCACACTTGGCACGTTCATGGCTCCATACTGCTGCGTGTGTGTGTGCATGTGTGTGTGTGTGTATGTGTATGTGTGTTCGAGTGAGAGAGGCAGAGAGAGAGAGAGAGAGACAGTGTCCCCAGAAGCATGCGTGACTTTGTGCTTGAACTTGCTGTGACTCAGTTGCACAGACTCAGACTGCTCCATTTTATTATTCTTTTCATTTAAAATGTCAAAAGCTGAAGACGAGTCCCGGCCTTGTGTCTGCAGACATTTCGTTGCATCTGTGTGTGCACCTGTATACGCACACGTAGGTGTGTGTGTGTATGTGTGCGTGCGTGTGTGTGTGTGTGTGTGGGTGTTTGTGTGCGTGTGCGTGTGTGTGTGTGTGAGAGAGAGAGAGCAGAATATAGAGTGTTTTTATGGACAGCTGTTGCAACAACCTGCTGTGACCCTCACAAGGGTTACTTGTTGACATGCAGCAGACTGTTACAGGCTTCTCCACCTCCTCTTCCTCCTCCTCTTCCTCATCCCAGCTCATCACCGTCTCCTCCATGATCTTCCTTGCTTTCCACCCCTCCCTCCTGTTCCTCCTCCTCAGTGCTCCTGCTTCCTCCTTGATTTGATTGATTCACCTTCCAGTTTCGTCGGTCTTTTTGCTTCTGTAACTTTCTCTCTTCCTCCTCTCCTCCATGTCCTAATTTCTCTCATCCTCCTCCTTTTTCATCTGTTCCTTCGCCTTCATAACCTCACCTCTTTTCATGTACCTACCCTCCTCCTTCTCCAAATCTTCCTCCTCTTCTTCTTGCGTCTTTCCTGCTCTCATCATCTCACTCTTCTGCGTTCTCCTCTTCCTCTTTCCTTGCAGTTTCCACAGTGTGTGTTTGTGTGGTGTGCGTACGTGCAAATTCTTCCCTTCCCCTCCCCCAACCAGTTTCGCCTCGCTCACTTCCACCACCTCACCACCCTTTCTCCTCCACCCACCTCTTACCCCACCTCTCTCCTCCCCTGCTCCTCTTCCTCCCTCTTCAGTCTCATTTTCACCCTTTGCACCTTCTCTCCTCTCCTCCTTGTCTCCCTTCTCATTAGTCCACCGTCTCTCCGATCCCTAACATATCTCCACTAATGAACAACTGTTATATATCTCCCTCTTAGCTCCCTCCTTTCATCCACCACTCTTCCTCCTCCTCTTCATCCTCTCTTGTAGCTCGGTGTTCCGCCCATCCTCTCTTTTCCACCACCTCCTTAGCTCTCCACCTGTCTCCTTCCTTCTTCTCGCCTGTCTCTTAGTCTGCCCCTCGTCTGTTTTCCTTCGCATTCCTCTCTGCATTTTTACACAACTCATCCCTCTATCCGTCCGTCTATCCAAGAATCAGACTGAACAGATTAAAAACTCTTCCTGTTGTCATGAAATCGTCAAATGAAGAGAGCTCTTGGAATAAATTCAGGACACAGACTAATGGCCATTAGCTTCATAGAACAGCTTCCTGCTCGGCTTTACAATGACAGAATTTGGAGGAATATTTGCATATTTTGGCCTTACAGGGGTTTCTGTTGGGTCACTATTTACAAAACACTGCCAGCTATTTCAAAAAAATGTTGCCAAAATATGAGTTTAAGGAAATAATAATTTAAACGATCATTTCTTAACAAAAACATTTTCACAAATCAATCAGTTTGATAACAAATTTGAATTAAAAAGGAACAAAATACAACTCAAACATAAACTGGGATGCCGGGTCAAACCTGAAGGCCTAACGTTGCATCACAGTGTGTATGCCTCGTTCTTATGACATTTTCTGTCTCCCGATCAATGGACTGTTATGTGAAGCCAGTAACTCCTCCCTCACTGTACCGTCGTCCTATGGATCTTGTACACGAAACAGATAAAATAACTTACTAAACTGTACCAATCCGTGATGTACTGCTCTGGAGAAACAAAGCAAAGCAAACCTCTGAAGTCTTCATGAAACATGTATATTTACACTGATAGCAAATCACACACGGTTGGACTATGAGTGACGTCTCAGAGCAGTTTGGCTCCTTTTTGCGTTTTATATGTGAAAAATGTCTCCTTTCAGTTTACAGTGGCTCTGCTATATAAAATCCTAGAAAAACACACTGAAGTTTGAGAGCAACATGACCAAAAGTATGAAGAGTTTTGCAAGACACAGCAAATTAAACAGCACACTGTAGGCTTGTAGACGCCCAGCTCATTCCCATCTTCATCCACTCGCCACACTGCACTGCTGATTCTTTCACTCATCCTCCCCCCTGTTTCCACCCTTCCTCATCCAGCTGAGTGTGTCTGTAGTTACAGGTATAACAGCATACATGTGGGTGGGGGTGGTCAGGGGTCTTTATTGCATTTTATTCTCCTCCCCTGCACTGCTGTGCTTACTGACAGAGACAAGAACATCTGAGCAGAAACTATCTGGCCTCTCCTGCTGCAGCATGCAATCATAGAAAAGGCTTGTTGCAATGAACACTAGGCCTCACTTTCAAATGGGCTCCACTGCGCCCCCTTCTGACGACTGGAAAAAAAAAGGTGTTTCTGTGAACAGCCAAGACACAGATTCCCTGAGGACAAAAGACTGTAGGCGGGGTTTGGAGACAAGGCCATCTGCCTGCTGTGGAGATCTGCTGCTAGTGCTCTGAGATTCACAGAAACCCCTACACAAAGTCTTTATTTAGATACTTCAAGAGAAAGGTGATCATCCAATGTCATGTGACTAAAATACGTTTTTATACCCCATGGTGAAGCACAAAAACAATGTTGTTCAATCAAAGCCAATTGGATGTTTTAACCAGAGATGAGTAATTTGGGAGTTCTTCAAGTCTTCTAGTATACACAGAAATATCCAGATAGGATATTTATTAATTGAACTTAACCCTTTAACTTGTGGAAGTGATCAAATAAGCCGGGCACCCTTTCCTCCAGTGGAGTTCAGTGGCTTCTTGTCCATGTTATTTAAAATATTTCAAAAACAGAAATGGCATCAAACACCTTTTTTTTTTAATAAAGTTAGTGTATGTTTGTCCATCAATCTGCTTTGTCATCACTATTTTAAAGATAATGATAAATGGCTTGCTAATCAAAGGTCAACCAGGTTCTCCCAGATCATCCAAATAAAAATAGTGGAAATAGTTTCTGCTCTGTGGAGCAAAAAATATTGCTTGAGTTACCATCATTTTAAAGATAGAACAATATAAATCCACAAAAAAACCCATAAATCTTTAACTTCATCATAATTACATCTAATTTTATTAATAAAATTATTTTCAAGGCACTCAGACCCTGTACAGCTAAATTATTATTATTATTATTATTATTATTATTATTATTATTATTATTATTATTATTATTATTATTATTATTATTATTATTATTATTATTATTATTATTATTAATAATATTATT